>JANJGN010000526.1:157500-419973 GCA_026770705.1 Isurus oxyrinchus | reverse complement strand
GAAGCAAACAGAGGTAAACGGAGTGAAACAGAGTTAACCAGAGGCATAGAGAGTTAAACAGAGTTGAACAGAGGCAAACAGAGTTAAACAGAGTTAAACAGAGGCAAACAGAGTTAAGCAGAGGCAAACAGACTTAAACGAGTTAAACAGAGGCATACAGAGTTAAACAGATTTAAACAGAGGCAAACAGTTAAACAGCGTTAAACAGAGGCAAACAGATTTAAATAGAGTTAAAGAGATGCAATCAGAGTTAAACAGAGGCAAACAGAGTTAAATAGATTGAAACAGAGGCAAACAGAGTTCAACAGAGATAAACAGAGTTCAACAGACTTAAACAGAGTTAGACAGATGCAAACACAGGGAAACAGAGTGAAAAAGAGTGAAACAGAGGCATACAGATTTAAACAGAGTTGAACAGAGGCAAACAGAGTAGAACAGAGTTAAAAAGAGTTAAACAGAGTTGAACAGAGGCATACAGAGTTAAATAGATTGAAACAGAGGCAAACAGAGCTGAACAGATATAAACAGAGCACAACAGAGTTAATCAGAGTTAAACAGAGGGAAACGGAGTTAAACAGATTTAAACCAAGGCACACAGAGTTAAACAGAGTTGAACAGATGCAAACAGAGTTAAACAGAGTTAAACAGAGGCAAACAGAGTTAAGCAGAGGCAAACAGACTTAAACGTGTTAAACAGAGGCAGACAGAGTTAAATAGATTGAAACAGAGGCAAACAGAGTTCAACAGATATAAACAGAGTTCAACAGATTTAAACAGAGTTAAACAGAGGCAAACAGAGGGAAACAGAGTGAAACAGAGTTAAACAGAGGCAACCAGAGTTAAGCAGAGTTAATCAGAGGTAAACAGAGTGAAACAGATTTAAACAGACGCAAACAGAGTTAAAGAGAGTTGAACAGATGCAAAAAGAGTTAAACAGAGGCAAACAGAGTTAAACAGATTTAAACAGAGTTAAACAGAGTTAAACAGAGGCGAACAGAGTTAAACAGAGTTAAACATAGGCACACAGCATTCAAAATAGTTAAATAGAGTTAATCAGAGGCAAACAAAAGGAAACTGAGTTAAACAAAGGTAAACAGAGGCAAAGTTAAACAGAGTTAAACAGAGGCAAACAGAGTTAAACAGAGTTAAACAGAGGCAAACAGAGTTAAACAGAGTTCAACACAGGCAAAGAGAGTGAAAGAGCGTTAAACAGAGGGAAACAGATTTAAATAGAGTTAAACAGATGCAAACAGAGTTAAACAGAATAAAAGTGAAGCAGAGTTAAACAGAGTTGAACAGAGGCAAACAGAGTTCAACAGAGTTAAACAGAGGCATACAGAGTTAAACAGAGTTGAGAAGAGGGAAACAGAGTTAAACAGAGGCACACAGAGTTAAACAGAGTTGAGCAGAGGGAAACAGAGTTAAACAGAGTTAAACAGAGGCATAAGGAGTTCAGCAGAGTTAAACAGAGGCATACGGAGTTAAACAGAGTTAAACAGAGGCAAACAGAGGTAAACTGAGTGAAACAGAGTTAAACAGACGCACACAGAGTTAAACAGAGTTGAGCAGAGGGAAACAGAGTTAAACAGAGTTAAACAGAGGCATAAGGAGTTCAGCAGAGTTAAACAGAGGCATACAGAGTAAAACAGAGTTAAGCAGAGGGAAACAGAGTTAAACAGAGTTAAACAGAGGCAAACAGAGGTAAAGTGAGTGAAACAGAGTTAAACAGAGGCACACAGAGTTAAACAGAGTTGGACAGAGGCAAACAGCTTTAAACAGCGTTAAACAGAGGCAAACAGAGTTAAGCAGAGGCAAACAGAGTTAAATGAGTTAAACAGAGGCATACAGAGTTAACCAGAGGCAAACAGAGTTAAACAGCGTTAGACAGAGGCAAACAGCGTTCAATAGAGTTAAACAGAGGCAATCAGAGTTAACCAGAGGCAAACAGAGTTAAACAGCGTTAGACAGAGGCAAACAGCGTTCAATAGAGTTAAACAGAGGCAATCAGAGTTAAACAGAGGCAAACAGAGTTAAATAGATTGAAACAGAGGCAAACAGAGTTCAACAGAGATAAACAGAGTTCAACAGACTGAAACAGAGTTAGACAGATGCAAACACAGGGAAACAGAGTGAAAAAGAGTGAAACAGAGGCATACAGATTTAAACAGAGTTGAACAGAGGCAAACAGAGTAAAATAGAGTTAAAAAGAGTTAAACAGAGTTGAACAGAGGCATACTGAGTTAAATAGATTGAAACAGAGGCAAACAGAGCTGAACTGATATAAACAGAGTACAACAGAGTTAAACAGAATTAAACAGAGGGAAACGAAGTTAAACAGAGTTAAACCGAGGCACACAGAGTTAAACAGAGTTGAACAGAGTTGAACAGAGTTAAACAGAGTTAAACAGAGTTAAACAGAGTTAAGCAGAAGCAAACAGAGTTAAACGAGTTAAAGAGAGGCATACAGAGTTCAACAGATTTAAACAGAGGCAAACAGAGTTAAACAGCGTTAGACAGAGGCAAACAGCGTTAAATAGAGTTAAACAGAGGCAATCAGAGTTAAACAGAATTAAACAGAGGCAGACAGAGTTAAATAGATTGAAACAGAGGCAAACAGAGTTCAACAGATATAAACAGAGTTCAACAGATTTAAACAGAGTTAAACAGAGGCAAACAGAGGGAAACAGAGTGAAACAGAGTTAAACAGAGGCAACCAGAGTTAAGCAGAGTTAATCAGAGGTAAACAGAGTGAAACAGATTTAAACAGACGCAAACAGAGTTAAAGAGAGTTGAACAGATGCAAAAAGAGTTAAACAGAGGCAAACAGAGTTAAACAGATTTAAACAGAGTTAAACAGAGTTAAACAGAGGCGAACAGAGTTAAACAGAGTTAAACATAGGCAAACATAATTCAAAATAGTTAAATAGAGTTAATCAGAGGCAAACAAAAGGAAACTGAGTTAAACAAAGTTAAACAGAGGCGAAGTTAAACAGAGTTAAACAGAGGCAAACAGAGTTAAACAGAGTTAAACAGAGGCAAACAGAGTTAAACAGAGTTCAACACAGGCAAAGAGAGTGAAAGAGCGTTAAACAGAGGGAAACAGATTTAAATAGAGTTAAACAGATGCAAACAGAGTTAAACAGAATAAAAGTGAAGCAGAGTTAAACAGAGTTGAACAGAGGCAAACAGAGTTCAACAGAGTTAAACAGAGGCATACAGAGTTAAACAGAGTTGAGAAGAGGGAAACAGAGTGAAACAGAGTTAAACAGAGGCATAAGGAGTTCAGCAGAGTTAAACAGAGGCATACAGAGTTAAACAGAGTTAAGCAGAGGGAAACAGAGTTAAACAGAGGCAAACAGAGGTAAACTGAGTGAATCAGAGTTAAACAGAGGCACACAGAGTTAAACAGAGATGAGCAGAGGGAAACAGAGTTAAACAGAGTTAAACAGAGGCATAAGGAGTTCAGCAGAGTTAAACAGAGGCATACAGAGTAAAACAGAGTTAAGCAGAGGGAAACAGAGTTAAACAGAGTTAAACAGAGGCAAAAAGAGGTAAAGTGAGTGAAACAGAGTTAAACAGAGGCACACAGAGTTAAACAGAGTTGGACAGAGGCAAACAGCTTTAAACAGCGTTAAACAGAGGCAAACAGAGTTAAGCAGAGGCAAACAGAGTTAAACGAGTTAAACAGAGGCATACAGAGTTAACCAGAGGCAAACAGAGTTAAACAGCGTTAGACAGAGGCAAACAGCGTTCAATAGAGTTAAACAGAGGCAATCAGAGTTAATCAGAGGCAAACAGAGTTAAACAGCGTTAGACAGAGGCAAACAGCGTTCAGTAGAGTTAAACAGAGGCAAACAGAGTTAAACAGAGTTAAACAGAGGCATACAGAGTTCAACAGAGTTAAACAGAGGCATACAGAGTTAAGCAGATGCAAACAGAGTTAAACGAGTTAAACAGAGGCATACAGAGTTAACCAGAGGCAAACAGAGTTAAACAGCGTTAGACAGAGGCAAACAGCGTTAAATAGAGTTAAACAGATTCAATCAGAGTTAAACAGAATTAAACAGAGGCAGACAGAGTTAAATAGATTGAAACAGAGGCAAAAAGATTTCAACAGAGATAAACAGAGTTCAACAGAGTTAACCAGAGTTCAACAGAGGCAAACAGAGGGAAACAGAGTGACACAGAGGCAAACAGAAGCAACCAGAGTTAAGCAGAGTTAATCAGAGGTAAACAGAGTGAAACAGATTTAAACAGACGCAAACAGAGTTAAAGAGAGTTGAACAGAGGCAAACAGAGTTAAAGAGAGGCAAACAGAGTTAAACAGATTTAAACAGAGTTAAACATAGGCAAACAGAATTCAAAATAGTTAAATAGAGTTAATCAGAGGCAAACAGAAGGAAACTGAGTTAAACAGAGTTAAACAGATGCAAACAGAGTTAATCAGAGGCAAACAGAGTTACACAGAGTTAAACAGAGGCATACAGAGTTCAACAAATTTAAACAGAGGCAAACAGAGTTAGACAGCGTTAAACAGAGGCAAAGAGATTTAAATAGAGTTAAACAGAGGCAAACAGAGTTAAACAGAATTAAACAGAGGCAAACAGAGTTAAACAGAGTTAAACAGATTTAAATAGAGTTCAACAGAGGGAAATAGAGTTCAATAGAGTTAAACAGAGGCATACAAGTTTAAGCAGAGTTAAACAGATGCAATCAGAGTTAAACAGAGTTAAACCGTGGTAAACAGAGTTAAATAGATTGAAACAGAGGCCAACAGAGTTGAACAGAGATAAACAGAGTTCAACAGAGTTAAACAGAGGCTAACAGATTGAAACAGAGTTGAACAGAGTCAAACTGAGTTAAACAGAGTTAAACATAGGCAAACAGAGTTCAACAGAGTTAAACAGAAGCAAACAGAGGTAAACGGAGTGAAACAGAGTTATCCAGAGGCATAGAGAGTTAAACAGAGTTGAACAGAGGCAAACAGAGTTAAACAGAGTTAAACAGAGGCAAACAGAGTTAAGCAGAGGCAAACAGACTTAAACGAGTTAAACAGAGGCATACAGAGTTAGACAGATTTAAACAGAGGCAAACTGTTAAACAGCGTTAAACAGAAGCAAACAGATTTAAATAGAGTTAAAGAGATGCAATCAGAGTTAAACAGAGGCAAACAGAGTTAAATAGATTGAAACAGAGGCAAACAGAGTTCAACAGAGATAAACAGAGTTCAACAGACTTAAACAGAGTTAGACAGATGCAAACACAGGGAAACAGAGTGAAAAAGAGTGAAACAGAGGCATACAGATTTAAACAGAGTTGAACAGAGGCAAACAGAGTAAAATAGAGTTAAAAAGAGTTAAACAGAGTTGAACAGAGGCATACTGAGTTAAATAGATTGAAACAGAGGCAAACAGAGCTGAACTGATATAAACAGAGTACAACAGAGTGAAACAGAATTAAACAGAGGGAAACGAAGTTAAACAGAGTTAAACCGAGGCACACAGAGTTAAACAGAGTTGAACAGAGGCAAACAGAGTTAAACAGAGTTAAACAGAGTTAAACAGAGTTAAGCAGAAGCAAACAGAGTTAAAAGAGTTAAACAGAGGCATACAGAGTTCAACAGATTTAAACAGAGACAAACAGAGTTAAACAGCGTTAGACAGAGGCAAACAGCGTTAAATAGAGTTAAACAGAGGCAATCAGAGTTAAACAGAATTAAACAGAGGCAGACAGAGTTAAATAGATTGAAACAGAGGCATACAGAGTTCAACAGATATAAACAGAGTTCAACAGATTTAAACAGAGTTAAACAGAGGCAAACAGATGGAAACAGAGTGAAACAGAGTTAAACAGAGGCAACCAGAGTTAAGCAGAGTTAATCAGAGGTAAACAGAGTGAAACAGATTTAAACAGACGCAAACAGAGTTAAAGAGAGTTGAACAGATGCAAAAAGAGTTAAACAGAGGCAAACAGAGTTAAACAGATTTAAACAGAGTTAAACAGAGTTAAGCAGAGGCGAACAGAGTTAAACAGAGTTAAACATAGGCAAACAGAATTCAAAATAGTTAAATAGAGTTAATCAGAGGCAAACAGAAGGAAACTGAGTTAAACAAAGTTAAACAGAGGTAAAGTTAAACAGAGTTAAACAGAGGCAAACAGAGTTAAACAGAGTTAAACAGAGGCAAACAGAGTTAAACAGAGTTCAACACAGGCAAAGAGAGTGAAAGAGCGTTAAACAGAGGGAAACAGATTTAAATAGAGTTAAACAGATGCAAACAGAGTTAAACAGAAAAAAAGTGAAGCAAACAGAGTTAAACAGAGTTGAACAGAGGCAAACAGAGTTCAACAGAGTTAAACAGAGGCATACAGAGTTAAACAGAGTTGAGCAGAGGGAAACAGAGTTAAACAGAGTTAAACAGAGGCATAAGGAGTTCAGCAGAGTTAAACAGAGGCATACAGAGTTAAACAGAGTTAAGCAGAGGGAAACAGAGTTAAACAGAGGCAAACAGAGGTAAACTGAGTGAAACAGAGTTAAACAGACGCACACAGAGTTAAACAGAGTTGAGCAGAGGGAAACAGAGTTAAACAGAGTTAAACAGAGGCATAAGGAGTTCAGCAGAGTTAAACAGAGGCATACAGAGTAAAACAGAGTTAAGCAGAGGGAAACAGAGTTAAACAGAGGCAAACAGAGGTAAAGTGAGTGAAACAGAGTTAAACAGAGGCACACAGAGTTAAACAGAGTTGGACAGAGGCAAACAGCTTTAAACAGCGTTAAACAGAGGCAAACAGAGTTAAGCAGAGGCAAACAGAGTTAAACGAGTTAAACAGAGGCATACAGAGTTAACCAGAGGCAAACAGAGTTAAACAGCGTTAGACAGAGGCAAACAGCGTTCAATAGAGTTAAACAGAGGCAATCAGAGTTAAATAGAATTAAACAG
Organism: Isurus oxyrinchus; assembly: GCA_026770705.1. Classification (NCBI taxonomy): domain Eukaryota; kingdom Metazoa; phylum Chordata; class Chondrichthyes; order Lamniformes; family Lamnidae; genus Isurus; species Isurus oxyrinchus. The sequence continues at coordinate 413,035 of JANJGN010000526.1, read as the reverse complement.
AGGCAGACAGAGTTAAATAGATTGAAACAGAGACAAACAGAGTTCAACAGAGATAAACGGAGTTCAACAGAGTTAACCAGAGTTAATCAGAGGCAAACAGAAGGAAACTGAGTTAAACAGAGTAAAACAGATGCAAACAGAGTTAAACAGAGTTAAACAGAGGCAAACAGAGTTAAATAGAGTTAAACAGAGGCATACAGAGTTCAACAAATTTAAACAGAGGCAAACAGAGTTAGACAGCGTTAAACAGAGGCAAACAGAGTTCAATAGAGTTAAACAGAGGCAAACAGAGTTAAACAGAATTAAACAGAGGCAAACAGAGTTAAACAGAGTTAAACAGAGGCAAAGAGATTTAAATAGAGTTCAACAGAGGGAAATAGAGTTCAATAGAGTTAAACAGAGGCATACAAGTTTAAGCAGAGTTAAACAGATGCAATCAGAGTTAAACAGAGTTAAACAGTGGCAAACAGAGTTAAATAGATTGAAACAGAGGCCAACAGAGTTGAACAGAGATAAACAGAGTTCAACAGAGTTAAACAGAGGCTAACAGATTTAAACAGAGTTGAACAGAGTCAAACTGAGTTAAACAGAGTTAAACATAGGCAAACAGAGTTCAACAGAGTTAAACAGAGTTAAACAGAAGCAAACAGAGGTAAACGGAGTGAAACAGAGTTAACCAGAGGCATAGAGAGTTAAACAGAGTTGAACAGAGGCAAACAGAGTTAAACAGAGTTAAACAGAGGCAAGCAGAGTTAAGCAGAGGCAAACAGAATTAAACGAGTTAAACAGAGGCATACAGAGTTAAACAGATTTAAACAGAGGCAAACAGTTAAACAGCGTTAAACAGAGGCAAACAGCATTAAATAGAGTTAAACAGAAGCAATCAGAGTTAAACAGAGGCAAAAAGAGTTAAATAGATTGAAACAGAGGCAAACAGAGTTCAACAGAGATAAACAGAGTTCAACAGACTTAAACAGAGTTAGACAGATGCAACCAGAGGGAAACAGAGTGAAAAAGAGTGAAACAGAGGCATACAGATTTAAACAGAGTTGAACAGAGGCAAACAGAGTAGAACAGAGTTAAAAAGAGTTAAACAGAGTTGAACAGAGGCATACAGAGTTAAATAGATTGAAACAGAGGCAAACAGAGCTGAACAGATATAAACAGAGCACAACAGAGTTAATCAGAGTTAAACAGAGGGAAACGGAGTTAAACAGAGTTAAACCAAGGCACACAGAGTTAAACAGAGTTGAACAGAGGCAAACAGAGTTAAACAGAGTTAAACAGAGGCAAACAGAGTTAAGCAGAGGCAAACTGACTTAAACGTGTTAAACAGAGGCACACAGAGTTAAACAGAGTTGGACAGAGGCAAACAGCTTTAAAGAGGGTTAAACAGAGGCAAACAGAGTTAAACAGCGTTAGACAGAGGCAAACAGCGTTAAATAGAGTTAAACAGAGGCTATCAGAATTAAACAGAATTTAACAGAGGCAGACAGAGTTAAATAGATTGAAACAGAGGCATACAGAGTTCAACAGAGTAAACAGATTTCAACAGAGTTAAACAGGGTTAAACGGAGGCAAACAGAGGGAGACAGAGTGAAACAGAGTTAAACAGAGGCAACCAGAGTTAAGCAGAGTTAATCAGAGGTAAACAGAGTGAAACAGATTTAAACAGACGCAAACAGAGTTAAAAAGATTTGAACAGATGCAAAAAGAGTTAAACAGAGGCAAACAGAGTTAAACAGATTTAAACAGAGTTAAACAGAGTTAAACAGAGGCGAACAGAGGTAAACAGAGTTAAACATAGGCAAACAGAATTCAAAATAGTTAAATAGAGTTAATCAGAGGCAAACAGAAGGAAACTGAGTTAAACAGAGTTAAACAGAGGCAAAGTTAAACAGAGTTAAACGGAGGCAAAAAGAGTTAAACAGAGTTAAACAGAGCATACAGAGTTCAACAGAGTTAAACAGAGGCATACAGAGTTAAACAGAGTTCAACAGACTTAAACAGAGTTAGACAGATGCAAACAGAGGGAAACAGAGTTAAACAGAGTTAAACAGAGGCACACAGAGTTAAACAGAGTTGGACATAGGCAAACAGCTTTAAACAGGGTTAAACAGAGGCAAACAGAGTTAAGCAGAAGCAAACAGAGTTAAACGAGTTAAACAGAGGCATACAGAGTTAACCATAGGCAAACAGAGTTAAACTGCGTTAGACAGAGGCAAACAGCGTTAAATAGAGTTAAACCGAGGCAATCAGAGTTAAACAGAATTAAACAGAGGCAGACAGAGTTAAATGGATTGAAACAGAGGCAAACAGAGTTCAACAGAGTTAAACAGAGTGCAACAGAGTTAACCAGAGTTAAACAGAGGGAAACAGAGTGAAACAGAGGCAAACATAGGCAACCAGAGTTAAGCAGAGTTAATGAGAGGTAAACAGATTGAAACAGATTTAAACAGACGCAAACAGAGTTAAAGAGAGTTGAACAGAGGCAAACAGAGTTAAACAGAGGCAAACAGAGTTAAACAGATTTAAACAGATTTAAACAGAGTTAAACAGAGGCGAACAGAGTTCAGCAGATTTAAACAGAGGCAAACAGAGTTAAACAGCGTTAGACAGAGGCAGACAGCGTTAAATAGAGTTAAACAGAGGCAATCAGTGTTAAACAGAATTAAACAGAGGCAGACAGAGTTAAATAGATTGAAACAGAGGCATACAGAGTTCAAAAGAGGTAAACAGAGTTCAACAGATTTAAACAGAGTTAAACAGAGGCAAACAGAGGGAAACAGAGTGAAACAGAGTTAAACAGAGCAACCAGAGTTAAGCAGAGTTAATCAGAGGTAAACAGAGTGAAACAGATTTAAACAGACGCAAACAGAGTTAAGGAGAGTTGAACAGATGCAAAAAGAGTTAAACAGAGTTAAACAGAGTTAAACAGAGGCGAACAGAGTTAAACAGTTAAACAGAGGTGAACAGAGTTAAACAGAGTTAAACATAGGCAAACAGAATTCAAAATAATTAAATAGAGTTAATCAGAGGCAAACAGAAGGAAACTGAGTTAAACAGAGTTAAACAGAGGCAAAGTTAAACAGAGTTAAACAGAGGCAAAAAGAGTTAAACAGAGTTAAACAGAGCATACAGAGTTCAACAGAGTTAAACAGAGGCATACAGAGTTAAACAGAGTTCAACAGACTTAAACAGAGTTAGACAGATGCAAACAGAGGGAAACAGAGTTAAACAGAGTTAAACAGAGGCAAACAGAGTTAAACAGAGTTGGACAGAGGCAAACAGCTTTAAACAGGGTTAAACAGAGGCAAACAGAGTTAAGCAGAGGCAAACAGAGTTAAACGAGTTAAACAGAGGCATACAGAGTTAACCAGAGGCAAACAGAGTTAAACAGCGTTAGACAGAGGCAAACAGCGTTAAATAGAGTTAAACAGAGGCAATCAGAGTTAAAGAGAATTAAACAGAGGCAGACAGAGTTAAATGGATTGAAACAGAGGCAAACAGAGTTCAACAGAGTTAAACAGAGTTCAACAGCGTTAACCAGAGTTAAACAGAGGCAAACAGAGGCATACAGAGTGAAACAGAGGCAAACGTAGGCAACCAGAGTTAAGCAGAGTTAATCAGAGGTAAACAGAGTGAAACAGATTGAAACAGACGCAAACAGAGTTAAAGAGAGTTGAACAGTTGCAAAAAGAGTTAAACAGAGGCAAACAGAGTTAAACAGAGTTAAACAGAGGCAAACAGAGTTAAATAGAGTTAAACAGAGGCATACAGAGTTCAACAAATTTAAACAGAGGCAAACAGAGTTAGACAGCGTTAAACAGAGGCAAACAGAGTTCAATAGAGTTAAACAGAGGCAAACAGAGTTAAACAGAATTAAACAGAGGCAAACAGAGTTAAACAGAGTTAAACAGAGGCAAAGAGATTTAAATAGAGTTCAACAGAGGGAAGTAGAGTTCAATAGAGTTAAACAGAGGCATACAATTTTAAGCAGAGTTAAACAGATGCAATCAGAGTTAAACAGAGTTAAACAGTGGCAAACATAGTTAAATAGATTGAAACAGAGGCCAACAGAGTTGAACAGAGATAAACAGAGTTCAACAGAGTTAAACAGAGGCTAACAGATTTAAACAGAGTTGAACAGAGTCAAACTGAGTTAAACAGAGTTAAACATAGGCAAACAGAGTTCAGCAGAGTTAAACAGAGTTAAACAGAAGCAAACAGAGGTAAACGGAGTGAAACAGAGTTAACCAGAGGCATAGAGAGTTAAACAGAGTTGAACAGAGGCAAACAGAGTTAAACAGATTGAAGCAGAGTTAAACAGAGTTAAACAGAGGCGAACAGAGTTAAACAGAGTTAAACATAGGCAAACAGAATTCAAAATATTTAAATAGAGTTAATCAGAGGCAAACAGAAGGAAACTGAGTTAAACAAAGTTAAACAGAGGCAAAGTTAAACAGAGTTAAACAGAGGCAAACAGAGTTAAACAGCGTTAAACAGAAGCAAACAGCGTTCAGCAGAGTTAAACAGAGGCATACAGAGTTAAACAGAGTTCAACACAGGCAAAGAGAGTGAAAGAGCGTTAAACAGAGGGAAACAGATTTAAATAGAGTTAAACAGATGCAAACAGAGTTAAACAGAATAAAACTGAAGCAAACAGAGTTAAGCAGAGTTGAACAGAGGCAAACAGAGTTCAACAGAGTTAAACAGAGGCATACAGAGTTAAAAAGAGTTGAGCAGAGGGAAACTGAGTTAAACAGAGTTAAACAGAGGCATAAGGAGTTCAGCAGAGTTAAACAGAGGCATACAGAGTTAAACAGAGTTAAGCAGAGGCAAACAGATGTAAACTGAGTGAAACAGAGTTAAACAGAGGCACACAGAGTTAAACAGAGTTGAGCAGAGGGAAACAGAGTTAAACAGAGTTAAACAGAGGCATAAGGAGTTCAGCAGAGTTAAACAGAGGCATACAGAATAAAACAGAGTTAAGCAGAGGGAAACAGAGTTAAACAGAGTTAAACAGAGGCAAACAGACGTAAAGTGAGTGAAACAGAGTTAAACAGAGGCACACAGAGTTAAACAGAGTTGGACAGAGGCAAACAGCTTTAAATAGCGTTAAACAGAGGCAAACAGAGTTAAGCAGAGGCAAACAGAGTTAAACGAGTTAAACAGAGGCATACAGAGTTAACCAGAGGCAAACAGAGTTAGACAGCGTTAGACAGAGGCAAACAGCGTTCAATAGAGTTAAACAGAGGCAATCAGAGTTAAACAGAATTAAACAGAGGCAGACAGAGATAAATAGATTGAAACATAGGCAAACAGATTTCAACAGAGATAAACAGAGTTCAACAGAGTTAACCAGAGTTAAACAGAGGCAAACAGAGGGAAACAGAGTGAAACAGTGGCAAACAGAGGCAACCAGAGTTAAGCAGAGTTAATCAGAGGTAAACAGAGTGAAACAGATTTAAACAGACGCAAACAGAGTTAAAGAGAGTTGAACAGAGGCAAACAGAGTTAAACAGAGGCAAACAGAGTTAAACAGATTTAAACAGAGTTAAACAGAGTTAAACATAGGCAAACAGAATTCAAAATAGTTAAATAGAGTTAATCAGAGGCAAACAGAAGGAAACTGAGTTAAACAGAGTTAAACAGATGCAAACAGAGTTAAACAGAGTTAAACAGAGACAAACGGAGTTAAACAGAGTTAAACAGAGGCATACAGAGTTCAACAAATTTAAACAGAGGCAAACAGAGTTAGACAGCGTTAAACAGATGCAAACAGAGTTAAATAGAGTTAAACAGAGGCAAACAGAGTTAAACAGAATTAAACAGAGGCAAACAGCTTTAAACAGCGTTAAACAGAGGCAAACAGAGTTAAGCAGAGGCAAACAGAGTTAAACGAGTTAAACAGAGGCATACAGAGTTAACCAGAGGCAAACAGAGTTAAACAGCGTTAGACAGAGGCAAACAGCGTTCAATAGAGTTAAACAGAGGCAATCAGAGTTAAACAGAATTAAACAGAGGCAGACAGAGATAAATAGATTGAAACATAGGCAAACAGAGTTCAACAGAGATAAACAGAGTTCAACAGAGTTAACCAGAGTTAAACAGAGGCAAACAGAGGGAAACAGAGTGAAACAGTGGCAAACAGAGGCAACCATAGTTAAGCAGAGTTAATCAGAGGTAAACAGAGTGAAACAGATTTAAACAGACGCAAACAGAGTTAAAGAGAGTTGAACAGAGGCAAACAGAGTTAAACAGAGGCAAACAGAGTTAAACAGATTTAAACAGTGTTAAACAGAGTTAAACATAGGCAAACAGAATTCAAAATAGTTAAATAGAGTTAATCAGAGGCAAACAGAAGGAAACTGAGTTAAACAGAGTTAAACAGAGTTAAACAGAGTTAAACAGAGACAAACGGAGTTAAACAGATTTAAACAGAGGCATACAGAGTTCAACAAATTAAAACAGAGGCAAACAGAGTTAGACAGCGTTAAACAGAGGCAAACAGAGTTAAATAGAGTTAAACAGAGGCAAACAGAGTTAAACAGAATTAAACAGAGGCAAACAGAGTTAAACAGAGGCAAACAGATTTAAATAGAGTTCAACAGAGGGAAATAGAGTTCAATAGAGTTAAACAGAGGCATACAAGTTTAAGCAGAGTTAAACAGATGCAATCAGAGTTAAACAGAGTTAAACAGTGGCAAACAGAGTTAAATAGATTGAAACAGAGGCCAACGGAGTTGAACAGAGATAAACAGAGTTGAACTGAGTTAAACAGAGGCTAACAAGGTTAAACAGAGTTGAACAGAGTCAAACTGAGTTAAACAGAGTTAAACAGAGGCAAACAGAGTTCAAAAGAGTTAAACAGAGTTAAACAGAAGCAAACAGAGGTAAACGGAGTGAAACAGAGTTAACCAGAGGCATAGAGAGTTAAACAGAGTTGAACAGAGGCAAACAGAGTTAAACAGAGTTAAACAGAGGCAAACAGAGTTAAGCAGAGGCAAACAGACTTAAACGAGTTAAACAGAGGCATACAGAGTTAAACAGATTTAAACAGAGGCAAACAGTTAAACAGCGTTAAACAGAGGCAAACAGATTTAAATAGAGTTAAACAGAAGCAATCAGCGTTAAACAGAGGCAAACAGAGTTAAATAGATTGAAACAGAGGCAAACAGAGTTCAACAGAGATAAACAGAGTTCAACAGAGTTAGAGAGATGCAAACAGAGGGAAACAGAGTGAAAAAGAGTGAAACAGAGGCATACAGATTTAAACAGAGTTGAACAGAGGCAAACAGAGTAGAGCAGAGTTAAAAAGAGTTAAACAGAGTTGAACAGAGGCATACAGAGTTAAATAGATTGAAACAGAGGCAAACAGAGCTGAACAGATATAAACAGAGCACAACAGAGTTAATCAGAGTTAAACAGAGGGAAACGGAGTTAAACAGAGTTAAACCAATGCACACAGAGTTAAACAGAGTTGTACACAGGCAAACAGAGTTAAACAGAGTTAAACAGAGGCAAACAGAGTTAAGCAGAGGCAAACAGAGTTAAACAGCGTTAGACAGAGGCAAACAGCGTTAAATAGAGTTAAACAGAGGCAATCAGAGTTAAACAGATTTAAACAGAGTTAAACAGAGTTAAACAGAGTTAAACAGAGGCACACAGAGTTAAACAGAGTTGGACATAGGCAAACAGCTTTAAACAGGGTTAAACAGAGGCAAACAGAGTTAAGCAGAAGCAAACAGAGTTAAACGAGTTAAACAGAGGCATACAGAGTTAACCATAGGCAAACAGAGTTAAACTGCGTTAGACAGAGGCAAACAGCGTTAAATAGAGTTAAACCGAGGCAATCAGAGTTAAACAGAATTAAACAGAGGCAGACAGAGTTAAATGGATTGAAACAGAGGCAAACAGAGTTCAACAGAGTTAAACAGAGTGCAACAGAGTTAACCAGAGTTAAACAGAGGGAAACAGAGTGAAACAGAGGCAAACATAGGCAACCAGAGTTAAGCAGAGTTAATGAGAGGTAAACAGATTGAAACAGATTTAAACAGACGCAAACAGAGTTAAAGAGAGTTGAACAGAGGCAAACAGAGTTAAACAGAGGCAAACAGAGTTAAACAGATTTAAACAGATTTAAACAGAGTTAAACAGAGGCGAACAGAGTTCAGCAGATTTAAACAGAGGCAAACAGAGTTAAACAGCGTTAGACAGAGGCAGACAGCGTTAAATAGAGTTAAACAGAGGCAATCAGTGTTAAACAGAATTAAACAGAGGCAGACAGAGTTAAATAGATTGAAACAGAGGCATACAGAGTTCAAAAGAGGTAAACAGAGTTCAACAGATTTAAACAGAGTTAAACAGAGGCAAACAGAGGGAAACAGAGTGAAACAGAGTTAAACAGAGCAACCAGAGTTAAGCAGAGTTAATCAGAGGTAAACAGAGTGAAACAGATTTAAACAGACGCAAACAGAGTTAAGGAGAGTTGAACAGATGCAAAAAGAGTTAAACAGAGTTAAACAGAGTTAAACAGAGGCGAACAGAGTTAAACAGTTAAACAGAGGTGAACAGAGTTAAACAGAGTTAAACATAGGCAAACAGAATTCAAAATAATTAAATAGAGTTAATCAGAGGCAAACAGAAGGAAACTGAGTTAAACAGAGTTAAACAGAGGCAAAGTTAAACAGAGTTAAACAGAGGCAAAAAGAGTTAAACAGAGTTAAACAGAGCATACAGAGTTCAACAGAGTTAAACAGAGGCATACAGAGTTAAACAGAGTTCAACAGACTTAAACAGAGTTAGACAGATGCAAACAGAGGGAAACAGAGTTAAACAGAGTTAAACAGAGGCAAACAGAGTTAAACAGAGTTGGACAGAGGCAAACAGCTTTAAACAGGGTTAAACAGAGGCAAACAGAGTTAAGCAGAGGCAAACAGAGTTAAACGAGTTAAACAGAGGCATACAGAGTTAACCAGAGGCAAACAGAGTTAAACAGCGTTAGACAGAGGCAAACAGCGTTAAATAGAGTTAAACAGAGGCAATCAGAGTTAAAGAGAATTAAACAGAGGCAGACAGAGTTAAATGGATTGAAACAGAGGCAAACAGAGTTCAACAGAGTTAAACAGAGTTCAACAGCGTTAACCAGAGTTAAACAGAGGCAAACAGAGGCATACAGAGTGAAACAGAGGCAAACGTAGGCAACCAGAGTTAAGCAGAGTTAATCAGAGGTAAACAGAGTGAAACAGATTTAAACAGACGCAAACAGAGTTAAAGAGAGTTGAACAGAGGCAAACAGAGTTAAAGAGAGGCAAACAGAGTTAAAAGGATTTAAACAGGGTTAAACAGAGTTAAACAGAGGCGAACAGAGTTCAACAGATTTAAACAGAGGCAAACAGAGTTAAACAGCGTTAGACAGAGGCAAACAGCGTTAAATAGAGTTAAACAGAGGCAATCAGAGTTAAACAGAATTAAACAGAGGCAGACAGAGTTAAATAGATTGAAACAGATGCAAACAGAGTTCAACAGAGATAAACAGAGTTCAACAGATTTAAACGGAGTTAAACAGAGGCAAACAGAGGGAAACAGAGTGAAACAGAGTTAAACAAAGGCAACCAGAGTTAAGCAGAGTTAATCAGAGGTAAACAGAGTGAAACAGATTGAAACAGACGCAAACAGAGTTAAAGAGAGTTGAACAGTTGCAAAAAGAGTTAAACAGAGGCAAACAGAGTTAAACAGAGTTAAACAGAGGCAAACAGAGTTAAATAGAGTTAAACAGAGGCATACAGAGTTCAACAAATTTAAACAGAGGCAAACAGAGTTAGACAGCGTTAAACAGAGGCAAACAGAGTTCAATAGAGTTAAACAGAGGCAAACAGAGTTAAACAGAATTAAACAGAGGCAAACAGAGTTAAACAGAGTTAAACAGAGGCAAAGAGATTTAAATAGAGTTCAACAGAGGGAAGTAGAGTTCAATAGAGTTAAACAGAGGCATACAATTTTAAGCAGAGTTAAACAGATGCAATCAGAGTTAAACAGAGTTAAACAGTGGCAAACATAGTTAAATAGATTGAAACAGAGGCCAACAGAGTTGAACAGAGATAAACAGAGTTCAACAGAGTTAAACAGAGGCTAACAGATTTAAACAGAGTTGAACAGAGTCAAACTGAGTTAAACAGAGTTAAACATAGGCAAACAGAGTTCAGCAGAGTTAAACAGAGTTAAACAGAAGCAAACAGAGGTAAACGGAGTGAAACAGAGTTAACCAGAGGCATAGAGAGTTAAACAGAGTTGAACAGAGGCAAACAGAGTTAAACAGATTGAAGCAGAGTTAAACAGAGTTAAACAGAGGCGAACAGAGTTAAACAGAGTTAAACATAGGCAAACAGAATTCAAAATATTTAAATAGAGTTAATCAGAGGCAAACAGAAGGAAACTGAGTTAAACAAAGTTAAACAGAGGCAAAGTTAAACAGAGTTAAACAGAGGCAAACAGAGTTAAACAGCGTTAAACAGAAGCAAACAGCGTTCAGCAGAGTTAAACAGAGGCATACAGAGTTAAACAGAGTTCAACACAGGCAAAGAGAGTGAAAGAGCGTTAAACAGAGGGAAACAGATTTAAATAGAGTTAAACAGATGCAAACAGAGTTAAACAGAATAAAACTGAAGCAAACAGAGTTAAGCAGAGTTGAACAGAGGCAAACAGAGTTCAACAGAGTTAAACAGAGGCATACAGAGTTAAAAAGAGTTGAGCAGAGGGAAACTGAGTTAAACAGAGTTAAACAGAGGCATAAGGAGTTCAGCAGAGTTAAACAGAGGCATACAGAGTTAAACAGAGTTAAGCAGAGGCAAACAGATGTAAACTGAGTGAAACAGAGTTAAACAGAGGCACACAGAGTTAAACAGAGTTGAGCAGAGGGAAACAGAGTTAAACAGAGTTAAACAGAGGCATAAGGAGTTCAGCAGAGTTAAACAGAGGCATACAGAATAAAACAGAGTTAAGCAGAGGGAAACAGAGTTAAACAGAGTTAAACAGAGGCAAACAGACGTAAAGTGAGTGAAACAGAGTTAAACAGAGGCACACAGAGTTAAACAGAGTTGGACAGAGGCAAACAGCTTTAAATAGCGTTAAACAGAGGCAAACAGAGTTAAGCAGAGGCAAACAGAGTTAAACGAGTTAAACAGAGGCATACAGAGTTAACCAGAGGCAAACAGAGTTAGACAGCGTTAGACAGAGGCAAACAGCGTTCAATAGAGTTAAACAGAGGCAATCAGAGTTAAACAGAATTAAACAGAGGCAGACAGAGATAAATAGATTGAAACATAGGCAAACAGATTTCAACAGAGATAAACAGAGTTCAACAGAGTTAACCAGAGTTAAACAGAGGCAAACAGAGGGAAACAGAGTGAAACAGTGGCAAACAGAGGCAACCAGAGTTAAGCAGAGTTAATCAGAGGTAAACAGAGTGAAACAGATTTAAACAGACGCAAACAGAGTTAAAGAGAGTTGAACAGAGGCAAACAGAGTTAAACAGAGGCAAACAGAGTTAAACAGATTTAAACAGAGTTAAACAGAGTTAAACATAGGCAAACAGAATTCAAAATAGTTAAATAGAGTTAATCAGAGGCAAACAGAAGGAAACTGAGTTAAACAGAGTTAAACAGATGCAAACAGAGTTAAACAGAGTTAAACAGAGACAAACGGAGTTAAACAGAGTTAAACAGAGGCATACAGAGTTCAACAAATTTAAACAGAGGCAAACAGAGTTAGACAGCGTTAAACAGATGCAAACAGAGTTAAATAGAGTTAAACAGAGGCAAACAGAGTTAAACAGAATTAAACAGAGGCAAACAGCTTTAAACAGCGTTAAACAGAGGCAAACAGAGTTAAGCAGAGGCAAACAGAGTTAAACGAGTTAAACAGAGGCATACAGAGTTAACCAGAGGCAAACAGAGTTAAACAGCGTTAGACAGAGGCAAACAGCGTTCAATAGAGTTAAACAGAGGCAATCAGAGTTAAACAGAATTAAACAGAGGCAGACAGAGATAAATAGATTGAAACATAGGCAAACAGAGTTCAACAGAGATAAACAGAGTTCAACAGAGTTAACCAGAGTTAAACAGAGGCAAACAGAGGGAAACAGAGTGAAACAGTGGCAAACAGAGGCAACCATAGTTAAGCAGAGTTAATCAGAGGTAAACAGAGTGAAACAGATTTAAACAGACGCAAACAGAGTTAAAGAGAGTTGAACAGAGGCAAACAGAGTTAAACAGAGGCAAACAGAGTTAAACAGATTTAAACAGTGTTAAACAGAGTTAAACATAGGCAAACAGAATTCAAAATAGTTAAATAGAGTTAATCAGAGGCAAACAGAAGGAAACTGAGTTAAACAGAGTTAAACAGAGTTAAACAGAGTTAAACAGAGACAAACGGAGTTAAACAGATTTAAACAGAGGCATACAGAGTTCAACAAATTAAAACAGAGGCAAACAGAGTTAGACAGCGTTAAACAGAGGCAAACAGAGTTAAATAGAGTTAAACAGAGGCAAACAGAGTTAAACAGAATTAAACAGAGGCAAACAGAGTTAAACAGAGGCAAACAGATTTAAATAGAGTTCAACAGAGGGAAATAGAGTTCAATAGAGTTAAACAGAGGCATACAAGTTTAAGCAGAGTTAAACAGATGCAATCAGAGTTAAACAGAGTTAAACAGTGGCAAACAGAGTTAAATAGATTGAAACAGAGGCCAACGGAGTTGAACAGAGATAAACAGAGTTGAACTGAGTTAAACAGAGGCTAACAGAGTTAAACAGAGTTGAACAGAGTCAAACTGAGTTAAACAGAGTTAAACAGAGGCAAACAGAGTTCAAAAGAGTTAAACAGAGTTAAACAGAAGCAAACAGAGGTAAACGGAGTGAAACAGAGTTAACCAGAGGCATAGAGAGTTAAACAGAGTTGAACAGAGGCAAACAGAGTTAAACAGAGTTAAACAGAGGCAAACAGAGTTAAGCAGAGGCAAACAGACTTAAACGAGTTAAACAGAGGCATACAGAGTTAAACAGATTTAAACAGAGGCAAACAGTTAAACAGCGTTAAACAGAGGCAAACAGATTTAAATAGAGTTAAACAGAAGCAATCAGCGTTAAACAGAGGCAAACAGAGTTAAATAGATTGAAACAGAGGCAAACAGAGTTCAACAGAGATAAACAGAGTTCAACAGAGTTAGAGAGATGCAAACAGAGGGAAACAGAGTGAAAAAGAGTGAAACAGAGGCATACAGATTTAAACAGAGTTGAACAGAGGCAAACAGAGTAGAGCAGAGTTAAAAAGAGTTAAACAGAGTTGAACAGAGGCATACAGAGTTAAATAGATTGAAACAGAGGCAAACAGAGCTGAACAGATATAAACAGAGCACAACAGAGTTAATCAGAGTTAAACAGAGGGAAACGGAGTTAAACAGAGTTAAACCAATGCACACAGAGTTAAACAGAGTTGTACACAGGCAAACAGAGTTAAACAGAGTTAAGCAGAGGCAAACAGAGTTAAACGAGTTAAACAGAGGCATACAGAGTTAACCAGAGGCAAACAGAGTTAAACAGCGTTAGACAGAGGCAAACAGCGTTCAATAGAGTTAAACAGAGGCAATCAGAGTTAAACAGAATTAAACAGAGGCAGACAGAGATAAATAGATTGAAACATAGGCAAACAGAGTTCAACAGAGATAAACAGAGTTCAACAGAGTTAACCAGAGTTAAACAGAGGCGAACAGAGGGAAACAGAGTGAAACAGTGGCAAACAGAGGCAACCAGAGTTAAGCAGAGTTAATCAGAGGTAAACAGAGTGAAACAGATTTAAACAGACGCAAACAGAGTTAAAGAGAGTTGAACAGAGGCAAACAGAGTTAAACAGAGGCAAACAGAGTTAAACAGATTTAAACAGAGTTAAACAGAGTTAAACATAGGCAAACAGAATTCAAAAGAGTTAAATAGAGTTAATCAGAGGCAAACAGAAGGAAACTGAGTTAAACAGAGTTAAACAGATGCAAACAGAGTTAAACAGAGTTAAACAGAGACAAACGGAGTTAAACAGATTTAAACAGAGGCATACAGAGTTCAACAAATTTAAACAGAGGCAAACAGAGTTAGACAGCGTTAAACAGAGGCAAACAGAGTTAAATAGAGTTAAACAGAGGCAAACAGAGTTAAACAGAATTAAACAGAGGCAAACAGCTTTAAACAGCGTTAAACAGAGGCAAACAGAGTTAAGCAGAGGCAAACAGAGTTAAACGAGTTAAACAGAGGCATACAGAGTTAACCAGAGGCAAACAGAGTTAAACAGCGTTAGACAGAGGCAAACAGCGTTCAATAGAGTTAAACAGAGGCAATCAGAGTTAAACAGAATTAAACAGAGGCAGACAGAGTTAAATAGATTGAAACATAGGCAAACAGAGTTCAACAGAGATAAACAGAGTTCAACAGAGTTAACCAGAGTTAAACAGAGGCAAACAGAGGGAAACAGAGTGAAACAGTGGCAAACAGAGGCAACCATAGTTAAGCAGAGTTAATCAGAGGTAAACAGAGTGAAACAGATTTAAACAGACGCAAACAGAGTTAAAGAGAGTTGAACAGAGGCAAACAGAGTTAAACAGAGGCAAACAGAGTTAAACAGATTTAAACAGTGTTAAACAGAGTTAAACATAGGCAAACAGAATTCAAAATAGTTAAATAGAGTTAATCAGAGGCAAACAGAAGGAAACTGAGTTAAACAGAGTTAAACAGATGCAAACAGAGTTAAACAGAGACAAACGGAGTTAAACAGATTTAAACAGAGGCATAAAGAGTTCAACAAATTTAAACAGAGGCAAACAGAGTTAGACAGCGTTAAACAGAGGCAAACAGAGTTAAATAGAGTTAAACAGAGGCAAACAGAGTTAAACAGAATTAAACAGAGGCAAACAGAGTTAAACAGAGTTAAACAGAGGCAAACAGATTTAAATAGAGTTCAACAGAGGGAAATAGAGTTCAATAGAGTTAAACAGAGGCATACAAGTTTAAGCAGAGTTAAACAGATGCAATCAGAGTTAAACAGAGTTAAACAGTGGCAAACAGAGTTAAATAGATTGAAACAGAGGCCAACGGAGTTGAACAGAGATAAACAGAGTTGAACTGAGTTAAACAGAGGCTAACAGAGTTAAACAGAGTTGAACAGAGTCAAACTGAGTTAAACAGAGTTAAACAGAGGCAAACAGAGTTCAAAAGAGTTAAACAGAGTTAAACAGAAGCAAACAGAGGTAAACGGAGTGAAACAGAGTTAACCAGAGGTATAGAGAGTTAAACAGAGTTGAACAGAGGCAAACAGAGTTAAACAGAGTTAAACAGAGGCAAACAGAGTTAAGCAGAGGCAAACAGACTTAAACGAGTTAAACAGAGGCATACAGAGTTAAACAGATTTAAACAGAGGCAAACAGTTAAACAGCGTTAAACAGAGGCAAACAGATTTAAATAGAGTTAAACAGAAGCAATCAGCGTTAAACAGAGGCAAACAGAGTTAAATAGATTGAAACAGAGGCAAACAGAGTTCAACAGAGATAAACAGAGTTCAACAGACTTCAACAGAGTTAGAGAGATGCAAACAGAGGGAAACAGAGTGAAAAAGAGTGAAACAGAGGCATACAGATTTAAACAGAGTTGAACAGAGGCAAACAGAGTAGAGCAGAGTTAAAAAGAGTTAAACAGAGTTGAACAGAGGCATACAGAGTTAAATAGATTGAAACAGAGGCAAACAGAGCTGAACAGATATAAACAGAGCACAACAGAGTTAATCAGAGTTAAACAGAGGGAAACGGAGTTAAACAGAGTTAAACCAATGCACACAGAGTTAAACAGAGTTGTACACAGGCAAACAGAGTTAAACAGAGTTAAGCAGAGGCAAACAGAGTTAAACGAGTTAAACAGAGGCATACAGAGTTAACCAGAGGCAAACAGAGTTAAACAGCGTTAGACAGAGGCAAACAGCGTTCAATAGAGTTAAACAGAGGCAATCAGAGTTAAACAGAATTAAACAGAGGCAGACAGAGATAAATAGATTGAAACATAGGCAAACAGAGTTCAACAGAGATAAACAGAGTTCAACAGAGTTAACCAGAGTTAAACAGAGGCGAACAGAGGGAAACAGAGTGAAACAGTGGCAAACAGAGGCAACCAGAGTTAAGCAGAGTTAATCAGAGGTAAACAGAGTGAAACAGATTTAAACAGACGCAAACAGAGTTAAAGAGAGTTGAACAGAGGCAAACAGAGTTAAACAGAGGCAAACAGAGTTAAACAGATTTAAACAGAGTTAAACAGAGTTAAACATAGGCAAACAGAATTCAAAATAGTTAAATAGAGTTAATCAGAGGCAAACAGAAGGAAACTGAGTTAAACAGAGTTAAACAGATGCAAACAGAGTTAAACAGAGTTAAACAGAGACAAACGGAGTTAAACAGATTTAAACAGAGGCATACAGAGTTCAACAAATTTAAACAGAGGCAAACAGAGTTAGACAGCGTTAAACAGAGGCAAACAGAGTTAAATAGAGTTAAACAGAGGCAAACAGAGTTAAACAGAATTAAACAGAGGCAAACAGCTTTAAACAGCGTTAAACAGAGGCAAACAGAGTTAAGCAGAGGCAAACAGAGTTAAACGAGTTAAACAGAGGCATACAGAGTTAACCAGAGGGAAACAGAGTTAAACAGCGTTAGACAGAGGCAAACAGCGTTCAATAGAGTTAAACAGAGGCAATCAGAGTTAAACAGAATTAAACAGAGGCAGACAGAGTTAAATAGATTGAAACATAGGCAAACAGAGTTCAACAGAGATAAACAGAGTTCAACAGAGTTAACCAGAGTTAAACAGAGGCAAACAGAGGGAAACAGAGTGAAACAGTGGCAAACAGAGGCAACCATAGTTAAGCAGAGTTAATCAGAGGTAAACAGAGTGAAACAGATTTAAACAGACGCAAACAGAGTTAAAGAGAGTTGAACAGAGGCAAACAGAGTTAAACAGAGGCAAACAGAGTTAAACAGATTTAAACAGTGTTAAACAGAGTTAAACATAGGCAAACAGAATTCAAAATAGTTAAATAGAGTTAATCAGAGGCAAACAGAAGGAAACTGAGTTAAACAGAGTTAAACAGAGGCAAACAGAGTTAAACAGATTTAAACAGAGTTAAACAGAGTTAAACATAGGCAAACAGAATTCAAAATAGTTAAATAGAGTTAATCAGAGGCAAACAGAAGGAAACTGAGTTAAACAGAGTTAAACAGATGCAAACAGAGTTAAACAGAGTTAAACAGAGACAAACGGAGTTAAACAGAGTTAAACAGAGGCATACAGAGTTCAACAAATTTAAACAGAGGCAAACAGAGTTAGACAGCGTTAAACAGATGCAAACAGAGTTAAATAGAGTTAAACAGAGGCAAACAGAGTTAAACAGAATTAAACAGAGGCAAACAGCTTTAAACAGCGTTAAACAGAGGCAAACAGAGTTAAGCAGAGGCAAACAGAGTTAAACGAGTTAAACAGAGGCATACAGAGTTAACCAGAGGCAAACAGAGTTAAACAGCGTTAGACAGAGGCAAACAGCGTTCAATAGAGTTAAACAGAGGCAATCAGAGTTAAACAGAATTAAACAGAGGCAGACAGAGATAAATAGATTGAAACATAGGCAAACAGAGTTCAACAGAGATAAACAGAGTTCAACAGAGTTAACCAGAGTTAAACAGAGGCAAACAGAGGGAAACAGAGTGAAACAGTGGCAAACAGAGGCAACCATAGTTAAGCAGAGTTAATCAGAGGTAAACAGAGTGAAACAGATTTAAACAGACGCAAACAGAGTTAAAGAGAGTTGAACAGAGGCAAACAGAGTTAAACAGAGGCAAACAGAGTTAAACAGATTTAAACAGTGTTAAACAGAGTTAAACATAGGCAAACAGAATTCAAAATAGTTAAATAGAGTTAATCAGAGGCAAACAGAAGGAAACTGAGTTAAACAGAGTTAAACAGATGCAAACAGAGTTAAACAGAGACAAACGGAGTTAAACAGATTTAAACAGAGGCATACAGAGTTCAACAAATTAAAACAGAGGCAAACAGAGTTAGACAGCGTTAAACAGAGGCAAACAGAGTTAAATAGAGTTAAACAGAGGCAAACAGAGTTAAACAGAATTAAACAGAGGCAAACAGAGTTAAACAGAGTTAAACAGAGGCAAACAGATTTAAATAGAGTTCAACAGAGGGAAATAGAGTTCAATAGAGTTAAACAGAGGCATACAAGTTTAAGCAGAGTTAAACAGATGCAATCAGAGTTAAACAGAGTTAAACAGTGGCAAACAGAGTTAAATAGATTGAAGCAGAGGCCAACGGAGTTGAACAGAGATAAACAGAGTTGAACTGAGTTAAACAGAGGCTAACAGAGTTAAACAGAGTTGAACAGAGTCAAACTGAGTTAAACAGAGTTAAACAGAGGCAAACAGAGTTCAAAAGAGTTAAACAGAGTTAAACAGAAGCAAACAGAGGTAAACGGAGTGAAACAGAGTTAACCAGAGGCATAGAGAGTTAAACAGAGTTGAACAGAGGCAAACAGAGTTAAACAGAGTTAAACAGAGGCAAACAGAGTTAAGCAGAGGCAAACAGACTTAAACGAGTTAAACAGAGGCATACAGAGTTAAACAGATTTAAACAGAGGCAAACAGTTAAACAGCGTTAAACAGAGGCAAACAGATTTAAATAGAGTTAAACAGAAGCAATCAGCGTTAAACAGAGGCAAACAGAGTTAAATAGATTGAAACAGAGGCAAACAGAGTTCAACAGAGATAAACAGAGTTCAACAGAGTTAGAGAGATGCAAACAGAGGGAAACAGAGTGAAAAAGAGTGAAACAGAGGCATACAGATTTAAACAGAGTTGAACAGAGGCAAACAGAGTAGAGCAGAGTTAAAAAGAGTTAAACAGAGTTGAACAGAGGCATACAGAGTTAAATAGATTGAAACAGAGGCAAACAGAGCTGAACAGATATAAACAGAGCACAACAGAGTTAATCAGAGTTAAACAGAGGGAAACGGAGTTAAACAGAGTTAAACCAATGCACACAGAGTTAAACAGAGTTGTACACAGGCAAACAGAGTTAAACAGAGTTAAGCAGAGGCAAACA
Source organism: Isurus oxyrinchus (assembly GCA_026770705.1). Lineage (NCBI taxonomy): Eukaryota > Metazoa > Chordata > Chondrichthyes > Lamniformes > Lamnidae > Isurus > Isurus oxyrinchus. The sequence continues at coordinate 393,845 of JANJGN010000526.1, read as the reverse complement.
GAGTTAAACGAGTTAAACAGAGGCATACAGAGTTAACCAGAGGCAAACAGAGTTAAACAGCGTTAGACAGAGGCAAACAGCGTTCAATAGAGTTAAACAGAGGCAATCAGAGTTAAACAGAATTAAACAGAGGCAGACAGAGATAAATAGATTGAAACATAGGCAAACAGAGTTCAACAGAGATAAACAGAGTTCAACAGAGTTAACCAGAGTTAAACAGAGGCGAACAGAGGGAAACAGAGTGAAACAGTGGCAAACAGAGGCAACCAGAGTTAAGCAGAGTTAATCAGAGGTAAACAGAGTGAAACAGATTTAAACAGACGCAAACAGAGTTAAAGAGAGTTGAACAGAGGCAAACAGAGTTAAACAGAGGCAAACAGAGTTAAACAGATTTAAACAGAGTTAAACAGAGTTAAACATAGGCAAACAGAATTCAAAATAGTTAAATAGAGTTAATCAGAGGCAAACAGAAGGAAACTGAGTTAAACAGAGTTAAACAGATGCAAACAGAGTTAAACAGAGTTAAACAGAGACAAACGGAGTTAAACAGATTTAAACAGAGGCATACAGAGTTCAACAAATTTAAACAGAGGCAAACAGAGTTAGACAGCGTTAAACAGAGGCAAACAGAGTTAAATAGAGTTAAACAGAGGCAAACAGAGTTAAACAGAATTAAACAGAGGCAAACAGCTTTAAACAGCGTTAAACAGAGGCAAACAGAGTTAAGCAGAGGCAAACAGAGTTAAACGAGTTAAACAGAGGCATACAGAGTTAACCAGAGGCAAACAGAGTTAAACAGCGTTAGACAGAGGCAAACAGCGTTCAATAGAGTTAAACAGAGGCAATCAGAGTTAAACAGAATTAAACAGAGGCAGACAGAGTTAAATAGATTGAAACATAGGCAAACAGAGTTCAACAGAGATAAACAGAGTTCAACAGAGTTAACCAGAGTTAAACAGAGGCAAACAGAGGGAAACAGAGTGAAACAGTGGCAAACAGAGGCAACCATAGTTAAGCAGAGTTAATCAGAGGTAAACAGAGTGAAACAGATTTAAACAGACGCAAACAGAGTTAAAGAGAGTTGAACAGAGGCAAACAGAGTTAAACAGAGGCAAACAGAGTTAAACAGATTTAAACAGTGTTAAACAGAGTTAAACATAGGCAAACAGAATTCAAAATAGTTAAATAGAGTTAATCAGAGGCAAACAGAAGGAAACTGAGTTAAACAGAGTTAAACAGATGCAAACAGAGTTAAACAGAGACAAACGGAGTTAAACAGATTTAAACAGAGGCATACAGAGTTCAACAAATTTAAACAGAGGCAAACAGAGTTAGACAGCGTTAAACAGAGGCAAACAGAGTTAAATAGAGTTAAACAGAGGCAAACAGAGTTAAACAGAATTAAACAGAGGCAAACAGAGTTAAACAGAGTTAAACAGAGGCAAACAGATTTAAATAGAGTTCAACAGAGGGAAATAGAGTTCAATAGAGTTAAACAGAGGCATACAAGTTTAAGCAGAGTTAAACAGATGCAATCAGAGTTAAACAGAGTTAAACAGTGGCAAACAGAGTTAAATAGATTGAAACAGAGGCCAACGGAGTTGAACAGAGATAAACAGAGTTGAACTGAGTTAAACAGAGGCTAACAGAGTTAAACAGAGTTGAACAGAGTCAAACTGAGTTAAACAGAGTTAAACAGAGGCAAACAGAGTTCAAAAGAGTTAAACAGAGTTAAACAGAAGCAAACAGAGGTAACCGGAGTGAAACAGAGTTAACCAGAGGTATAGAGAGTTAAACAGAGTTGAACAGAGGCAAACAGAGTTAAACAGAGTTAAACAGAGGCAAACAGAGTTAAGCAGAGGCAAACAGACTTAAACGAGTTAAACAGAGGCATACAGAGTTAAACAGATTTAAACAGAGGCAAACAGTTAAACAGCGTTAAACAGAGGCAAACAGATTTAAATAGAGTTAAACAGAAGCAATCAGCGTTAAACAGAGGCAAACAGAGTTAAATAGATTGAAACAGAGGCAAACAGAGTTCAACAGAGATAAACAGAGTTCAACAGACTTCAACAGAGTTAGAGAGATGCAAACAGAGGGAAACAGAGTGAAAAAGAGTGAAACAGAGGCATACAGATTTAAACAGAGTTGAACAGAGGCAAACAGAGTAGAGCAGAGTTAAAAAGAGTTAAACAGAGTTGAACAGAGGCATACAGAGTTAAATAGATTGAAACAGAGGCAAACAGAGCTGAACAGATATAAACAGAGCACAACAGAGTTAATCAGAGTTAAACAGAGGGAAACGGAGTTAAACAGAGTTAAACCAATGCACACAGAGTTAAACAGAGTTGTACACAGGCAAACAGAGTTAAACAGAGTTAAGCAGAGGCAAACAGAGTTAAACGAGTTAAACAGAGGCATACAGAGTTAACCAGAGGCAAACAGAGTTAAACAGCGTTAGACAGAGGCAAACAGCGTTCAATAGAGTTAAACAGAGGCAATCAGAGTTAAACAGAATTAAACAGAGGCAGACAGAGATAAATAGATTGAAACATAGGCAAACAGAGTTCAACAGAGATAAACAGAGTTCAACAGAGTTAACCAGAGTTAAACAGAGGCGAACAGAGGGAAACAGAGTGAAACAGTGGCAAACAGAGGCAACCAGAGTTAAGCAGAGTTAATCAGAGGTAAACAGAGTGAAACAGATTTAAACAGACGCAAACAGAGTTAAAGAGAGTTGAACAGAGGCAAACAGAGTTAAACAGAGGCAAACAGAGTTAAACAGATTTAAACAGAGTTAAACAGAGTTAAACATAGGCAAACAGAATTCAAAATAGTTAAATAGAGTTAATCAGAGGCAAACAGAAGGAAACTGAGTTAAACAGAGTTAAACAGATGCAAACAGAGTTAAACAGAGTTAAACAGAGACAAACGGAGTTAAACAGATTTAAACAGAGGCATACAGAGTTCAACAAATTTAAACAGAGGCAAACAGAGTTAGACAGCGTTAAACAGAGGCAAACAGAGTTAAATAGAGTTAAACAGAGGCAAACAGAGTTAAACAGAATTAAACAGAGGCAAACAGCTTTAAACAGCGTTAAACAGAGGCAAACAGAGTTAAGCAGAGGCAAACAGAGTTAAACGAGTTAAACAGAGGCATACAGAGTTAACCAGAGGCAAACAGAGTTTAACAGCGTTAGACAGAGGCAAACAGCGTTCAATAGAGTTAAACAGAGGCAATCAGAGTTAAACAGAATTAAACAGAGGCAGACAGAGTTAAATAGATTGAAACATAGGCAAACAGAGTTCAACAGAGATAAACAGAGTTCAACAGAGTTAACCAGAGTTAAACAGAGGCAAACAGAGGGAAACAGAGTGAAACAGTGGCAAACAGAGGCAACCATAGTTAAGCAGAGTTAATCAGAGGTAAACAGAGTGAAACAGATTTAAACAGACGCAAACAGAGTTAAAGAGAGTTGAACAGAGGCAAACAGAGTTAAACAGAGGCAAACAGAGTTAAACAGATTTAAACAGTGTTAAACAGAGTTAAACATAGGCAAACAGAATTCAAAATAGTTAAATAGAGTTAATCAGAGGCAAACAGAAGGAAACTGAGTTAAACAGAGTTAAACAGAGGCAAACAGAGTTAAACAGATTTAAACAGAGTTAAACAGAGTTAAACATAGGCAAACAGAATTCAAAATAGTTAAATAGAGTTAATCAGAGGCAAACAGAAGGAAACTGAGTTAAACAGAGTTAAACAGATGCAAACAGAGTTAAACAGAGTTAAACAGAGACAAACGGAGTTAAACAGAGTTAAACAGAGGCATACAGAGTTCAACAAATTTAAACAGAGGCAAACAGAGTTAGACAGCGTTAAACAGATGCAAACAGAGTTAAATAGAGTTAAACAGAGGCAAACAGAGTTAAACAGAATTAAACAGAGGCAAACAGCTTTAAACAGCGTTAAACAGAGGCAAACAGAGTTAAGCAGAGGCAAACAGAGTTAAACGAGTTAAACAGAGGCATACAGAGTTAACCAGAGGCAAACAGAGTTAAACAGCGTTAGACAGAGGCAAACAGCGTTCAATAGAGTTAAACAGAGGCAATCAGAGTTAAACAGAATTAAACAGAGGCAGACAGAGATAAATAGATTGAAACATAGGCAAACAGAGTTCAACAGAGATAAACAGAGTTCAACAGAGTTAACCAGAGTTAAACAGAGGCAAACAGAGGGAAACAGAGTGAAACAGTGGCAAACAGAGGCAACCATAGTTAAGCAGAGTTAATCAGAGGTAAACAGAGTGAAACAGATTTAAACAGACGCAAACAGAGTTAAAGAGAGTTGAACAGAGGCAAACAGAGTTAAACAGAGGCAAACAGAGTTAAACAGATTTAAACAGTGTTAAACAGAGTTAAACATAGGCAAACAGAATTCAAAATAGTTAAATAGAGTTAATCAGAGGCAAACAGAAGGAAACTGAGTTAAACAGAGTTAAACAGATGCAAACAGAGTTAAACAGAGACAAACGGAGTTAAACAGATTTAAACAGAGGCATACAGAGTTCAACAAATTAAAACAGAGGCAAACAGAGTTAGACAGCGTTAAACAGAGGCAAACAGAGTTAAATAGATTTAAACAGAGGCAAACAGAGTTAAACAGAATTAAACAGAGGCAAACAGAGTTAAACAGAGTTAAACAGAGGCAAACAGATTTAAATAGAGTTCAACAGAGGGAAATAGAGTTCAATAGAGTTAAACAGAGGCATACAAGTTTAAGCAGAGTTAAACAGATGCAATCAGAGTTAAACAGAGTTAAACAGTGGCAAACAGAGTTAAATAGATTGAAACAGAGGCCAACGGAGTTGAACAGAGATAAACAGAGTTGAACTGAGTTAAACAGAGGCTAACAGAGTTAAACAGAGTTGAACAGAGTCAAACTGAGTTAAACAGAGTTAAACAGAGGCAAACAGAGTTCAAAAGAGTTAAACAGAGTTAAACATAAGCAAACAGAGGTAAACGGAGTGAAACAGAGTTAACCAGAGGCATAGAGAGTTAAACAGAGTTGAACAGAGGCAAACAGAGTTAAACAGAGTTAAACAGAGGCAAACAGAGTTAAGCAGAGGCAAACAGACTTAAACGAGTTAAACAGAGGCATACAGAGTTAAACAGATTTAAACAGAGGCAAACAGTTAAACAGCGTTAAACAGAGGCAAACAGATTTAAATAGAGTTAAACAGAAGCAATCAGCGTTAAACAGAGGCAAACAGAGTTAAATAGATTGAAACAGAGGCAAACAGAGTTCAACAGAGATAAACAGAGTTCAACAGACTTCAACAGAGTTAGACAGATGCAAACAGAGGGAACCAGAGTGAAAAAGAGTGAAACAGAGGCATACAGATTTAAACAGAGTTGAACAGAGGCAAACAGCGTAGAGCAGATTAAAAAGAGTTAAACAGAGTTGAACAGAGGCATACAGAGTTAAATAGATTGAAACAGAGGCAAACAGAGCTGAACAGATATAAACAGAGCACAACAGAGTTAATCAGAGTTAAACAGAGGGAAACGGAGTTAAACAGAGTTAAACCAATACACACAGAGTTAAACAGAGTTGTACACAGGCAAACAGAGTTAAACAGAGTTAAACAGAGGCAAACAGAGTTAAGCAGAGGCAAACAGAGTTAAACGTGTTAAACAGAGGCATACAGAGTTCAACAGATTTAAACAGAGGCAAACAGTGTTAAACAGCGTTAGACAGAGGCAAACAGCGTTAAATAGAGTTAAACAGAGGCAATCAGAGTTAAACAGAATTAAGCAGAGGCAGACAGAGTTAAATAGATTGAAACAGAGGCATACAGAGTTCAACGGAGATAAACAGATTTCAACAGAGTTAAACAGGGTTAAACAGAGGCAAACAGAGGGAAACAGAGTGAAACAGAGTTAAACAGAGGCAACCAGAGTTAAGCAGAGTTAATCAGAGGTAAACAGAGTGAAACAGATTTAAACAGACGCAGAGTTAAAGAGAGTTGAACAGACGCAAAAAGAGTTAAACAGAGGCAAACAGAGTTAAACAGATTTAAACAGAGTTAAAAAGAGTTAAACAGAGGCGAACAGAGTTAAACAGAGTTAAACAGAGGCAAACAGAATTCAAAATAGTTAAATAGAGTTAATCAGAGGCAAACAGAAGGAAACTGAATTAAACAGAGTTAAACAGAGCCAAAGTTAAACAGAGTTAAACAGAGGCAAACAGAGTTAAACAGAGTTAAACAGAGGCATACAGAGTTCAACAGAGTTAAACAGAGGCATACAGAGTTAACCAGATGCAAACAGAAGTTAAACAGCGTTAGACAGATGCAAACAGAGGGTAACAGAGTTAAACAGAGTTAAACAGAGGCAAACAGAGTTAAACAGAGTTGGACAGAGGCAAACAGCTTTAAACAGGGTTAAACAGAGGCAAACAGATTTAAGCAGAGGCAAACAGATTTAAACAGAGTTAAACAGAGGCATACAGACTTAACCAGATGCAAACAGAGTTAAACAGCGTTAGACAGAGGCAAACAGCGTTAAATAGAGTTAAACAGAGGCAATCAGAGTTAAACAGAATTAAACAGAGGCAGACAGAGTTAAATGGATTGAAACAGAGGCAAACAGAGTTCAACAGAGATAAACAGAGTTCAACAGAGTTAACCAGAGTTAAACAGAGGCAAACAGAGGCATACAGAGTGAAGCAGAGGAAAACAGAGGCAACCAGAGTTAAGCAGAGTTAATCAGAGGTAAACAGAGTGAAACAGATTTAAACAGACGCAAACAGAGTTAAAGAGAGTTGAACAGAGGCAAACAGAGTTAAACAGAGGCAAACAGAAGTAAACAGAGTTAAACAGAGGCGAACAGATTTAAACAGAGTTAAACATAGGCAAACAGAATTCAAAATAGTTAAATAGAGTTAATCAGAGGCAAACAGAAGGAAACTGAGTTAAACAGAGGCAAAGTTAAACAGAGTTAAACAGAGGCAAAAAGAGTTAAACAGAGTTAAACAGAGCTTACAGAGTACAACAGAGTTAAACAGAGGCATAAAGAGTTAAACAGAGTTCAACAGACTTAAACAGAGTTAATCGAGTTAAACAGAGGCATACAGAGTTAACCAGAGGCAAACAGAGTTGAACAGCGTTAGACAGAGGCAAACAGCGTTAAATAGAGTTAAACAGAGGCAATCAGAGTTAAACAGAATTAAACAGAGGCAGACAGAGTTAAATGGATTGAAACAGAGGCAAACAGAGTTCAACAGAGTTAACCAGAGTTCAACAGAGTTAACCAGAGTTACACAGAGGCAAACAGAGGGAAACAGAGTGAAACAGAGTTAAACAGAGGCAACCAGAGTTAAGCAGAGTTAATCAGAGGTAAACAGAGTGAAACAGAGGAAAACAGAGGCAACCAGAGTTAAGCAGAGTTAATCAGAGGTAAACAGAGTGGAACAGATTTAAACAGACGCAAAGAGAGTTAAAGAGAGTTGAACAGAGGCAAACAGAGTTAAACAGAGGCAAACAGAGTTAAATAGATTTAAACAGAGTTAAACAGAGGCGAACAGAATTCAAAATAGTTAAATAGAGTTAATCAGAGGCAAACAGAAGGAAACTGAGTTACACAGAGTTAAACAGATGCAAACAGAGTTAAACAGAGTTAAACAGAGGCAAACAGAGTTAAACAGAGTTAAACAGAGGCATACAGAGTTCAACAAATTTAAACAGAGGCAAACAGAGTTAGACAGCGTTAAACAGAGGCAAACAGAGTTAAATAGAGTTAAACAGAGGCAAACAGTGTTAAACAGAATTAAACAGAGGCAAACAGATTTAAATAGAGTTCAACAGAGGGAAATAGAGTTCAATAGAGTTAAACAGAGGCATACAAGTTTAAGCAGAGTTAAACAGATGCAATCAGAGTTAAACAGAGGCAAACAGAGGCAAACAGAGTGCAACAGGGATAATCAGAGTTCAACAGAGTTAAACAGAGTTAAACAGAGGCAAACAGAGGGAAACAGAGTGAAACAGAGTTAAACAGAGGCAACCAGAGTTAAGCAGAGTTAATCAGAGGTAAACAGAGTGAAACAGATTTAAACACACGCAAACAGAGTTAAATAGAGTTGAACAAGGCAAACAGAGTTAAACAGAGGCAAACAGAGTTAAACAGATTTAAACAGAGTTAAACAGAGGCGAACAGAGTTCAACAGATTTAAACAGAGGCAAACAGAGTTAAACAGCGTTAGACAGAGGCAAAGAGCGTTAAATAGAGTTAAACAGAGGCTATCAGAGTTAAACAGAATTAAACAGAGGCAGACAGAGTTAAATAGATTGAAACAGATGCAAACAGAGTTCAACAGAGATAAACAGAGTTCAACAGATTTAAACAGAGTTAAACAGAGGCAAACAGAGGGAAACAGAGTGAAACAGAGTTAAACAGAGGCAACCAGAGTTAAGCAGAGTTAATCAGAGGTAAACAGAGTGAAACAGATTTAAACAGACGCCAACAGAGTTAAAGAGAGTTGAACAGATGCAAAAAGAGTTAAACAGAGGCAACCAGAGTTAAGCAGAGTTAATCAGAGGTAAACAGAGTGAAACAGATTTAAACAGACGCAAACAGAGTTAAAGAGAGTTGAACAGATGCAAAAAGAGTTAAACAGAGGCAAACAGAGTTAAACATAGGCAAACAGAATTCAAAATAGTTAAATAGAGTTAATCAGAGGCAAACAGAAGGAAACTGAGTTAAACAGATTTAAGCAGAGTTAAACAGAGTTAAACAGAGGCGAACAGAGTTAAACAGAGTTAAACATAGGCAAACAGAATTCAAAATAGTTAAATAGTGTTAATCAGAGGCAAACAGAAGGAAACTGAGTTAAACAAAGTTAAACAGAGGCAAAGTTAAACAGAGTTAAACAGAGGCAAACAGAGTTAAACAGCGTTAAACAGAGGCAAACAGCGTTCAACAGAGTTAAACAGAGGCATACAGAGTTAAACAGAGTTCAACACAGGCAAAGAGAGTGAAAGAGCGTTAAACAGAGGGAAACAGATTTAAATAGAGTTAAACAGATGCAAACAGAGTTAAACAGAATAAAACTGAAGCAAACAGAGTTAAACAGAGTTGAACAGAGGCAAACAGAGTTCAACAGAGTTAAACAGAGGCATACAGAGTTCAACAGAGTTGAGCAGAGGGAAACAGAGTTAAACAGAGGCATAAGGAGTTCAGCAGAGTTAAACAGAGGCATACAGAGTTAAACAGAGTTAAGCAGAGGGAAACAGAGTGAAACAGAGGCAAACAGATGTAAACTGAGTGAAACAGAGTTAAACAGAGGCACACAGAGTTAAACAGAGTTGAGGAGAGGGAAACAGAGTTAAACAGAGGCATACAGAGTTAAACAGAGTTAAGCAGAGGGAAACAGAGTTAAACAGAGGCAAACAGATGTAAACTGAGTGAAACAGAGTTAAACAGAGGCACACAGAGTTAAACAGAGTTGAGCAGAGGGAAACAGAGTTAAACAGAGTTAAACAGAGGCATAAGGAGTTCAGCAGAGTTAAACAGAGGCATACAGAGTAAAACAGAGTTAAGCAGAGGGAAACAGAGTTAAACAGAGTTACACAGAGGCAAACAGACGTAAAGTGAGTGAAACAGAGTTAAACAGAGGCACACAGAGTTAAACAGAGTTGGACAGAGGCAAACAGCTTTAAACAGCGTTAAACAGAGGCAAACAGAGTTAAGCAGAGGCAAACAGAGTTAGACGAGTTAAACAGAGGCATACAGAGTTAACCAGAGGCAAACAGAGTTAGACAGCGTTAGACAGAGGCAAACAGCGTTCAATAGAGTTAAACAGAGGCAATCAGAGTTAAACAGAATTAAACAGAGGCAGACAGAGATAAATAGATTGAAACATAGGCAAACAGAGTTCAACAGAGATAAACAGAGTTCAACAGAGTTAACCAGAGTTAAACAGAGGCAAACAGAGGGAAACAGAGTGAAACAGTGGCAAACAGAGGCAACCAGAGTTAAGCAGAGTTAATCAGAGGTAAACAGAGTGAAACAGATTTAAACAGACGCAAACAGAGTTAAAGAGAGTTGAACAGAGGCAAACAGAGTTAAACAGAGGCAAACAGAGTTAAACAGATTTAAACAGAGTTAAACAGAGTTAAACATAGGCAAACAGAATTCAAAATAGTTAAATAGAGTTAATCAGAGGCAAACAGAAGGAAACTGAGTTAAACAGAGTTAAACAGATGCAAACAGAGTTAAACAGAGTTAAACAGAGACAAACGGAGTTAAACAGATTTAAACAGAGGCATACAGAGTTCAACAAATTTAAACAGAGGCAAACAGAGTTAGACAGCGTTAAATAGAGGCAAACAGAGTTAAATAGAGTTAAACAGAGGCAAACAGAGTTAAACAGAATTAAACAGAGGCAAACAGCTTTAAACAGCGTTAAACAGAGGCAAACAGAGTTAAGCAGAGGCAAACAGAGTTAAACGAGTTAAACAGAGGCATACAGAGTTAAGCAGAGGCAAACAGAGTTAAACAGCGTTAGACAGAGGCAAACAGCGTTCAATAGAGTTAAACAGAGGCAATCAGAGTTAAACAGAATTAAACAGAGGCAGACAGAGTTAAATAGATTGAAACATAGGCAAACAGAGTTCAACAGAGATAAACAGAGTTCAACAGAGTTAACCAGAGTTAAACAGAGGCAAACAGAGGGAAACAGAGTGAAACAGTGGCAAACAGAGGCAACCATAGTTAAGCAGAGTTAATCAGAGGTAAACAGAGTGAAACAGATTTAAACAGACGCAAACAGAGTTAAAGAGAGTTGAACAGAGGCAAACAGAGTTAAACAGAGGCAAACAGAGTTAAACAGATTTAAACAGTGTTAAACAGAGTTAAACATAGGCAAACAGAATTCAAAATAGTTAAATAGAGTTAATCAGAGGCAAACAGAAGGAAACTGAGTTAAACAGAGTTAAACAGATGCAAACAGAGTTAAACAGAGACAAACGGAGTTAAACAGATTTAAACAGAGGCATACAGAGTTCAACAAATTTAAACAGAGGCAAACAGAGTTAGACAGCGTTAAACAGAGGCAAACAGAGTTAAATAGAGTTAAACAGAGGCAAACAGAGTTAAACAGAATTAAACAGAGGCAAACAGAGTTAAACAGAGTTAAACAGAGGCAAACAGATTTAAATAGAGTTCAACAGAGGGAAATAGAGTTCAATAGAGTTAAACAGAGGCATACAAGTTTAAGCAGAGTTAAACAGATGCAATCAGAGTTAAACAGAGTTAAACAGTGGCAAACAGAGTTAAATAGATTGAAACAGAGGCCAACGGAGTTGAACAGAGATAAACAGAGTTGAACTGAGTTAAACAGAGGCTAACAGAGTTAAACAGAGTTGAACAGAGTCAAACTGAGTTAAACAGAGTTAAACAGAGGCAAACAGAGTTCAAAAGAGTTAAACAGAGTTAAACAGAAGCAAACAGAGGTAAACGGAGTGAAACAGAGTTAACCAGAGGCATAGAGAGTTAAACAGAGTTGCACAGAGGCAAACAGAGTTAAACAGAGTTAAACAGAGGCAAACAGAGTTAAGCAGAGGCAAACAGACTTAAACGAGTTAAACAGAGGCATACAGAGTTAAACAGATTTAAACAGAGGCAAACAGTTAAACAGCGTTAAACAGAGGCAAACAGATTTAAATAGAGTTAAACAGAAGCAATCAGCGTTAAACAGAGGCAAACAGAGTTAAATAGATTGAAACAGAGGCAAACAGAGTTCAACAGAGATAAACAGAGTTCAACAGACTTCAACAGAGTTAGACAGATGCAAACAGAGGGAAACAGAGTGAAAAAGAGTGAAACAGAGGCATACAGATTTAAACAGAGTTGAACAGAGGCAAACAGAGTAGAGCAGAGTTAAAAAGAGTTAAACAGAGTTGAACAGAGGCATACAGAGTTAAATAGATTGAAACAGAGGCAAACAGAGCTGAACAGATATAAACAGAGCACAACAGAGTTAATCAGAGTTAAACAGAGGGAAACGGAGTTAAACAGAGTTAAACCAATGCACACAGAGTTAAACAGAGTTGTACACAGGCAAACAGAGTTAAACAGAGTTAAGCAGAGGCAAACAGAGTTAAACGAGTTAAACAGAGGCATACAGAGTTAACCAGAGGCAAACAGAGTTAAACAGCGTTAGACAGAGGCAAACAGCGTTCAATAGAGTTAAACAGAGGCAATCAGAGTTAAACAGAATTAAACAGAGGCAGACAGAGATAAATAGATTGAAACATAGGCAAACAGAGTTCAACAGAGATAAACAGAGTTCAACAGAGTTAACCAGAGTTAAACAGAGGCAAACAGAGGGAAACAGAGTGAAACAGTGGCAAACAGAGGCAACCAGAGTTAAGCAGAGTTAATCAGAGGTAAACAGAGTGAAACAGATTTAAACAGACGCAAACAGAGTTAAAGAGAGTTGAACAGAGGCAAACAGAGTTAAACAGAGGCAAACAGAGTTAAACAGATTTAAACAGAGTTAAACAGAGTTAAACATAGGCAAACAGAATTCAAAATAGTTAAATAGAGTTAATCAGAGGCAAACAGAAGGAAACTGAGTTAAACAGAGTTAAACAGATGCAAACAGTGTTAAACAGAGTTAAACAGAGACAAACGGAGTTAAACAGATTTAAACAGAGGCATACAGAGTTCAACAAATTTAAACAGAGGCAAACAGAGTTAGACAGCGTTAAACAGAGGCAAACAGAGTTAAATAGAGTTAAACAGAGGCAAACAGAGTTAAACAGAATTAAACAGAGGCAAACAGAGTTAAACAGAGTTAAACAGAGGCAAACAGATTTAAATAGAGTTCAACAGAGGGAAATAGAGTTCAATAGAGTTAAACAGAGGCATACAAGTTTAAGCAGAGTTAAACAGATGCAATCAGAGTTAAACAGAGTTAAACAGTGGCAAACAGAGTTAAATAGATTGAAACAGAGGCCAACGGAGTTGAACAGAGATAAACAGAGTTGAACTGAGTTAAACAGAGGCTAACAGAGTTAAACAGAGTTGAACAGAGTCAAACTGAGTTAAACAGAGTTAAACAGAGGCAAACAGAGTTCAAAAGAGTTAAACAGAGTTAAACAGAAGCAAACAGAGGTAAACGGAGTGAAACAGAGTTAACCAGAGGCATAGAGAGTTAAACAGAGTTGAACAGAGGCAAACAGAGTTAAACAGAGTTAAACAGAGGCAAACAGAGTTAAGCAGAGGCAAACAGACTTAAACGAGTTAAACAGAGGCATACAGAGTTAAACAGATTTAAACAGAGGCAAACAGTTAAACAGCGTTAAACAGAGGCAAACAGATTTAAATAGAGTTAAACAGAAGCAATCAGCGTTAAACAGAGGCAAACAGAGTTAAATAGATTGAAACAGAGGCAAACAGAGTTCAACAGAGATAAACAGAGTTCAACAGACTTCAACAGAGTTAGAGAGATGCAAACACAGGGAAACAGAGTGAAAAAGAGTGAAACAGAGGCATACAGATTTAAACAGAGTTGAACAGTGGCAAACAGAGTAGAGCAGAGTTAAAAAGAGTTAAACAGAGTTGAACAGAGGCATACAGAGTTAAATAGATTGAAACAGAGGCAAACAGAGCTGAACAGATATAAACAGAGCACAACAGAGTTAATCAGAGTTAAACAGAGGGAAACGGAGTTAAACAGAGTTAAACCAATGCACACAGAGTTAAACAGAGTTGTACACAGGCAAACAGAGTTAAACAGAGTTAAGCAGAGGCAAACAGAGTTAAACGAGTTAAACAGAGGCATACAGAGTTAACCAGAGGCAAACAGAGTTAAACAGCGTTAGACAGAGGCAAACAGCGTTCAATAGAGTTAAACAGAGGCAATCAGAGTTAAACAGAATTAAACAGAGGCAGACAGAGATAAATAGATTGAAACATAGGCAAACAGAGTTCAACAGAGATAAACAGAGTTCAACAGAGTTAACCAGAGTTAAACAGAGGCAAACAGAGGGAAACAGAGTGAAACAGTGGCAAACAGAGGCAACCAGAGTTAAGCAGAGTTAATCAGAGGTAAACAGAGTGAAACAGATTTAAACAGACGCAAACAGAGTTAAAGAGAGTTGAACAGAGGCAAACAGAGTTAAACAGAGGCAAACAGAGTTAAACAGATTTAAACAGAGTTAAACAGAGTTAAACATAGGCAAACAGAATTCAAAATAGTTAAATAGAGTTAATCAGAGGCAAACAGAAGGAAACTGAGTTAAACAGAGTTAAACAGATGCAAACAGAGTTAAACAGAGTTAAACAGAGACAAACGGAGTTAAACAGATTTAAACAGAGGCATACAGAGTTCAACAAATTTAAACAGAGGCAAACAGAGTTAGACAGCGTTAAACAGAGGCAAACAGAGTTAAATAGAGTTAAACAGAGGCAAACAGAGTTAAACAGAATTAAACAGAGGCAAACAGAGTTAAACAGAGTTAAACAGAGGCAAACAGATTTAAATAGAGTTCAACAGAGGGAAATAGAGTTCAATAGAGTTAAACAGAGGCATACAAGTTTAAGCAGAGTTAAACAGATGCAATCAGAGTTAAACAGAGTTAAACAGTGGCAAACAGAGTTAAATAGATTGAAACAGAGGCCAACGGAGTTGAACAGAGATAAACAGAGTTGAACTGAGTTAAACAGAGGCTAACAGAGTTAAACAGAGTTGAACAGAGTCAAACTGAGTTAAACAGAGTTAAACAGAGGCAAACAGAGTTCAAAAGAGTTAAACAGAGTTAAACAGAAGCAAACACAGGTAAACGGAGTGAAACAGAGTTAACCAGAGGCATAGAGAGTTAAACAGAGTTGAACAGAGGCAAACAGAGTTAAACAGAGTTAAACAGAGGCAAACAGAGTTAAGCAGAGGCAAACAGACTTAAACGAGTTAAACAGAGGCATACAGAGTTAAACAGATTTAAACAGAGGCAAACAGTTAAACAGCGTTAAACAGAGGCAAACAGATTTAAATAGAGTTAAACAGAAGCAATCAGCGTTAAACAGAGGCAAACAGAGTTAAATAGATTGAAACAGAGGCAAACAGAGTTCAACAGAGATAAACAGAGTTCAACAGACTTCAACAGAGTTAGACAGATGCAAACAGAGGGAAACAGAGTGAAAAAGAGTGAAACAGAGGCATACAGATTTAAACAGAGTTGAACAGAGGCAAACAGAGTAGAGCAGATTAAAAAGAGTTAAACAGAGTTGAACAGAGGCATACAGAGTTAAATAGATTGAAACAGAGGCAAACAGAGCTGAACAGATATAAACAGAGCACAACAGAGTTAATCAGAGTTAAACAGAGGGAAACGGAGTTAAACAGAGTTAAACCAATGCACACAGAGTTAAACAGAGTTGTACACAGGCAAACAGAGTTAAACAGAGTTAAACAGAGGCAAACAGAGTTAAGCAGAGGCAAACAGAGTTAAACGTGTTAAACAGAGGCATACAGAGTTCAACAGATTTAAACAGAGGCAAACAGAGTTAAACAGCGTTAGACAGAGGCAAACAGCGTTAAATAGAGTTAAACAGAGGCAATCAGAGTTAAACAGAATTAAGCAGAGGCAGACAGAGTTAAATAGATTGAAACAGAGGCATACAGAGTTCAACGGAGATAAACAGATTTCAACAGAGTTAAACAGGGTTAAACAGAGGCAAACAGAGGGAAACAGAGTGAAACAGAGTTAAACAGAGGCAACCAGAGTTAAGCAGAGTTAATCAGAGTTAAACAGAGTGAAACAGATTTAAACAGACGCAGAGTTAAAGAGAGTTGAACAGACGCAAAAAGAGTTAAACAGAGGCAAACAGAGTTAAACAGATTTAAACAGAGTTAAACAGAGTTAAACAGAGGCGAACAGAGTTAAACAGAGTTAAACATAGGCAAACAGAATTCAAAATAGTTAAATAGAGTTAATCAGAGGCAAACAGAAGGAAACTGAGTTAAACAGAGTTAAACAGAGGCAAAGTTAAACAGAGTTAAACAGAGGCAAACAGAGTTAAACAGAGTTAAACAGAGGCATACAGAGTTCAACAGAGTTAAACAGAGGCATACAGTGTTAACCAGATGCAAACAGAGTTAAACAGCGTTAGACAGATGCAAACAGAGGGTAACAGAGTTAAACAGAGTTAAACAGAGGCAAACAGAGTTAAACAGAGTTGGACAGAGGCAAACAGCTTTAAACAGGGTTAAACAGAGGCAAACAGATTTAAGCAGAGGCAAACAGAGTTAAACAGAGTTAAACAGAGGCATACAGACTTAACCAGATGCAAACAGAGTTAAACAGCGTTAGACAGAGGCAAACAGCGTTAAATAGAGTTAAACAGAGGCAATCAGAGTTAAACAGAATTAAACAGAGGCAGACAGAGTTAAATGGATTGAAACAGAGGCAAACAGAGTTCAACAGAGATAAACAGAGTTCAACAGAGTTAACCAGAGTTAAACAGAGGCAAACAGAGGCATACAGAGTGAAGCAGTGGAAAACAGAGGCAACCAGAGTTAAGCAGAGTTAATCAGAGGTAAACAGAGTGAAACAGATTTAAACAGACGCAAACAGAGTTAAAGAGAGTTGAACAGAGGCAAACAGAGTTAAACAGAGGCAAACAGATTTAAACAGAGTTAAACAGAGGCGAACAGATTTAAACAGAGTTAAACATAGGCAAACAGAATTCAAAATAGTTAAATAGAGTTAATCAGAGGCAAACAGAAGGAAACTGAGTTAAACAGAGGCAAAGTTAAACAGAGTTAAACAGAGGCAAAAAGAGTTAAACAGAGTTAAACAGAGCTTACAGAGTACAACAGAGTTAAACAGAGGCATAAAGAGTTAAACAGAGTTCAACAGACTTAAACAGAGTTAATCGAGTTAAACAGAGGCATACAGAGTTAACCAGAGGCAAACAGAGTTGAACAGCGTTAGACAGAGGCAAACAGCGTTAAATAGAGTTAAACAGAGGCAATCAGAGTTAAACAGAATTAAACAGAGGCAGACAGAGTTAAATGGATTGAAACAGAGGCAAACAGAGTTCAACAGAGTTAACCAGAGTTCAACAGAGTTAACCAGAGTTAAACAGAGGCAAACAGAGGGAAACAGAGTGAAACAGAGTTAAACAGAGGCAACCAGAGTTAAGCAGAGTTAATCAGAGGTAAACAGAGTGAAACAGAGGAAAACAGAGGCAACCAGAGTTAAGCAGAGTTAATCAGAGGTAAACAGAGTGGAACAGATTTAAACAGACGCAAACAGAGTTAAAGAGAGTTGAACAGAGGCAAACAGAGTTAAACAGAGGCAAACAGAGTTAAATAGATTTAAACAGAGTTAAACAGAGGCGAACAGAATTCAAAATAGTTAAATAGAGTTAATCAGAGGCAAACAGAAGGAAACTGAGTTACACAGAGTTAAACAGATGCAAACAGAGTTAAACAGAGTTAAACAGAGGCAAACAGAGTTAAACAGAGTTAAACAGAGGCATACAGAGTTCAACAAATTTAAACAGAGGCAAACAGAGTTAGACAGCGTTAAACAGAGGCAAACAGAGTTAAATAGAGTTAAACAGAGGCAAACAGTGTTAAACAGAATTAAACAGAGGCAAACAGATTTAAATAGAGTTCAACAGAGGGAAATAGAGTTCCATAGAGTTAAACAGAGGCATATAAGTTTAAGCAGAGTTAAACAGATGCAATCAGAGTTAAACAGAGTTAAACAGAGGCAAACAGAGTGCAACAGGGATAATCAGAGTTCAACAGAGTTAAACAGAGTTAAACAGACGCAAACAGAGGGAAACAGAGTGAAACAGAGTTAAACAGAGGCAACCAGAGTTAAGCAGAGTTAATCAGAGGTAAACAGAGTGAAACAGATTTAAACACACGCAAACAGAGTTAAATAGAGTTGAACAAGGCAAACAGAGTTAAACAGAGGCAAACAGAGTTAAACAGATTTAAACAGAGTTAAACAGAGTTAAACAGAGGCGAACAGAGTTCAACAGATTTAAACAGAGGCAAACAGAGTTAAACAGCGTTAGACAGAGGCAAAGAGCGTTAAATAGAGTTAAACAGAGGCAATCAGAGTTAAACAGAATTAAACAGAGGCAGACAGAGTTAAATAGATTGAAACAGATGCAAACAGAGTTCAACAGAGATAAACAGAGTTCAACAGATTTAAACAGAGTTAAACAGAGGCAAACAGAGGGAAACAGAGTGAAACAGAGTTAAACAGAGGCAACCAGAGTTAAGCAGAGTTAATCAGAGGTAAACAGAGTGAAACAGATTTAAACAGACGCCAACAGAGTTAAAGAGAGTTGAACAGATGCAAAAAGAGTTAAACAGAGGCAAACAGAGTTAAGCAGAGTTAATCAGAGGTAAACAGAGTGAAACAGATTTAAACAGACGCAAACAGAGTTAAAGAGAGTTGAACAGAGGCAAACAGAGTTAAACAGAGGCAAACAGAGTTAAATAGATTTAAACAGAGTTAAACAGAGGCGAACAGAATTCAAAATAGTTAAATAGAGTTAATCAGAGGCAAACAGAAGGAAACTGAGTTACACAGAGTTAAACAGATGCAAACAGAGTTAAACAGAGTTAAACAGAGGCAAACAGAGTTAAACAGATTTAAACAGAGGCATACAGAGTTCAACAAATTTAAACAGAGGCAAACAGAGTTAGACAGCGTTAAACAGAGGCAAACAGAGTTAAATAGAGTTAAACAGAGGCAAACAGTGTTAAACAGAATTAAACAGAGGCAAACAGATTTAAATAGAGTTCAACAGAGGGAAATAGAGTTCCATAGAGTTAAACAGAGGCATACAAGTTTAAGCAGAGTTAAACAGATGCAATCAGAGTTAAACAGAGTTAAACAGAGGCAAACAGAGTGCAACAGGGATAATCAGAGTTCAACAGAGTTAAACAGAGTTAAACAGACGCAAACAGAGGGAAACAGAGTGAAACAGAGTTAAACAGAGGCAACCAGAGTTAAGCAGAGTTAATCAGAGGTAAACAGAGTGAAACAGATTTAAACACACGCAAACAGAGTTAAATAGAGTTGAACAAGGCAAACAGAGTTAAACAGAGGCAAACAGAGTTAAACAGATTTAAACAGAGTTAAACAGAGTTAAACAGAGGCGAACAGAGTTCAACAGATTTAAACAGAGGCAAACAGAGTTAAACAGCGTTAGACAGAGGCAAAGAGCGTTAAATAGAGTTAAACAGAGGCAATCAGAGTTAAACAGAATTAAACAGAGGCAGACAGAGTTAAATAGATTGAAACAGATGCAAACAGAGTTCAACAGAGATAAACAGAGTTCAACAGATTTAAACAGAGTTAAACAGAGGCAAACAGAGGGAAACAGAGTGAAACAGAGTTAAACAGAGGCAACCAGAGTTAAGCAGAGTTAATCAGAGGTAAACAGAGTGAAACAGATTTAAACAGACGCCAACAGAGTTAAAGAGAGTTGAACAGATGCAAAAAGAGTTAAACAGAGGCAAACAGAGTTAAGCAGAGTTAATCAGAGGTAAACAGAGTGAAACAGATTTAAACAGACGCAAACAGAGTTAAAGAGAGTTGAACAGATGCAAAAAGAGTTAAACAGAGGCAAACAGAGTTAAACAGAGTTAAACATAGGCAAACAGAATTCAAAATAGTTAAATAGATTTAATCAGAGGCAAACAGAAGGAAACTGAGTTAAACAGATTTAAGGAGAGTTAAACAGAGTTAAACAGAGGCGAACAGAGTTAAACAGAGTTAAACATAGGCAAACAGAATTCAAAATAGTTAAATAGTGTTAATCAGAGGCAAACAGAAGGAAACTGAGTTAAACAAAGTTAAACAGAGGCAAAGTTAAACAGAGTTAAACAGAGGCAAACAGAGTTAAACAGCGTTAAACAGAGGCAAACAGCGTTCAACAGAGTTAAACAGAGGCATACAGAGTTAAACAGAGTTCAACACAGGCAAAGAGAGTGAAAGAGCGTTAAACAGAGGGAAACAGATTTAAATAGAGTTAAACAGATGCAAACAGAGTTAAACAGAATAAAACTGAAGCAAACAGAGTTAAACAGAGTTGAACAGAGGCAAACAGAGTTCAACAGAGTTAAACAGAGGCATACAGAGTTAAACAGAGTTGAGCAGAGGGAAACAGAGTTAAACAGAGGCATAAGGAGTTCAGCAGAGTTAAACAGAGGCATACAGAGTTAAACAGAGTTAAGCAGAGGGAAACAGAGTTAAACAGAGGCAAACAGATGTAAACTGAGTGAAACAGAGTTAAACAGAGGCACACAGAGTTAAACAGAGTTGAGCAGAGGGAAACAGAGTTAAACAGAGGCATACAGAGTTAAACAGAGTTAGGCAGAGGGAAACAGAGTTAAACAGAGGCAAACAGATGTAAACTGAGTGAAACAGAGTTAAACAGAGGCACACAGAGTTAAACAGAGTTGAGCAGAGGGAAACAGAGTTAAACAGAGTTAAACAGAGGCATAAGGAGTTCAGCAGAGTTAAACAGAGGCATACAGAGTAAAACAGAGTTAAGCAGAGGGAAACAGAGTTAAACAGAGTTACACAGAGGCAAACAGACGTAAAGTGAGTGAAACAGAGTTAAACAGAGGCACACAGAGTTAAACAGAGTTGGACAGAGGCAAACAGCTTTAAACAGCGTTAAACAGAGGCAAACAGAGTTAAGCAGAGGCAAACAGAGTTAGACGAGTTAAACAGAGGCATACAGAGTTAACCAGAGGCAAACAGAGTTAGACAGCGTTAGACAGAGGCAAACAGCGTTCAATAGAGTTAAACAGAGGCAATCAGAGTTAAAGAGAATTAAACAGAGGCAGACAGAGATAAATAGATTGAAACATAGGCAAACAGAGTTCAACAGAGATAAACAGAGTTCAACAGAGTTAACCAGAGTTAAACAGAGGCAAACAGAGGGAAACAGAGTGAAACAGTGGCAAACAGAGGCAACCAGAGTTAAGCAGAGTTAATCAGAGGTAAACAGAGTGAAACAGATTTAAACAGACGCAAACAGAGTTAAAGAGAGTTGAACAGAGGCAAACAGAGTTAAACAGAGGCAAACAGAGTTAAACAGATTTAAACAGAGTTAAACAGAGTTAAACATAGGCAAACAGAATTCAAAATAGTTAAATAGAGTTAATCAGAGGCAAACAGAAGGAAACTGAGTTAAACAGAGTTAAACAGATGCAAACAGAGTTAAACAGAGTTAGACAGAGACAAACGGAGTTAAACAGATTTAAACAGAGGCATACAGAGTTCAACAAATTTAAACAGAGGCAAACAGACTTAAACAGCGTTAAACAGAGGCAAACAGAGTTAAATAGAGTTAAACAGAGGCAAACAGAGTTAAACAGAATTAAACAGAGGCAAACAGCTTTAAACAGCGTTAAACAGAGGCAAACAGAGTTAAGCAGAGGCAAACAGAGTTAAACGAGTTAAACAGAGGCATACAGAGTTAAGCAGAGGCAAACAGAGTTAAACAGCGTTAGACAGAGGCAAACAGCGTTCAATAGAGTTAAACAGAGGCAATCAGAGTTAAACAGAATTAAACAGAGGCAGACAGAGTTAAATAGATTGAAACATAGGCAAACAGAGTTCAACAGAGATAAACAGAGTTCAACAGAGTTAACCAGAGTTAAACAGAGGCAAACAGAGGGAAACAGAGTGAAACAGTGGCAAACAGAGGCAACCATAGTTAAGCAGAGTTAATCAGAGGTAAACAGAGTGAAACAGATTTAAACAGACGCAAACAGAGTTAAAGAGAGTTGAACAGAGGCAAACAGAGTTAAACAGAGGCAAACAGAGTTAAACAGATTTAAACAGTGTTAAACAGAGTTAAACATAGGCAAACAGAATTCAAAATAGTTAAATAGAGTTAATCAGAGGCAAACAGAAGGAAACTGAGTTAAACAGAGTTAAACAGATGCAAACAGAGTTAAACAGAGACAAACGGAGTTAAACAGATTTAAACAGAGGCATACAGAGTTCAACAAATTTAAACAGAGGCAAACAGAGTTAGACAGCGTTAAACAGAGGCAAACAGAGTTAAATAGAGTTAAACAGAGGCAAACAGAGTTAAACAGAATTAAACAGAGGCAAACAGAGTTAAACAGAGTTAAACAGAGGCAAACAGATTTAAATAGATTTCAACAGAGGGAAATAGAGTTCAATAGAGTTAAACAGAGGCATACAAGTTTAAGCAGAGTTAAACAAATGCAATCAGAGTTAAACAGAGTTAAACAGTGGCAAACAGAGTTAAATAGATTGAAACAGAGGCCAACGGAGTTGAACAGAGATAAACAGAGTTGAACTGAGTTAAACAGAGGCTAACAGAGTTAAACAGAGTTGAACAGAGTCAAACTGAGTTAAACAGAGTTAAACAGAGGCAAACAGAGTTCAAAAGAGTTAAACAGAGTTAAACAGAAGCAAACAGAGGTAAACGGAGTGAAACAGAGTTAACCAGAGGCATAGAGAGTTAAACAGAGTTGAACAGAGGCAAACAGAGTTAAACAGAGTTAAACAGAGGCAAACAGAGTTAAGCAGAGGCAAACAGACTTAAACGAGTTAAACAGAGGCATACAGAGTTAAACAGATTTAAACAGAGGCAAACAGTTAAACAGCGTTAAACAGAGGCAAACAGATTTAAATAGAGTTAAACAGAAGCAATCAGCGTTAAACAGAGGCAAACAGAGGGAAACAGAGTGAAACAGTGGCAAACAGAGGCAACCAGAGTTAAGCAGAGTTAATCAGAGGTAAACAGAGTGAAACAGATTTAAACAGACGCAAACAGAGTTAAAGAGAGTTGAACAGAGGCAAACAGAGTTAAACAGAGGCAAACAGAGTTAAACAGATTTAAACAGAGTTAAACAGAGTTAAACATAGGCAAACAGAATTCAAAATAGTTAAATAGAGTTAATCAGAGGCAAACAGAAGGAAACTGAGTTAAACAGAGTTAAACAGATGCAAACAGAGTTAAACAGAGTTAGACAGAGACAAACGGAGTTAAACAGATTTAAACAGAGGCATACAGAGTTCAACAAATTTAAACAGAGGCAAACAGACTTAAACAGCGTTAAACAGAGGCAAACAGAGTTAAATAGAGTTAAACAGAGGCAAACAGAGTTAAACAGAATTAAACAGAGGCAAACAGCTTTAAACAGCGTTAAACAGAGGCAAACAGAGTTAAGCAGAGGCAAACAGAGTTAAACGAGTTAAACAGAGGCATACAGAGTTAAGCAGAGGCAAACAGAGTTAAACAGCGTTAGACAGAGGCAAACAGCGTTCAATAGAGTTAAACAGAGGCAATCAGAGTTAAACAGAATTAAACAGAGGCAGACAGAGTTAAATAGATTGAAACATAGGCAAACAGAGTTCAACAGAGATAAACAGAGTTCAACAGAGTTAACCAGAGTTAAACAGAGGCAAACAGAGGGAAACAGAGTGAAACAGTGGCAAACAGAGGCAACCATAGTTAAGCAGAGTTAATCAGAGGTAAACAGAGTGAAACAGATTTAAACAGACGCAAACAGAGTTAAAGAGAGTTGAACAGAGGCAAACAGAGTTAAACAGAGGCAAACAGAGTTAAACAGATTTAAACAGTGTTAAACAGAGTTAAACATAGGCAAACAGAATTCAAAATAGTTAAATAGAGTTAATCAGAGGCAAACAGAAGGAAACTGAGTTAAACAGAGTTAAACAGATGCAAACAGAGTTAAACAGAGACAAACGGAGTTAAACAGATTTAAACAGAGGCATACAGAGTTCAACAAATTTAAACAGAGGCAAACAGAGTTAGACAGCGTTAAACAGAGGCAAACAGAGTTAAATAGAGTTAAACAGAGGCAAACAGAGTTAAACAGAATTAAACAGAGGCAAACAGAGTTAAACAGAGTTAAACAGAGGCAAACAGATTTAAATAGATTTCAACAGAGGGAAATAGAGTTCAATAGAGTTAAACAGAGGCATACAAGTTTAAGCAGAGTTAAACAAATGCAATCAGAGTTAAACAGAGTTAAACAGTGGCAAACAGAGTTAAATAGATTGAAACAGAGGCCAACGGAGTTGAACAGAGATAAACAGAGTTGAACTGAGTTAAACAGAGGCTAACAGAGTTAAACAGAGTTGAACAGAGTCAAACTGAGTTAAACAGAGTTAAACAGAGGCAAACAGAGTTCAAAAGAGTTAAACAGAGTTAAACAGAAGCAAACAGAGGTAAACGGAGTGAAACAGAGTTAACCAGAGGCATAGAGAGTTAAACAGAGTTGAACAGAGGCAAACAGAGTTAAACAGAGTTAAACAGAGGCAAACAGAGTTAAGCAGAGGCAAACAGACTTAAACGAGTTAAACAGAGGCATACAGAGTTAAACAGATTTAAACAGAGGCAAACAGTTAAACAGCGTTAAACAGAGGCAAACAGATTTAAATAGAGTTAAACAGAAGCAATCAGCGTTAAACAGAGGCAAACAGAGTTAAATAGATTGAAACAGAGGCAAACAGAGTTCAACAGAGATAAACAGAGTTCAACAGACTTCAACAGAGTTAGAGAGATGCAAACAGAGGGAAACAGAGTGAAAAAGAGTGAAACAGAGGCATACAGATTTAAACAGAGTTGAACAGAGGCAAACAGAGTAGAGCAGAGTTAAAAAGAGTTAAACAGAGTTGAACAGAGTCATACAGAGTTAAATAGATTGAAACAGAGGCAAACAGAGCTGAACAGATATAAACAGAGCACAACAGAGTTAATCAGAGTTAAACAGAGGGAAACGGAGTTAAACAGAGTTAAACCAATGCACACAGAGTTAAACAGAGTTGTACACAGGCAAACAGAGTTAAACAGAGTTAAACAGAGGCAAACAGAGTTAAGCAGAGGCAAACAGAGTTAAACAGCGTTAGACAGAGGCAAACAGCGTTAAATAGAGTTAAACAGAGGCAATCAGAGTTAAACAGATTTAAACAGAGTTAAACAGAGTTAAACAGAGGCGAACAGAGTTAAACAGAGTTAAACATAGGCAAACAGAATTCAAAATAGTTAAATAGAGTTAATCAGAGGCAAACAGAAGGAAACTGAGTTAAACAGAGTTAAACAGAGCCAAAGTTAAACAGAGTTAAACAGAGGCAAACAGAGTTAAACAGAGTTAAACAGAGGCATACAGAGTTCAACAGAGTTAAACAGAGGCATACAGAGTTAACCAGATGCAAACAGAGTTAAACAGCGTTAGACAGATGCAAACAGAGGGTAACAGAGTTAAACAGAGTTAAACAGAGGCAAACAGAGTTAAACAGAGTTGGACAGAGGCAAACAGCTTTAAACAGGGTTAAACAGAGGCAAACAGATTTAAGCAGAGGCAAACAGAGTTAAACAGAGTTAAACAGAGGCATACAGACTTAACCAGATGCAAACAGAGTTAAACAGCGTTAGACAGAGGCAAACAGCGTTAAATAGAGTTAAACAGAGGCAATCAGAGTTAAACAGAATTAAACAGAGGCAGACAGAGTTAAATGGATTGAAACAGAGGCAAACAGAGTTCAACAGAGATAAACAGAGTTCAACAGAGTTAACCAGAGTTAAACAGAGGCAAACAGAGGCATACAGAGTGAAACAGAGGAAAACAGAGGCAACCAGAGTTAAGCAGAGTTAATCAGAGGTAAACAGAGTGAAACAGATTTAAACAGACGCAAACAGAGTTAAAGAGAGTTGAACAGAGGCAAACAGAGTTAAACAGAGGCAAACAGAGTTAAACAGAGTTAAACAGAGGCGAACAGATTTAAACAGAGTTAAACATAGGCAAACAGAATTCAAAATAGTTAAATAGAGTTAATCAGAGGCAAACAGAAGGAAACTGAGTTAAACAGAGGCAAAGTTAAACAGAGTTAAACAGAGGCAAAAAGAGTTAAACAGAGTTAAACAGAGCTTACAGAGTACAACAGAGTTAAACAGAGGCATAAAGAGTTAAACAGAGTTCAACAGACTTAAACAGAGTTAATCGAGTTAAACAGAGGCATACAGAGTTAACCAGAGGCAAACAGAGTTGAACAGCGTTAGACAGAGGCAAACAGCGTTAAATAGAGTTAAACAGAGGCAATCAGAGTTAAACAGAATTAAACAGAGGCAGACAGAGTTAAATGGATTGAAACAGAGGCAAACAGAGTTCAACAGAGTTAACCAGAGTTCAACAGAGTTAACCAGAGTTAAACAGAGGCAAACAGAGGGAAACAGAGTGAAACAGAGTTAAACAGAGGCAACCAGAGTTAAGCAGAGTTAATCAGAGGTAAACAGAGTGAAACAGAGGAAAACAGAGGCAACCAGAGTTAAGCAGAGTTAATCAGAGGTAAACAGAGTGGAACAGATTTAAACAGACGCAAACAGAGTTAAAGAGAGTTGAACAGAGGCAAACAGAGTTAAACAGAGGCAAACAGAGTTAAATAGATTTAAACAGAGTTAAACAGAGGCGAACAGAATTCAAAATAGTTAAATAGAGTTAATCAGAGGCAAACAGAAGGAAACTGAGTTACACAGAGTTAAACAGATGCAAACAGAGTTAAACAGAGTTAAACAGAGGCAAACAGAGTTAAACAGAGTTAAACAGAGGCATACAGAGTTCAACAAATTTAAACAGAGGCAAACAGAGTTAGACAGCGTTAAACAGAGGCAAACAGAGTTAAATAGAGTTAAACAGAGGCAAACAGTGTTAAACAGAATTAAACAGAGGCAAACAGATTTAAATAGAGTTCAACAGAGGGAAATAGAGTTCAATAGAGTTAAACAGAGGCATACAAGTTTAAGCAGAGTTAAACAGATGCAATCAGAGTTAAACAGAGTTAAACAGAGGCAAACAGAGTGCAACAGGGATAATCAGAGTTCAAAAGAGTTAAACAGAGTTAAACAGAGGCAACCAGAGTTAAGCAGAGTTAATCAGAGGTAAACAGAGTGAAACAATTTAAACACACGCAAACAGAGTTAAATAGAGTTGAACAAGGCAAACAGAGTTAAACAGAGGCAAACAGAGTTAAACAGATTTAAACAGAGTTAAACAGAGTTAAACAGAGGCGAACAGAGTTCAACAGATTTAAACAGAGGCAAACAGAGTTAAACAGCGTTAGACAGAGGCAAACAGCGTTAAATAGAGTTAAACAGAGGCAATCAGAGTTAAACAGAATTAAACAGAGGCAGACAGAGTTAAATAGATTGAAACAGATGCAAACAGAGTTCATCAGAGATAAACAGAGTTCAACAGATTTAAACAGAGTTAAACAGAGGCAAACAGAGGGAAACAGAGTGAAACAGAGTTAAACAGAGGCAACCAGAGTTAAGCAGAGTTAATCAGAGGTAAACAGAGTGAAACAGATTTAAACAGACGCCAACAGAGTTAAAGAGAGTTGAACAGATGCAAAAAGAGTTAAACAGAGGCAAACAGAGTTAAGCAGAGTTAATCAGAGGTAAACAGAGTGAAACAGATTTAAACAGACGCAAACAGAGTTAAAGAGAGTTGAACAGATGCAAAAAGAGTTAAACAGAGGCAAACAGAGTTAAACAGAGTTAAACATAGGCAAACAGAATTCAAAATAGTTAAATAGTGTTAATCAGAGGCAAACAGAAGGAAACTGAGTTAAACAGATTTAAGCAGAGTTAAACAGAGTTAAACAGAGGCGAACAGAGTTAAACAGAGTTAAACATAGGCAAACAGAATTCAAAATAGTTAAATAGTGTTAATCAGAGGCAAACAGAAGGAAACTGAGTTAAACAAAGTTAAACAGAGGCAAAGTTAAACAGAGTTAAACAGTGGCAAACAGAGTTAAACAGCGTTAAACAGAGGCAAACAGCGTTCAACAGAGTTAAACAGAGGCATACAGAGTTAAACAGAGTTCAACACAGGCAAAGAGAGTGCAAGAGCGTTAAACAGAGGGAAACAGATTTAAATAGAGTTAAACAGATGCAAACAGAGTTAAACAGAATAAAACTGAAGCAAACAGAGTTAAACAGAGTTGAACAGAGGCAAACAGAGTTCAACAGAGTTAAACAGAGGCATACAGAGTTAAACAGAGTTGAGCAGAGGGAAACAGAGTTAAACAGAGGCATAAGGAGTTCAGCAGAGTTAAACAGAGGCATACAGAGTTAAACAGAGTTAAGCAGAGGGAAACAGAGTTAAACAGAGGCAAACAGATGTAAACTGAGTGAAACAGAGTTAAACAGAGGCACACAGAGTTAAACAGAGTTGAGCAGAGGGAAACAGAGTTAAACAGAGTTAAACAGATGCATAAGGAGTTCAGCAGAGTTAAACAGAGGCATACAGAGTAAAACAGAGTTAAGCAGAGGGAAACAGAGTTAAACAGAGTTACACAGAGGCAAACAGACGTAAAGTGCGTGAAACAGAGTTAAACAGAGGCACACAGAGTTAAACAGAGTTGGACAGAGGCAAACAGCTTTAAACAGCGTTAAACAGAGGCAAACAGAGTTAAGCAGAGGCAAACAGAGTTAGACGAGTTAAACAGAGGCATACAGAGTTAACCAGAGGCAAACAGAGTTAGACAGCGTTAGACAGAGGCAAACAGCGTTCAATAGAGTTAAACAGAGGCAATCAGAGTTAAAGAGAATTAAACAGAGGCAGACAGAGATAAATAGATTGAAACATAGGCAAACAGAGTTCAACAGAGATAAACAGAGTTCAACAGAGTTAACCAGAGTTAAACAGAGGCAAACAGAGGGAAACAGAGTGAAACAGTGGCAAACAGAGGCAACCAGAGTTAAGCAGAGTTAATCAGAGGTACACAGAGTGAAACAGATTTAAACAGACGCAAACAGAGTTAAAGAGAGTTGAACAGAGGCAAACAGAGTTAAACAGAGGCAAACAGAGTTAAACAGATTTAAACAGAGTTAAACAGAGTTAAACATAGGCAAACAGAATTCAAAATAGTTAAATAGAGTTAATCAGAGGCAAACAGAAGGAAACTGAGTTAAACAGAGTTAAACAGATGCAAACAGAGTTAAACAGAGTTAAACAGAGACAAACGGAGTTAAACAGAGTTAAACAGAGGCATACAGAGTTCAACAAATTTAAACAGAGGCAAACAGAGTTAGACAGCGTTAAACAGAGGCAAACAGAGTTAAATAGAGTTAAACAGAGGCAAACAGAGTTAAACAGAATTAAACAGAGGCAAACAGCTTTAAACAGCGTTAAACAGAGGCAAACAGAGTTAAGCAGAGGCAAACAGAGTTAAAGGAGTCAAACAGAGGCATACAGAGTTAACCAGAGGCAAACAGAGTTAAACAGCGTTAGACAGAGGCAAACAGCGTTCAATAGAGTTAAACAGAGGCAATCAGAGTTAAACAGAATTAAACAGAGGCAGACAGAGATAAATAGATTGAAACATAGGCAAACAGAGTTCAACAGAGATAAACAGAGTTCAACAGAGTTAACCAGAGTTAAACAGAGGCAAACAGAGGGAAACAGAGTGAAACAGTGGCAAACAGAGGCAACCAGAGTTAAGCAGAGTTAATCAGAGGTAAACAGAGTGAAACAGATTTAAACAGACGCAAACAGAGTTAAAGAGAGTTGAACAGAGGCAAACAGAGTTAAACAGAGGCAAACAGAGTTAAACAGATTTAAACAGAGTTAAACAGAGTTAAACATAGGCAAACAGAATTCAAAATAGTTAAATAGAGTTAATCAGAGGCAAACAGAAGGAAACTGAGTTAAACAGAGTTAAACAGATGCAAACAGAGTTAAACAGAGTTAAACAGAGACAAACGGAGTTAAACAGATTTAAACAGAGGCATACAGAGTTCAACAAATTTAAACAGAGGCAAACAGAGTTAGACAGCGTTAAACAGAGGCAAACAGAGTTAAATAGAGTTAAACAGAGGCAAACAGAGTTAAACAGAATTAAACAGAGGCAAACAGCTTTAAACAGCGTTAAACAGAGGCAAACAGAGTTAAGCAGAGGCAAACAGAGTTAAACGAGTCAAACAGAGGCATACAGAGTTAACCAGAGGCAAACAGAGTTAAACAGCGTTAGACAGAGGCAAACAGCGTTCAATAGAGTTAAACAGAGGCAATCAGAGTTAAACAGAATTAAACAGAGGCAGACAGAGATAAATAGATTGAAACATAGGCAAACAGAGTTCAACAGAGATAAACAGAGCACAACAGAGTTAATCAGAGTTAAACAGAGGGAAACGGAGTTAAACAGAGTTAAACCAAGGCACACAGAGTTAAACAGAGTTGTACACAGGCAAACAGAGTTAAACAGAGTTAAACAGAGGCAAACAGAGTTAAGCAGAGGCAAACAGAGTTAAACGTGTTAAACAGAGGCATACAGAGTTCAACAGATTTAAACAGAGGCAAACAGAGTTAAACAGCGTTAGACAGAGAAAACAGCGTTAAATAGAGTTAAACAGAGGCAATCAGAGTTAAACAGAATTAAACAGAGGCAGACAGAGTTAAATAGATTGAAACAGAGGCATACAGAGTTCAACAGAGATAAACAGATTTCAACAGAGTTAAACAGGGTTAAACAGAGGCAAACAGAGGGAAACAGAGTGAAACAGAGTTAAACAGAGGCAACCAGAGTTAAGCAGAGTTAATCAGAGGTAAACAGAGTGAAACAGATTTAAACAGACGCAGATTTAAAGAGAGTTGAACAGACGCAAAAAGAGTTAAACAGAGGCAAACAGAGTTAAACAGATTTAAACAGAGTTAAACAGAGTTAAACAGAGGCGAACAGGGTTAAACAGAGTTAAACATAGGCAAACAGAATTCAAAATAGTTAAATAGAGTTAATCAGAGGCAAACAGAAGGAAACTGAGTTAAACAGAGTTAAACAGAGGCAAAGTTAAACAGAGTTCAACAGAGCAAACAGAGTTAAACAGAGTTAAACAGAGGCATACAGAGTTCAACAGAGTTAAACAGAGGCATACAGAGTTAACCAGATGCAAACAGATTTAAACAGCGTTAGACAGATGCAAACAGAGGGTAACAGAGTTAAACAGAGTTAAACAGAGGCACACAGAGTTAAACAGAGTTGGACAGAGGCAAACAGCTTTAAACAGGGTTAAACAGAGGCAAACAGATTTAAGCAGAGGCAAACAGAGTTAAACAGAGTTAAACAGAGGCATACAGACTTAACCTGATGCAAACAGAGTTAAACAGCGTTAGACAGAGGCAAACAGCGTTAAATAGAGTTAAACAGAGGCAATCAGAGTTAAACAGAATTAAACAGAGGCAGACAGAGTTAAATGGATTGAAACAGAGGCAAACAGAGTTCAACAGAGATAAACAGAGTTCAACAGAGTTAACCAGAGTTAAACAGAGGCAAACAGAGGCATACAGAGTGAAACAGAGGAAAACAGAGGCAACCAGAGTTAAGCAGAGTTAATCAGAGGTAAACAGAGTGAAACAGATTTAAACAGACGCAAACAGAGTTAAAGAGAGTTGAACAGAGGCAAACAGAGTTAAACAGAGGCAAACAGAGTTAAACAGAGTTAAACAGAGGCGAACAGATTTAAACAGAGTTAAACATAGGCAAACAGAATTCAAAATAGTTAAATAGAGTTAATCAGAGGCAAACAGAAGGAAACTGAGTTAAACAGAGGCAAAGTTAAACAGAGTTAAACAGAGGCAAAAAGAGTTAAACAGAGTTAAACAGAGCTTACAGAGTACAACAGAGTTAAACAGAGGCATAAAGAGTTAAACAGAGTTCAACAGACTTAAACAGAGTTAAACGAGTTAAACAGAGACATACAGAGTTAACCAGAGGCAAACAGAGTTGAACAGCGTTAGACAGAGGCAAACAGCGTTAAATAGAGTTAAACAGAGGCAATCAGATTTAAACAGAATTAAACAGAGGCAGACAGAGTTAAATGGATTGAAACAGAGGCAAACAGAGTTCAACAGAGTTAACCAGAGTTCAACAGAGTTAACCAGAGTTAAACAGAGGCAAACAGAGGGAAACAGAGTGAAACAGAGTTAAACAGAGGCAACCAGAGTTAAGCAGAGTTAATCAGAGGTAAACAGAGTGAAACAGATTTAAACAGACGGAAACTGATTTAAAGAGCGTTGAACAAGGCAAACAGAGTTAAACAGAGGCAAACAGAGTTAAACAGATTTAAATAGAGTTAAACAGAGTTCAACAGAGGCAAACAGAGGGAAACAGAGTGAAACAGAGGAAAACAGAGGCAACCAGAGTTAAGCAGAGTTAATCAGAGGTAAACAGAGTGGAACAGATTTAAACAGACGCAAACAGAGTTAAAGAGAGTTGAACAGAGGCAAACAGAGTTAAACAGAGGCAAACAGAGTTAAATAGATTTAAACAGAGTTAAACAGAGGCGAACAGAATTCAAAATAGTTAAATAGAGTTAATCAGAGGCAAACAAAAGGAAACTGAGTTAAACAGAGTTAAACAGATGCAAACAGAGTTAAACAGAGTTAAACAGAGGCATACAGAGTTCAACAAATTTAAACAGAGGCAAACAGAGTTAGACAGCGTTAAACAGAGGCAAACAGAGTTAAATAGAGTTAAACAGAGGCAAACAGTGTTAAACAGAATTAAACAGAGGCAAACAGATTTAAATAGAGTTCAACAGAGGGAAATAGAGTTCAATAGAGTTAAACAGAGGCATACAAGTTTAAGCAGAGTGAAACAGATGCAATCAGAGTTAAACAGAGTTAAACAGAGGCAAACAGAGTGCAACAGGGATAATCAGAGTTCAACAGAGTTAAACAGAGTTAAACAGAGGCAAACAGAGGGAAACAGAGTGAAACAGAGTTAAACAGAGGCAACCAGAGTTAAGCAGAGTTAATCAGAGGTAAACAGAGTGAAACAGATTTAAACACACGCAAACAGAGTTAAGTAGAGTTGAACAAGGCAAACAGAGTTAAACAGAGGCAAACAGAGTTAAACAGATTTAAACAGAGTTAAACAGAGTTAAACAGAGGCGAACAGAGTTCAACAGATTTAAACAGAGGCAAACAGAGTTAAACAGCGTTAGACAGAGGCAAACAGCGTTAAATAGAGTTAAACAGAGGCAATCAGAGTTAAACAGAATTAAACAGAGGCAGACAGAGTTAAATAGATTGAAACAGATGCAAACAGAGTTCAACAGAGATAAACAGAGTTCAACAGATTTAAACAGAGTTAAACAGAGGCAAACAGAGGGAAACAGAGTGAAACAGAGTTAAACAGAGGCAACCATAGTTAAGCAGAGTTAATCAGAGGTAAACAGAGTGAAACAGATTTAAACAGACGCAAACAGAGTTAAAGAGAGTTGAACAGATGCAAAAAGAGTTAAACAGAGGCAAACAGAGTTAAGCAGAGTTAATCAGAGGTAAACAGAGTGAAACAGATTTAAACAGACGCAAACAGAGTTAAAGAGAGTTGAACAGATGCAAAAAGAGTTAAACAGAGGCAAACAGAGTTAAACAGATTTAAGCAGAGTCAAAAAGAGTTAAACAGAGGCTAACAGAGTTAAACAGAGTTAAACATAGGCAAACAGAATTCAAAATAGTTAAATAGAGTTAATCAGAGGCAAACAGAAGGAAACTGAGTTAAACCATGTCAAACAGAGGCAAAGTTAAACAGAGTTAAACAGAGGCAAACAGAGTTAAACAGAGTTAAACAGAGGCAAACAGAGTTGAACAGAGTTAAACAGAGGCAAACAGAGGTAAACTGAGTGAAACAGAGTTAAACAGACGCACACAGAGTTAAACAGAGTTGAGCAGAGGGAAACAGAGTTAAACAGAGTTAAACAGAGGCATAAGGAGTTCAGCAGAGTTAAACAGAGGCATACAGAGTTCTACAAATTTAAACAGGGGCAAACAGAGTTAGACAGCGTTAAACAGAGGCAAACAGATTTCAATAGAGTTAAACAGAGGCAAACAGAGTTAAACAGAATTAAACAGAGGCAAACAGAGTTAAACAGAGTTAAACAGAGGCAAACAGATTTAAATAGAGTTCAACAGAGGGAAATAGAGTTCAATAGAGTTAAACAGAGGCATACAAGTTTAAGCAGAGTTAAAACGATGCAATCAGAGTTAAACAGAGTTAAACAGTGGCAAACAGAGTTAAATAGATTGAAACAGAGGCCAACAGAGTTGAACAGAGATAAACAGAGTTCAACAGAGTTAAACAGAGGCTAACAGATTTAAACAGAGTTGAACAGAGTCAAACTGAGTTAAACAGAGTTAAACAGAGGCAAACAGAGTGCAACAGAGATAAACAGAGTTCAACAGAGTTAAACAGAGTTAAACAGAGGCAAACAGAGGGAAACAGAGTGAAACAGAGTTAAACAGAGGCAACCGGAGTTAAGCAGAGTTAATCAGAGGTAAACAGAGTGAAACACATTTAAACAGACGCAAACAGAGTTAAAGAGAGTTGAACAAGGCAAACAGAGTTAAACAGAGGCAAACAGAGTTAAACAGATTTAAACAGAGTTAAACAGAGTTAAACAGAGGCGGACAGAGTTCAACAGATTTAAACAGAGGCAAACAGAGTTAAACAGCGTTAGACAGAGGCAAACAGCGTTAAATAGAGTTAAACAGAGGCAATCAGAGTTAAACAGAATTAAACAGAGGCAGACAGAGTTAAATAGATTGAAACAGATGCAAACAGAGTTCAACAGAGATAAACAGAGTTCAACAGATTTAAACAGAGTTAAACAGAGGCAAACAGAGGGAAACAGAGTGAAACAGAGTTAAACAGAGGCAACCAGAGTTAAGCAGAGATAATCAGAGGTAAACAGAGTGAAACAGATTTAAACAGACGCAAACAGAGTTAAAGAGAGTTGAACAGATGCAAAAAGAGTTAAACAGAGGCAAACAGAGTTAAGCAGAGTTAATCAGAGGTAAACAGAGTGAAACAGATTTAAACAGACGCAAACAGAGTTAAAGAGAGTTGAACAGATGCAAAAAGAGTTAAACAGAGGCAAACAGAGTTAAACAGAGTTAATCAGAGGTAAACAGAGTGAAACAGATTTAAACAGACGCAAACAGAGTTAAAGAGAGTTGAACAGATGCAAAAAGAGTTAAACAGAGGCAAACAGAGTTAAGCAGAGTTAATCAGAGGTAAACAGAGTGAAACAGATTTAAACAGACGCAAACAGAGTTAAAGAGAGTTGAACAGATGCAAAAAGAGTTAAACAGAGGCAAACAGAGTTAAACAGATTTAAGCAGAGTTAAACAGATTTAAACAGAGGCGAACAGAGTTAAACAGACTTAAACATAGGCAAACAGAATTCAAAATAGTTAAATAGAGTTAATCAGAGGCAAACAGAAGGAAACTGAGTTAAACCATGTTAAACAGAGGCAAAGTTAAACAGAGTTAAACAGAGGCAAACAGAGTTAAACAGAGTTGAACAGAGGCAAACAGAATTGAACAGAGTTAAACAGAGGCAAACAGAGTGCAACAGAGATAAACAGAGTTCAACAGAGTTAAACAGAGTTAAACAGAGGCAAACAGAGGGAAACAGATTGAAACAGAGTTAAACAGAGGCAACCAGAGTTAAGCAGAGTTAATCAGAGGTAAACAGAGTGAAACAGATTTAAACAGACGCAAACAGAGTTAAAGAGAGTTGAACAAGGCAAACAGAGTTAAACAGAGGCAAACAGAGTTAAACAGATTTAAACAGAGTTAAACAGAGTTAAACAGAGGCGGACAGAGTTCAACAGATTTAAACAGAGGCAAACAGAGTTAAACAGCGTTAGACAGAGGCAAACAGCGTTAAATAGAGTTAAACAGAGGCAATCAGATTTAAACAGAATTAAACAGAGGCAGACAGAGTTAAATAGATTGAAACAGATGCAAACAGAGTTCAACAGAGATAAACAGAGTTCAACAGATTTAAACAGAGTTAAACAGAGGCAAACAGAGGGAAACGGAGTGAAACAGAGTTAAACAGAGGCAACCAGAGTTAAGCAGAGTTAATCAGAGGTAAACAGAGTGAAACAGATTTAAACAGACGCAAACAGAGTTAAAGAGAGTTGAACAGATGCAAAAAGAGTTAAACAGAGGCAAACAGAGTTAAACAGAGTTAATCAGAGGTAAACAGAGTGAAACAGATTTAAACAGACGCAAACAGAGTTAAAGAGAGTTGAACAGATGCAAAAAGAGTTAAACAGAGGCAAACAGAGTTAAGCAGAGTTAATCAGAGGTAAACAGAGTGAAACAGATTTAAACAGACGCAAACAGAGTTAAAGAGAGTTGAACAGATGCAAAAAGAGTTAAACAGAGGCAAACAGAGTTAAACAGATTTAAGCAGAGTTAAACAGAGTTAAACAGAGGCGAACAGAGTTAAACAGACTTAAACATAGGCAAACAGAATTCAAAATAGTTAAATAGAGTTAATCAGAGGCAAACAGAAGGAAACTGAGTTAAACCATGTTAAACAGAGGCAAAGTTAAACAGAGTTAAACAGAGGCAAACAGAGTTAAACAGAGTTAAACAGAGGCAAACAGAGTTGAACAGAGTTAAACAGAGGCAAACAGAGGTAAACTGAGTGAAACAGAGTTACACAGACGCACACAGAGTTAAACAGAGTTGAGCAGAGGGAAACAGAGTTAAACAGAGTTAAACAGAGGCATAAGGAGTTCAGCAGAGTTAAACAGAGGCATACAGAGTTCTACAAATTTAAACAGGGGCAAACAGAGTTAGACAGCGTTAAACACAGGCAAACAGAGTTCAATAGAGTTAAACAGAGGCAAACAGAGTTAAACAGAATTAAACAGAGGCAAACAGAGTTAAACAGAGTTAAACAGAGGCAAACAGATTTAAATAGAGTTCAACAGAGTGAAATAGAGTTCAATAGAGTTAAACAGAGGCATACAAGTTTAAGCAGAGTTAAACCGATGCAATCAGAGTTAAACAGAGTTAAACAGTGGCAAACAGAGTTAAATAGATTGAAACAGAGGCCAACAGAGTTGAACAGAGATAAACAGAGTTCAACAGAGTTAAACAGAGGCTAACAGATTTAAACAGAGTTGAACAGAGTCAAACTGAGTTAAACAGAGTTAAACAGAGGCAAACAGAGTGCAACAGAGATAAACAGAGTTCAACAGAGTTAAACAGAGTTAAACAGAGGCAAACAGAGGGAAACAGAGTGAAACAGAGTTAAACAGAGGCAACCAGATTTAAGCAGAGTTAATCAGAGGTAAACAGAGTGAAACAGATTTAAACAGACGCAAACAGAGTTAAAGAGAGTTGAACAAGGCAAACAGAGTTAAACAGAGGCAAACAGAGTTAAACAGATTTAAACAGAGTTAAACAGAGTTAAACAGAGGCGGACAGAGTTCAACAGATTTAAACAGAGGCAAACAGAGTTAAACAGCGTTAGACAGAGGCAAACAGCGTTAAATAGAGTTAAACAGAGGCAATCAGAGTTAAACAAAATTAAACAGAGGCAGACAGAGTTAAATAGATTGAAACAGATGCAAACAGAGTTCAACAGAGATAAACAGAGTTCAACAGATTTAAACAGAGTTAAACAGAGGCAAAGAGAGGCAAACAGAGTTAAAGTGAGTTGAACAGATGCAAAAAGAGTTAAACAGAGGCAAACAGAGTTAAGCAGAGTTAATCAGAGGTAAACAGAGTAAAACAGATTTAAACAGACGCAAACAGAGTTAAAGAGAGTTGAACAGATGCAAAAAGAGTTAAACAGAGGCAAACAGAGTTAAACAGAGTTAATCAGAGGTAAACAGAGTGAAACAGATTTAAACAGACGCAAACAGAGTTAAAGAGAGTTGAACAGATGCAAAAAGAGTTAAACAGAGGCAAACAGAGTTAAGCAGAGTTAATCAGAGGTAAACAGAGTGAAACAGATTTAAACAGACGCAAACAGAGTTAAAGAGAGTTGAACAGATGCAAAAAGAGTTAAACAGAGGCAAACAGAGTTAAACAGATTTAAGCAGAGTTAAACAGATTTAAACAGAGGCGAACAGAGTTAAACAGAGTTAAACATAGGCAAACAGAATTCAAAATAGTTAAATAGAGTTAATCAGAGGCAAACAGAAGGAAACTGAGTTAAACCATGTTAAACAGAGGCAAAGTTAAACAGAGTTAAACAGAGGCAAACAGAGTTAAACAGAGTTAAACAGAGGCAAACAGAGTTGAACAGAGTTAAACAGAGGCAAACAGAGTGCAACAGAGATAAACAGAGTTCAACAGAGTTAAAAAGAGTTAAACAGAGGCAAACAGAGGGAAACAGATTGAAACAGAGTTAAACAGAGGCAACCAGAGTTAAGCAGAGTTAATCAGAGGTAAACAGAGTGAAACAGATTTAAACAGACGCAAACAGATTTAAAGAGAGTTGAACAAGGCAAACAGAGTCAAACAGAGGCAAACAGAGTTAAACAGATTTAAACAGAGTTAAACAGAGTTAAACAGAGGCGGACAGAGTTCAACAGATTTAAACAGAGGCAAACAGAGTTAAACAGCGTTAGACAGAGGCAAACAGCGTTAAATAGAGTTAAACAGAGGCAATCAGAGTTAAACAGAATTAAACAGAGGCAGACAGAGTTAAATAGATTGAAACAGATGCAAACAGAGTTCAACAGAGATAAACAGAGTTCAACAGATTTAAACAGAGTTAAACAGAGGCAAACAGAGGGAAACAGAGTGAAACAGAGTTAAACAGAGGCAACCAGATTTAAGCAGAGTTAATCAGAGGTAAACAGAGTGAAACAGATTTAAACAGACGCAAACAGAGTTAAAGAGAGTTGAACAGATGCAAAAAGAGTTAAACAGAGGCAAACAGAGTTACGCAGAGTTAATCAGAGGCACACAGAGTGAAACAGATTTAAACAGACGCAAACAGAGTTAAAGAGAGTTGAACAGATGCAAAAAGAGTTAAACAGAGGCAAACAGAGTTAAACAGAGTTAATCAGAGGTAAACAGAGTGAAACAGATTTAAACAGACGCAAACAGAGTTAAAGAGAGTTGAACAGATGCAAAAAGAGTTAAACAGAGGCAAACAGAGTTAAGCAGAGTTAATCAGAGGTAAACAGAGTGAAACAGATTTAAACAGACGCAAACAGAGTTAAAGAGAGTTGAACAGATGCAAAAAGAGTTAAACAGAGGCAAACAGAGTTAAACAGATTTAAGCAGAGTTAAACAGAGTTAAACAGAGGCGAACAGAGTTAAACAGACTTAAACATAGGCAAACAGAATTCAAAATAGTTAAATAGAGTTAATCAGAGGCAAACAGAAGGAAACTGAGTTAAACCATGTTAAACAGAGGCAAAGTTAAACAGAGTTAAACAGAGGCAAACAGAGTTAAACAGAGTTAAACAGAGGCAAACAGAGTTAAACAGAGTTAAACAGAGGCATACAGAGTTCAACAGAGTTAAACAGAGGCATACAGAGTTAAACAGAGTTCAACAGACTTAAGCAGAGTTAGACAGATGCAAACAGAGGGAAACAGAGTCAAACAGAGTTAAACAGAGGCACACAGAGTTAAACAGAGTTGGACAGAGGCAAACAGCTTTAAACAGGTTTAAACAGAGGCAAACAGAGTTAAGCAGAGGCAAACAGAGTTAAACGAGTTAAACAGAGGCATACAGAGTTAACCAGAGGCAAACAGAGTTAAACAGCGTTAGACAGAGGCAAACAGCGTTCAATAGAGTTAAACAGAGGCAATCAGAGTTAAACAGAGTTAAACATAGGCAAACAGAATTCAAAATAGTTAAATAGAGTTAATCAGAGGCAAACAGAAGGAAACTGAGTTAAACAGAGTTAAACAGATGCAAACAGAGTTAAACAGAGTTAAACAGAGGCAAACAGAGTTAAACAGAGTTAAACAGAGGCATACAGAGTTCAACAAATTTAAACAGAGGCAAACAGAGTTGGACAGCGTTAAACAGAGGCAAACAGAGTTAAATAGAGTTAAACAGAGGCAAACAGAGTTAAACAGATTTAAACAGAGTTAAACAGAGTTAAACAGAGGCGAACAGAGTTCAACAGATTTAAACAGAGGCAAACAGAGTTAAACAGCGTTAGACAGAGGCAAACAGCGTTAAATAGAGTTAAACAGAGGCAATCAGAGTTAAACAGAATTAAACAGAGGCAGACAGAGTTAAATAGATTGAAACAGATGCAAACAGAGTTCAACAGAGATATACAGAGTTCAACAGATTTAAACAGAGTTAAACAGAGGCAAACAGAGGGAAACAGAGTGAAACAGAGTTAAACAGAGGCAACCAGAGTTAAGCAGAGTTAATCAGAGGTAAACAGAGTGAAACAGATTTAAACAGACGCAAACAGAGTTAAAGAGAGTGGAACAGATGCAAAAAGAGTTAAACAGAGGCAAACAGAGTTAAACAGATTTAAGCAGAGTTAAACAGAGTTAAACAGAGGCGAACAGAGTTAAACAGAGTTAAACATAGGCAAACAGAATGCAAAATAGTTAAATAGAGTTAATGAGAGGCAAACAGAAGGAAACTGAGTTAAACAAAGTTAAACAGAGGCAAAGTTAAACAGAGTTGAACAGAGGCAAACAGAGTAAAACAGAGTTAAACAGAGGCAAACAGAGTTCAACAGAGTTAAACAGAGGCATACAGAGTTAAACAGAGTTCAACATAGGCAAAGAGAGTGAAAGAGCGTTAAACAGAGGGAGAACAGATTTAAATAGAGTTAAACAGATGCAAACAGAGTTAAACAGAATAAAACTGAAGCAAACAGAGTTAAATAGAGTTGAACAGAGGCAAACAGAGTTCAACAGATTTAAACAGAGGCATACAGAGTTAAACAGAGTTGAGCAGAGGGAAACAGAGTTAAACAGAGGCATAAGGAGTTCAACAGAGTTAAGCAGAGGGAAACAGAGTTAAACAGAGGCAAACAGAGGTAAACTGAGTGAAACAGAGTTAAACAGACGCACACAGAGTTACACAGAGTTGAGCAGAGGGAAACAGAGTTAAACAGAGTTAAACAGAGGCATAAGGAGTTCAGCAGAGTTAAACAGAGGCATACAGAGTTCAACAGAGTTAAGCAGAGGGAAACAGAGTTAAACAGAGGCAAACAGAGGTAAACTGAGTGAAACAGAGTTAAACAGACGCACACAGAGTTAAACAGAGTTGAGCAGAGGGAAACAGCTTAAACAGCGTTAAACAGAGGCAAACAGAGTTAAGCAGAGGCAAACAGAGTTAAA
This sequence comes from Isurus oxyrinchus, assembly GCA_026770705.1. Classification (NCBI taxonomy): domain Eukaryota; kingdom Metazoa; phylum Chordata; class Chondrichthyes; order Lamniformes; family Lamnidae; genus Isurus; species Isurus oxyrinchus. The sequence continues at coordinate 352,649 of JANJGN010000526.1, read as the reverse complement.
CAGAGTTAAACAGAGGCATAAGGAGTTCAGCAGAGTTTAACAGAGGCATACAGAGTTCAACAGAGTTAAGCAGAGGGAAACAGAGTTAAACAGAGTTAAACAGAGGCAAACAGAGGTAAACTGAGTGAAACAGAGTTAAACAGAGGCACACAGAGTTAAACAGAGTTGGACAGAGGCAAACAGCTTTAAACAGCGTTAAACAGAGGCAAACAGAGTTAAGCAGAGGCAAACAGAGTTAAACGAGTTAAACAGAGGCATACAGAGTTAACCAGATGCAAACAGAGTTAAACAGCGTTAGACAGAGGCAAACAGCGTTCAATAGAGTTAAACAGAGGCAATCAGATTTAAACAGAATTAAACAGAGGCAGACAGAGTTAAATGGATTGAAACAGAGGCAAACAGAGTTCAACAGAGATAAACAGAGTTCAACAGAGTTAACCAGAGTTTAAACAGAGGCAAACAGAGGGAAACAGAGTGAAACAGAGGCAAACAGATGCAACCAGAGTTAAGCAGAGTTAATCAGAGGTAAACAGAGTGAAACAGGTTTAAACAGACGCAAACAGAGTTAAAGAGAGTTGAACAGAGGCAAACAGAGTTTAGCAGAGGCAATCAGAGTTAAACAGATTTAAACAGAGTTAAACAGAGTTAAACATAGGCAAACAGAATTCAAAATAGTTAAATAGAGTTAATCAGAGGCAAACAGAAGGAAACTGAGTTAAACAGAGTTAAACAGATGCAAACAGAGTTAAACAGAGTTAAACAGAGGCAATCAGAGTTAAACAGAGTTAAACAGAGGCATACAGAGTTCAACAGAGTTAAACAGAGGCATACAGAGTTAAACAGAGTTCAACAGACTTAAACAGAGTTAGACAGATGCAAACAGAGGGAAACAGAGTTAAACAGAGTTAAACAGAGGCACACAGAGTTAACCAGAGGCAAACAGAGTTAAACAGCGTTAGACAGAGGCAAACAGCGTTAAATAGAGTTAAACAGAGGCAATCAGAGTTAAACAGAATTAAACAGAGGCAGACAGAGTTAAATGGATTGAAACAGAGGCAAACAGAGTTCAACAGAGATAAACAGAGTTCAACAGAGTTAACCAGAGTTAAACAGAGGCAAACAGAGGGAAACAGAGGCAAACAGATGCAAACAGAGTTAAAGAGAGTTGAACAGAGGCAAACAGAGTTAGCAGAGGCAAACAGAGTTAAACAGATTTAAACAGAGTTAAACAGAGTTAAACATAGGCAAACAGAATTCAAAATAGTTAAATAGAGCTAATCAGAGGCAAACAGAAGGAAACTGAGTTAAACAGAGTTAAACAGATGCAAACAGAGTTAAACATTGTTAAAACAGAGGCAAACATAGTTAAACAGAGTTAAACAGAGGCATACAGAGTTCAATAAATTTGAACAGAGGCAAACAGAGTTAGACAGCGTTAAACAGAGGCAAACAGAGTTAAATAGAGTTAAACAGAGGCAAACAGAGTTAAACAGATTTAAACAGAGTTAAACAGAGGCGAACAGAGTTCAACAGATTTAAACAGAGGCAAACAGAGCTAAACAGCGTTAGACAGAGGCAAACAGCGTTAAATAGAGTTAAACAGAGGCAATCAGAGTCAAACAGAATTAAACAGAGGCAGACAGAGTTAATTAGATTGAAACAGATGCAAACAGAGTTCAACAGAGATAAACAGAGTTCAACAGATTTAAACAGAGTTAAACAGAGGCAAACAGAGGGAAACAAATTGAAACAGAGTTAAACAGAGGCAACCAGAGTTAAGCAGAGTTAATCAGAGGTAAACAGAGTGAAAACAGATTTAAACAGAAGCAAACAGAGTTAAGCAGAGTTGAACAGCTGCAAAAAGAGGTTAAACAGAGGCAAACAGAGTTAAACAGATTTAAGCAGAGTTAAACAGAGTTAAACAGAGGCGAACAGAGTTAAACAGAGTTAAACATAGGCAAACAGAATTCAAAATAGTTAAATAGAGTTAATCAGAGGCAAACAGAAGGAAACTGAGTTAAACAAAGTTAAACAGAGGCAAAGTTAAACAGAGTTAAACAGAGGCAAACAGAGTTAAAAAGAGGCAAACAGAGTTCAACAGAGTTAAACAGAGGCATACAGATTTAAACAGAGTTCAACACAGGCAAAGAGAGTGAAAGAGCGTTAAACAGAGGAAACAGATTTAAATAGAGTTAAACAGATGCAAACAGAGTTAAACAGAATAAAACTGAAGCAAACAGAGTTAAATAGAGTTGAACAGAGGCAAACAGAGTTCAACAGAGTTAAACAGAGGCATACAGAGTTCAACAGAGTTAAGCAGAGGGAAACAGAATTAAACAGAGGCAAACAGAGGTAAACTGAGTGAAACAGAGTTAAACAGACGCACACAGAGTTAAACAGAGTTGAGCAGAGGGAAACAGAGTTAAACAGAGTTAAACAGAGGCATAAGGAGTTCAGCAGAGTTAAACAGAGGCATACAGAGTTCAACAGAGTTAAGCAGAGGGAAACAGAGTTAAACAGAGGCAAACAGAGGTAAACTGAGTGAAACAGAGTTAAACAGACGCACACAGAGTTAAACAGAGTTGAGCAGAGGGAAACAGAGTTAAACAGAGATAAACAGAGGCATAAGGAGTTCAGCAGAGTTAAACAGAGGCATACAGAGTTCAACAGAGTTAGGCAGAGGGAAACAGATTTCAACAGAGGCAAACAGAGGTAAACTGAGTGAAACAGAGTTAAACAGACGCACACAGAGTTAAACAGAGTTGAGCAGAGGGAAACAGAGTTTAAACGGAGTAAAACAGAGGCATAAGGAGTTCAGCAGAGTTAAACTGAGGCATACAGAGTAAAACAGAGTTAAGCAGAGGGAAACAGAGTTAAACAGAGTTAAACAGAGGCAAACAGAGGTAAACTGAGTGAAACAGAGTTAAACAGAGGCACACAGAGTTAAACAGAGTTGGACAGAGGCAAACAGCTTTAGCAGCGTTAAACAGAGGCAAACAGAGTTAAGCAGAGGGAAACAGAGTTAAACGAGTTAAACAGAGGCATACAGAGTTAACCAGATGCAAACAGAGTTAAACAGCGTTAGACAGAGGCAAACAGCGTTAAATAGAGTTAAACAGAGGCAATCAGAGTTAAACAGAATTAAACAGAGGCAGACAGAGTTAAATGGATTGAAACAGAGGCAAACAGAGTTCAACAGAGATAAACAGATTTCAACAGAGTTAACCAGAGTTAAACAGAGGCAAACAGAGGGAAACAGAGTGAAACAGAGGCAAACAGATGCAACCAGAGTTAAGCAGAGTTAATCAGAGGTAAACAGAGTGAAACAGGTTTAAACAGACGCAAAACAGAGTTAAAGAGAGTTGAACAGAGGCAAACAGAGTTTTAGCAGAGGCAAACAGAGTTAAACAGATTTAAACAGAGTTAAACAGAGTTAAACATAGGCAAACAGAATTCAAAATAGTTAAATAGAGTTAATCAGAGGCAAACAGAAGGAAACTGAGTTAAACAGAGTTAAACAGATGCAAACAGAGTTAAACAGAGTTAAACAGAGGCAAACAGAGTTAAACAGAGTTAAACAGAGGCATACAGAGTTCAACAGAGTTAAACAGAGGCATACAGAGTTAAACAGAGTTCAACAGAGGCACACAGAGTTAAACAGAGTTGGACAGAGGCAAACAGCTTTAAACAGGTTTAAACAGAGGCAAACAGAGTTAAGCTGAGGCAAACAGAGTTAAACGAGTTAAACAGAGGCATACAGAGTTAACCAGAGGCAAACAGAGTGAAACAGCGTTAGACAGAGGCAAACAGCGTTCAATAGATTTAAACAGAGGCAATCAGAGTTAAACAGAATTAAACAGAGGCAGACAGAGTTAAATAGATTGAAACAGAGGCAAACAGAGTTCAACAGAGATAAACAGAGTTCAACAGAGTTAACCAGAGTTAAACAGAGGCAAACAGAGGGAAACAGAGTGAAACAGAGGCAAACAGATGCAACCAGAGTTAAGCAGAGTTAATCAGAGGTAAACAGAGTGAAACAGGTTTAAACAGACGCAAACAGAGTTAAAGAGAGTTGAACAGAGGCAAACAGAGTTTAGCAGAGGCAAACAGAGTTAAACAGATTTAAACAGAGTTAAACAGACTTAAACATAGGCAAACAGAATTCAAAATAGTTAAATAGAGTTAATCAGAGGCAAACAGAAGGAAACTGAGTTAAACAGAGTTAAACAAATGCAAACAGAGTTAAACAGAGTTAAACAGAGGCAAACAGAGTTAAACAGAGTTAAACAGAGGCATACAGAGTTCAACAAATTTAAACAGAGGCAAACAGAGTTAGACAGTGTTAAACAGAGGCAAACAGAGTTAAATGGAGTTAAACAGAGGCAAACAGAGTTAAACAGATTTAAACAGAGTTAAACAGAGTTAAACAGAGGCGAACAGAGTTCAACAGATTTAAACAGAGGCAAACAGAGTTAAACAGCGTTAGACAGAGGCAAACAGCGTTAAATAGAGTTAAACAGAGGCAATCAGAGTCAAACAGAATTAAACAGAGGCAGACAGAGTTAATTAGATTGAAACAGATGCAAACAGAGTTCAACAGAGATAAACAGAGTTCAACAGATTTAAACAGAGTTAAACAGAGGCAAACAGAGGGAAACAGATTGAAACAGAGTTAAACAGAGGCAACCAGAGTTAAGCAGAGTTAATCAGAAGTAAACAGAGTGAAACAGGTTTAAACAGACGCAAACAGAGTTAAAGAGAGTTGAACAGAGGCAAACAGAGTTTAGCAGAGGCAAACAGAGTTAAACAGATTTAAACAGAGTTAAACAGAGTTAAACATAGGCAAACAGAATTCAAAATAGTTAAATAGAGTTAATCAGAGGCAAACAGAAGGAAACTGAGTTAAACAGAGTTAAACAGATGCAAACAGAGTTAAACAGAGTTAAACAGAGGCAAACAGAGTTAAACAGAGTTAAACAGAGGCATACAGAGTTCAACAGAGTTAAACAGAGGCATACAGAGTTAAACAGAGTTCAACAGACTTAAACAGAGTTAGACAGATGCAAACAGAGGGAAACAGAGTTAAACAGATTTAAACAGAGGCACACAGAGTTAAACAGAGTTGGACAGAGGCAAACAGCTTTAAACAGGTTTAAACAGAGGCAAACAGAGTTAAGCTGAGGCAAACAGAGTTAAACGAGTTAAACAGAGGCATACAGAGTTAACCAGAGGCAAACAGAGTTAAACAGCGTTAGACAGAGGCAAACAGCGTTCAATAGAGTTAAACAGAGGCAAACAGAGTTAAACAGAATTAAACAGAGGCAGACAGAGTTAAATAGATTGAAACAGAGGCAAACAGAGTTCAACAGAGATAAACAGAGTTCAACAGAGTTAACCAGAGTTAAACAGAGGCAAACAGAGGGAAACAGAGTGAAACAGAGGCAAACAGATGCAACCAGAGTTAAGCAGAGTTAATCGGAGGTAAACAGAGTGAAACAGGTTTAAACAGACGCAAACAGAGTTAAAGAGAGTTGAACAGAGGCAAACAGAGTTTAGCAGAGGCAAACAGAGTTAAACAGATTTAAACAGAGTTAAACAGAGTTAAACATAGGCAAACAGAATTCAAAATAGTTAAATAGAGTTAATCAGAGGCAAACAGAAGGAAACTGAGTTAAACAGAGTTAAACAGATGCAAACAGAGTTACACAGAGTTAAACAGAGGCAAACAGAGTTAAACAGGGTTAAACAGAGGCATACAGAGTTCAACAAATTTAAACAGAGGCAAACAGAGTTAGACAGCGTTAAACAGAGGCAAACAGAGTTAAATAGAGTTAAACAGAGGCAAACAGAGTTAAACAGATTTAAACAGAGTTAAACAGAGTTAAACAGAGGCGAACAGAGTTCAACAGATTTAAACAGAGGCAAACAGCTTTAGCAGCGTTAAACAGAGGCAAACAGAGTTAAGCAGAGGGAAACAGAGTTAAACGAGTTAAACAGAGGCATACAGAGTTAACCAGATGCAAACAGAGTTAAACAGCGTTAGACAGAGGCAAACAGCGTTAAATAGAGTTAAACAGAGGCAATCAGAGTTAAACAGAATTAAACAGAGGCAGACAGAGTTAAATGGATTGAAACAGAGGCAAACAGAGTTCAACAGAGATAAACAGAGTTCAACAGAGTTAACCAGAGTTAAACAGAGGCAAACAGAGGGAAACAGAGTGAAACAGAGGCAAACAGATGCAACCAGAGTTAAGCAGGGTTAATCAGAGGTAAACAGAGTGAAACAGGTTTAAACAGACGCAAACAGAGTTAAAGAGAGTTGAACAGAGGCAAACAGAGTTTAGCAGAGGCAAACAGAGTTAAACAGATTTAAACAGAGTTAAACAGAGTTAAACATAGGCAAACAGAATTCAAAATAGTTAAATAGAGTTAATCAGAGGCAAACAGAAGGAAACTGAGTTAAACAGAGTTAAACAGATGCAAACAGAGTTAAACAGAGTTAAACAGAGGCAAACAGAGTTAAACAGAGTTAAACAGAGGCATACAGAGTTCAACAGAGTTAAACAGAGGCATACAGAGTTAAACAGAGTTCAACAGAGGCACACAGAGTTAAACAGAGTTGGACAGAGGCAAACAGCTTTAAACAGGTTTAAACAGAGGCAAACAGAGTTAAGCTGAGGCAAACAGAGTTAAACGAGTTAAACAGAGGCATACAGAGTTAACCAGAGGCAAACAGAGTGAAACAGCGTTAGACAGAGGCAAGCAGCGTTCAATAGATTTAAACAGAGGCAATCAGAGTTAAACAGAATTAAACAGAGGCAGACAGAGTTAAATAGATTGAAACAGAGGCAAACAGAGTTCAACAGAGATTAACAGAGTTCAACAGAGTTAACCAGAGTTAAACAGAGGCAAACAGAGGCAAACAGAGTGAAACAGAGGCAAACAGATGCTACCAGAGTTAAGCAGAGTTAATCAGAGGTAAATAGAGTGAAACAGGTTTAAACAGACGCAAACAGAGTTAAAGAGAGTTGAACAGAGGCAAACAGAGTTTAGCAGAGGCAAACAGAGTTAAACAGATTTAAACAGAGTTAAACAGAGTTAAACATAGGCAAACAGAATTCAAAATAGTTAAATAGAGTTAATCAGAGGCAAACAGAAGGAAACTGAGTTAAACAGAGTTAAACAAATGCAAACAGAGTTAAACAGAGTCAAACAGAGGCAAACAGAGTTAAACAGAGTTAAACAGAGGCATACAGAGTTCAACAAATTTAAACAGAGGCAAACAGAGTTAGACAGTGTTAAACAGAGGCAAACAGAGTTAAATGGAGTTAAACAGAGGCAAACAGAGTTAAACAGATTTAAACAGAGTTAAACAGAGTTAAACAGAGGCGAACAGAGTTCAACAGATATAAACAGAGGCAAACAGAGTTAAACAGCGTTAGACAGAGGCAAACAGCGTTAAATAGAGTTAAACAGAGGCAATCAGAGTCAAACAGAATTAAACAGAAGCAGACAGAGTTAATTAGATTGAAACAGATGCAAACAGAGTTCAACAGAGATAAACAGAGTTCAACAGATTTAAACAGAGTTAAACAGAGGCAAACAGAGGGAAACAGATTGAAACAGAGTTAAACAGAGGCAACCAGAGTTAAGCAGAGTTAATCAGAGGTAAACAGAGTGAAACAGGTTTAAACAGACGCAAACAGAGTTAAAGAGAGTTGAACAGAGGCAAACAGAGTTTAGCAGAGGCAAACAGAGTTAAACAGATTTAAACAGAGTTAAACAGAGTTAAACATAGGCAAACAGAATTCAAAATAGTTAAATAGAGTTAATCAGAGGCAAACAGAAGGAAACTGAGTTAAACAGAGTTAAACAGATGCAAACAGAGTTAAACAGAGTTAAACAGAGGCAAACAGAGTTAAACAGAGTTAAACAGAGGCATACAGAGTTCAACAGAGTTAAACAGAGGCATACAGAGTTAAACAGAGTTCAACAGACTTAAACAGAGTTAGACAGATGCAAACAGAGGGAAACAGAGTTAAACAGAGTTAAACAGAGGCACACAGAGTTAAACAGAGTTGGACAGAGGCAAACAGCTTTAAACAGGTTTAAACAGAGGCAAACAGAGTTAAGCTGAGGCAAACAGAGTTAAACGAGTTAAACAGAGGCATACAGAGTTAACCAGAGGCAAACAGAGTTAAACAGCGTTAGACAGAGGCAAACAGCGTTCAATAGAGTTAAACAGAGGCAAACAGAGTTAAACAGAATTAAACAGAGGCAGACAGAGTTAAATAGATTGAAACAGAGGCAAACAGAGTTCAACAGAGATAAACAGAGTTCAACAGAGTTAACCAGAGTTAAACAGAGGCAAACAGAGGGAAACAGAGTGAAACAGAGGCAAACAGATGCAACCAGAGTTAAGCAGAGTTAATCGGAGGTAAACAGAGTGAAACAGGTTTAAACAGACGCAAACAGAGTTAAAGAGAGTTGAACAGAGGCAAACAGAGTTTAGCAGAGGCAAACAGAGTTAAACAGATTTAAACAGAGTTAAACAGAGTTAAACATAGGCAAACAGAATTCAAAATAGTTAAATAGAGTTAATCAGAGGCAAACAGAAGGAAACTGAGTTAAACAGAGTTAAACAGATGCAAACAGAGTTACACAGAGTTAAACAGAGGCAAACAGAGGGAAACAGATTGAAACAGAGTTAAACAGAGGCAACCAGAGTTAAGCAGAGTTAATCAGAGGTAAACAGAGTGAAATAGGTTTAAACAGACGCAAACAGAGTTAAAGAGAGTTGAACAGAGGCAAACAGAGTTTAGCAGAGGCAAACAGAGTTAAACAGATTTAAACAGAGTTAAACAGAGTTAAACATAGGCAAACAGAATTCAAAATAGTTAAATAGAGTTAATCAGAGGCAAACAGAAGGAAACTGAGTTAAACAGAGTTAAACAGATGCAAACAGAGTTAAACAGAGTTAAACAGAGGCAAACAGAGTTAAACAGAGTTAAACAGAGGCATACAGAGTTCAACAGAGTTAAACAGAGGCATACAGAGTTAAACAGAGTTCAACAGACTTAAACAGAGTTAGACAGATGCAAACAGAGGGAAACAGAGTTAAACAGAGTTAAACAGAGGCACACAGAGTTAAACAGAGTTGGACAGAGGCAAACAGCTTTAAACAGGTTTAAACAGAGGCAAACAGAGTTAAGCTGAGGCAAACAGAGTTAAACGAGTTAAACAGAGGCATACAGAGTTAACCAGAGGCAAACAGAGTTAAACAGCGTTAGACAGAGGCAAACAGCGTTCAATAGAGTTAAACAGAGGCAAACGGAGTTAAACAGAATTAAACAGAGGCAGACAGAGTTAAATAGATTGAAACAGAGGCAAACAGAGTTCAACAGAGATAAACAGAGTTCAACAGAGTTAACCAGAGTTAAACAGAGGCAAACAGAGGGAAACAGAGTGAAACAGAGGCAAACAGATGCAACCAGAGTTAAGCAGAGTTAATCGGAGGTAAACAGAGTGAAACAGGTTTAAACAGACGCAAACAGAGTTAAAGAGAGTTGAACAGAGGCAAACAGAGTTTAGCAGAGGCAAACAGAGTTAAACAGATTTAAACAGAGTTAAACAGAGTTAAACATAGGCAAACAGTATTCAAAATAGTTAAATAGAGTTAATCAGAGGCAAACAGAAGGAAACTGAGTTAAACAGAGTTAAACAGATGCAAACAGAGTTACACAGAGTTAAACAGAGGCAAACAGAGTTAAACAGAGTTAAACAGAGGCATACAGAGTTCAACAAATTTAAACAGAGGCAAACAGAGTTAGACAGCGTTAAACAGAGGCAAACAGAGTTAAATAGAGTTAAACAGAGGCAAACAGAGTTAAACAGATTTAAACAGAGTTAAACAGAGTTAAACAGAGGCGAACAGAGTTCAACAGATTTAAACAGAGGCAAACAGAGTTAAACAGCGTTAGACAGAGGCAAACAGCGTTAAATACAGTTAAACAGAGGCAATCAGAGTTAAACAGAATTAAACAGAGGCAGACAGAGTTAAATAGATTGAAACAGATGCAAACATGGTTCAACAGAGATATACAGAGTTCAACAGATTTAAACAGAGTTAAACAGAGGCAAACAGAGGGAAACAGATTGAAACAGAGTTAAACAGAGGCAACCAGAGTTAAGCAGAGTTAATCAGAGGTAAACAGAGTGAAACAGATTTAAACAGAAGAAAACAGAGTTAAAGAGAGTTGAACAGATGCAAAAAGAGTTAAACAGAGGCAAACAGAGGCATACAGATTTAAACAGAGTTCAACACAGGCAAAGAGAGTGAAAGAACGTTAAACAGAGGGAAACAGATTTAAATAGAGTTAAACAGAGTTAAACAGAGGCGAACAGCGTTAAACAGAGTTAAACATAGGCAAACAGAATTCAAAATAGTTAAATAGAGTTAATCAGAGGCAAACAGAAGGAAACTGAGTTAAACAAAGTTAAACAGAGGCAAAGTTAAACAGAGTTAAACAGAGGCAAACAGAGTTAAACAGAGGCAAACAGAGTTCAACAGAGTTAAACAGAGGCATACAGATTTAAACAGAGTTCAACACAGGCAAAGAGAGTGAAAGAACGTTAAACAGAGGGAAACAGATTTAAATAGAGTTAAACAGATGCAAACAGAGTTAAACAGAATAAAACTGAAGCAAACAGAGTTAAATAGAGTTGAACAGAGGCAAACAGAGTTCAACAGAGTTAAACAGAGGCATACAGAGTTCAACAGAGTTAAGCAGAGGGAAACAGAGTTAAACAGAGGCAAACAGAGGTAAACTGAGTGAAACAGAGTTAAACAGACGCACACAGAGTTAAACAGAGTTGAGCAGAGGGAAACAGAGTTAAACAGAGTTAAACAGAGGCATAAGGAGTTCAGCAGAGTTAAACAGAGGCATACAGAGTTCAACAGAGTTAAGCAGAGGGAAACAGAGTTAAACAGAGGCAAACAGAGGTAAACTGAGTGAAACAGTTAAACAGACGCACACAGAGTTAAACAGAGTTGAGCAGAGGGAAACAGAGTTAAACAGAGTTAGACAGAGGCATAAGGAGTTCAGCAGAGTTAAACAGAGGCATACAGAGTTCAACAGAGTTAAGCAGAGGGAAACAGAGTTCAACAGAGGCAAACAGAGGTAAACTGAGTGAAACAGAGTTAAACAGACGCACACAGAGTTAAACAGAGTTGAGCAGAGGGAAACAGAGTTAAACAGAGTTAAACAGAGGCATAAGGAGTTCAGCAGAGTTAAACAGAGGCATACAGAGTAAAACAGAGTTAAGCAGAGGGAAACAGAGTTAAACAGAGTTAAACAGAGTTAAACAGAGGTAAACTGAGTGAAACAGAGTTAAACAGAGGCACACAGAGTTAAACAGAGTTGGACAGAGGCAAACAGAGTTAAACGAGTTAAACAGAGGCATACAGAGTTAACCAGATGCAAACAGAGTTAAACAGCGTTAGACAGAGGCAAACAGCGTTAAATAGAGTTAAACAGAGGCAATCAGAGTTAAACAGAATTAAACAGAGGCAGACAGAGTTAAATGGATTGAAACAGAGGCAAACAGAGATCAACAGAGATAAACAGAGTTCAACAGAGTTAACCAGAGTTAAACAGAGGCAAACAGAGGGAAACAGAGTGAAACAGAGGCAAACAGATGCAACCAGAGTTAAGCAGAGTTAATCAGAGGTAAACAGAGTGAAACAGGTTTAAACAGACGCAAACAGAGTTAAAGAGAGTTGAACAGAGGCAAACAGAGTTTAGCAGAGGCAAACAGAGTTAAACAGATTTAAACAGATTTAAACAGAGTTAAACATAGGCAAACAGAATTCAAAATAGTTAAATAGAGTTAATCAGAGGCAAACAGAAGGAAACTGAGTTAAACAGAGTTAAACAGATGCAAACAGAGTTAAACAGAGTTAAACAGAGGCAATCAGAGTTAAACAGAGTTAAACAGAGGCATACAGAGTTCAACAGAGTTAAACAGAGGCATACAGAGTTAAACAGAGTTCAACAGACTTAAACAGAGTTAGACAGATGCAAACAGAGGGAAACAGAGTTAAACAGAGTTAAACAGAGGCACACAGAGTTAACCAGAGGCAAACAGAGTTAAACAGCGTTAGACAGAGGCAAACAGCGTTAAATAGAGTTAAACAGAGGCAATCAGAGTTAAACAGAATTAAACAGAGGCAGACAGAGTTAAATGGATTGAAACAGAGGCAAACAGAGTTCAACAGAGATAAACAGAGTTCAACAGAGTTAACCAGAGTTAAACAGAGGCAAACAGAGGGAAACAGAGGCAAACAGATGCAAACAGAGTTAAAGAGAGTTGAACAGAGGCAAACAGAGTTTAGCAGAGGCAAACAGAGTTAAACAGATTTAAACAGAGTTAAACAGAGTTAAACATAGGCAAACAGAATTCAAAATAGTTAAATAGAGCTAATCAGAGGCAAACAGAAGGAAACTGAGTTAAACAGAGTTAAACAGATGCAAACAGAGTTAAACATAGTTAAACAGAGGCAAACATAGTTAAACAGAGTTAAACAGAGGCATACAGAGTTCAATAAATTTAAACAGAGGCAAACAGAGTTAGACAGCGTTAAACAGAGGCAAACAGAGTTAAATAGAGTTAAACAGAGGCAAACAGAGTTAAACAGATTTAAACAGAGTTAAACAGAGGCGAACAGAGTTCAACAGATTTAAACAGAGGCAAACAGAGCTAAACAGCGTTTGACAGAGGCAAACAGCGTTAAATAGAGTTAAACAGAGGCAATCAGAGTCAAACAGAATTAAACAGAGGCAGACAGATTTAATTAGATTGAAACAGATGCAAACAGAGTTCAACAGAGATAAACAGAGTTCAACAGATTTAAACAGAGTTAAACAGAGGCAAACAGAGGGAAACAGAGTGAAACAGAGTTAAACAGAGGCAACCAGAGTTAAGCAGAGTTAATCAGAGGTAAACAGAGTGAAACAGATTTAAACAGAAGCAAACAGAGTTAAAGAGAGTTGAACAGATGCAAAAAGAGTTAAACAGAGGCAAACAGAGTTAAACAGATTTAAGCAGAGTTAAACAGAGTTAAACAGAGGCGAGCAGAGTTAAACAGAGTTAAACATAGGCAAACAGAATTCAAAATAGTTAAATAGAGTTAATCAGAGGCAAACAGAAGGAAACTGCGTTAAACAAAGTTAAACAGAGGCAAAGTTAAACAGAGTTAAACAGAGGCAAACAGAGTTAAAAAGAGGCAAACAGAGTTCAACAGAGTTAAACAGAGGCATACAGATTTAAACAGAGTTCAACACAGGCAAAGAGAGTGAAAGAGCGTTAAACAGAGGGAAACAGATTTTAATAGAGTTAAACAGATGCAAACAGAGTTAAACAGAATAAAACTGAAGCAAACAGAGTTAAATAGAGTTGAACAGAGGCAAACAGAGTTCAACAGAGTTAAACAGAGGCATACAGAGTTCAACAGAGTTAAGCAGAGGGAAACAGAATTAAACAGAGGCAAACAGAGGTAAACTGAGTGAAACAGAGTTAAACAGACGCACACAGAATTAAACAGAGTTGAGCCGAGGGAAACAGAGTTAAACAGAGTTAAACAGAGGCATAAGGAGTTCAGCAGAGTTAAACAGAGGCATACAGAGTTCAACAGAGTTAAGCAGAGGGAAACAGAGTTAAACAGAGGCAAACAGAGGTAAACTGAGTGAAACAGAGTTAAACAGACGCACACAGAGTTAAACAGAGATGAGCAGAGGGAAACAGAGTTAAACAGAGATAAACAGAGGCATAAGGAGTTCAGCAGAGTTAAACAGAGGCATACAGAGTTCAACAGAGTTAGGCAGAGGGAAACAGAGTTCAACAGAGGCAAACAGAGGTAAACTGAGTGAAACAGAGTTAAACAGACGCACACAGAGTTAAACAGAGTTGAGCAGAGGGAAACAGAGTTAAACAGAGTAAAACAGAGGCATAAGGAGTTCAGCAGAGTTAAACAGAGGCATACAGAGTAAAACAGAGTTAAGCAGAGGGAAACAGAGTTAAACAGAGTTAAACAGAGGCAAACAGAGGTAAACTGAGTGAAACAGAGTTAAACAGAGGCACACGGAGTTAAACAGAGTTGGACAGAGGCAAACAGCTTTAAACAGCGTTAAACAGAGGCAAACAGAGTTAAGCAGAGGGAAACAGAGTTAAACGAGTTAAACAGAGGCATACAGAGTTAACCAGATGCAAACAGAGTTAAACAGCGTTAGACAGAGGCAAACAGCTTTAAATAGAGTTAAACAGAGGCAATCAGAGTTAAACAGAATTAAACAGAGGCAGACAGAGTTAAATAGATTGAAACAGAGGCAAACAGAGTTCAACAGAGATAAACAGAGTTCAACAGAGTTAACCAGAGTTAAACAGAGGCAAACAGAGGGAAACAGAGTGAAACAGAGGCAAACAGATGCAACCAGAGTTAAGCAGAGTTAATCAGAGGTAAACAGAGTGAAACAGGTTTAAACAGACGCAAACAGAGTTAAAGAGAGTTGAACAGATGCAAACAGAGTTTAGCAGAGGCAAACAGAGTTAAACAGATTTAAACAGAGTTAAACAGAGTTAAACATAGGCAAACAGAATTCAAAATAGTTAAATAGAGTTAATCAGAGGCAAACAGAAGGAAACTGAGTTAAACAGAGTTAAACAAATGCAAACAGAGTTAAACAGAGTTAAACAGAGGCAAACAGAGTTAAACAGAGTTAAACAGAGGCATACAGAGTTCAACAAATTTAAACAGAGGCAAACAGAGTTAGACAGCGTTAAACAGAGGCAAACAGAGTTAAATGGAGTTAAACAGAGGCAAACAGAGTTAAACAGATTTAAACAGAGTTAAACAGAGTTAAACAGAGGCGAACAGAGTTCAACAGATTTAAACAGAGGCAAACAGAGTTAAACAGCGTTAGACAGAGGCAAACAGCGTTAAATAGAGTTAAACAGAGGCAATCAGAGTCAAACAGAATTAAACAGAGGCAGACAGAGTTAATTAGATTGAAACAGATGCAAACAGAGTTCAACAGAGATAAACAGAGTTCAACAGATTTAAACAGAGTTAAACAGAGGCAAACAGAGGGAAACAGATTGAAACAGAGTTAAACAGAGGCAACCAGAGTTAAGCAGAGTTAATCAGAGGTAAACAGAGTGAAACAGGTTTAAACAGACGCAAACAGAGTTAAAGAGAGTTGAACAGAGGCAAACAGAGTTTAGCAGAGGCAAACAGAGTTAAACAGATTTAAACAGAGTTAAACAGAGTTAAACATAGGCAAACAGAATTCAAAATAGTTAAATAGAGTTAATCAGAGGCAAACAGAAGGAAACTGAGTTAAACAGAGTTAAACAGATGCAAACAGAGTTAAACAGAGTTAAACAGAGGCAAACAGAGTTAAACAGAGTTAAACAGAGGCATACAGAGTTCAACAGAGTTAAACAGAGGCATACAGAGTTAAACAGAGTTCAACAGACTTAAACAGAGTTAGACAGATGCAAACAGAGGGAAACAGAGTTAAACAGAGTTAAACAGAGGCACACAGAGTTAAACAGAGTTGGACAGAGGCAAACAGCTTTAAACAGGTTTAAACAGAGGCAAACAGAGTTAAGCTGAGGCAAACAGAGTTAAACGAGTTAAACAGAGGCATACAGAGTTAACCAGAGGCAAACAGAGTTAAACAGCGTTAGACAGAGGCAAACAGCGTTCAATAGAGTTAAACAGAGGCAATCAGAGTTAAACAGAATTAAACAGAGGCAAACAGCTTTAAACAGCGTTAAACAGAGGCAAACAGAGTTAAGCAGAGGCAAACAGAGTTAAACGAGTTAAACAGAGGCATACAGAGTTAACCAGAGGCAAACAGAGTTAAACAGCGTTAGACAGAGGCAAACAGCGTTCAATAGAGTTAAACAGAGGCAATCAGAGTTAACCAGAGGCAAACAGAGTTAAACAGCGTTAGACAGAGGCAAACAGCGTTCAATAGTTTTAAACAGAGGCAATCAGAGTTAAACAGAGGCAAACAGAGTTAAATAGATTGAAACAGAGGCAAACAGAGTTCAACAGAGATAAACAGAGTTCAACAGAGTTAACCAGAGTTAAACAGAGGCAAACAGAGGGAAACAGAGTGAAACAGAGGCAAACAGATGCAACCAGAGTTAAGCAGAGTTAATCGGAGGTAAACAGAGTGAAACCGGTTTAAACAGACGCAAACAGAGTTAAAGAGAGTTGAACAGAGGCAAACAGAGTTTAGCAGAGGCAAACAGAGTTAAACAGATTGAAACAGAGTTAAACAGAGTTAAACATAGGCAAACAGAATTCAAAATAGTTAAATAGAGTTAATCAGAGGCAAACAGAAGGAAACTGAGTTAAACAGAGTTAAACAGATGCAAACAGAGTTACACAAGTTAAACAAAGGCAAACAGAGTTAAACAGAGTTAAACAGAGGCATACAGAGTTCAACAAATTTAAACAGAGGCAAACAGAGTTAGACAGCGTTAAACAGAGGCAAACAGAGTTAAATAGAGTTAAACAGAGGCAAACAGAGTTAAACAGATTTAAACAGAGTTAAACAGAGTTAAACAGAGGCGAACAGAGTTCAACAGATTTAAACAGAGGCAAACAGAGTTAAACAGCGTTAGACAGAGGCAAACAGCGTTAAATAGAGTTAAACAGAGGCAATCAGAGTTAAACAGAATTAAACAGAGGCAGACAGAGTTAAATAGATTGAAACAGATGCAAACAGAGTTCAACAGAGATATACAGAGTTCAACAGATTTAAACAGAGTTAAACAGAGGCAAACAGAGGGAAACAGATTGAAACAGAGTTAAACAGAGGCAACCAGAGTTAAGCAGAGTTAATCAGAGGTAAACAGAGTGAAACAGATTTAAACAGAAGAAAACAGAGTTAAAGAGAGTTGAACAGATGCAAAAAGAGTTAAACAGAGGCAAACAGAGTTAAACAGATTTAAGCAGAGTTAAACAGAGTTAAACAGAGGCGAACAGAGTTAAACAGAGTTAAACATAGGCAAACAGAATTCAAAATAGTTAAATAGAGTTAATCAGAGGCAAACAGAAGGAAACTGAGTTAAACAAAGTTAAACAGAGGCAAAGTTAAACAGAGTTAAACAGAGGCAAACAGAGTTAAACAGAGGCAAACAGAGTTCAACAGAGTTAAACAGAGGCATACAGATTTAAACAGAGTTCAACACAGGCAAAGAGAGTGAAAGAGCGTTAAACAGAGGGAAACAGATTTAAATAGAGTTAAACAGATGCAAACAGAGTTAAACAGAATAAAACTGAAGCAAACAGAGTTAAATAGAGTTGAACAGAGGCAAACAGAGTTCAACAGAGTTAAACAGAGGCATACAGAGTTCAACAGAGTTAAGCAGAGGGAAACAGAGTTAAACAGAGGCAAACAGAGGTAAACTGAGTGAAACAGAGTTAAACAGATGCACACAGAGTTAAACAGAGTTGAGCAGAGGGAAACAGAGTTAAACAGAGTTAAACAGAGGCATAAGGAGTTCAGCAGAGTTAAACAGAGGCAAACAGAGGTAAACTGAGTGAAACAGTTAAACAGACGCACACAGAGTTAAACAGAGTTGAGCAGAGGGAAACATAGTTAAACAGAGTTAAACAGAGGCATAAGGAGTTCAGCAGAGTTAAACAGAGGCATACAGAGTTCAACAGAGTTAAGCAGAGGGAAACAGAGTTCAACAGAGGCAAACAGAGGTAAACTGAGTGAAACAGAGTTAAACAGACGCACACAGAGTTAAACAGAGTTGAGCAGAGGGAAACAGAGTTAAACAGAGTTAAACAGAGGCATAAGGAGTTCAGCAGAGTTAAACAGAGGCATACAGAGTAAAACAGAGTTAAGCAGAGGGAAACAGAGTTAAACAGAGTTAAACAGAGGCAAACAGAGGTAAACTGAGTGAAACAGAGTTAAACAGAGGCACACAGAGTTAAACAGAGTTGGACAGAGGCAAACAGCTTTAAACAGCGTTAAACAGAGGCAAACAGAGTTAAGCAGAGGCAAACAGAGTTAAACGAGTTAAACAGAGGCATACAGAGTTAACCAGATGCAAACAGAGTTAAACAGCGTTAGACAGAGGCAAACAGCGTTAAATAGAGTTAAACAGAGGCAATCAGAATTAAACAGAATTAAACAGAGGCAGACAGAGTTAAACAGAGTTAAACAGAGGCATAAGGAGTTCAGCAGAGTTAAACAGAGGCATACAGAGTTCAACAGAGTTAACCAGAGTTAAACAGAGGCAAACAGAGGGAAACAGAGTGAAACAGAGGCAAACAGATGCAACCAGAGTTAAGCAGAGTTAATCAGAGGTAAACAGAGTGAAACAGGTTTAAACAGACGCAAACAGAGTTAAAGAGAGTTGAACAGAGGCAAACAGAGTTTAGCAGAGGCAAACAGAGTTAAACAGATTTAAACAGAGTTAAACAGAGTTAATCATAGGCAAACAGAATTCAAAATAGTTAAATAGAGTTAATCAGAGGCAAACAGAAGGAAACTGAGTTAAACAGAGTTAAACAGATGCAAACAGAGTTAAACAGAGTTAAACAGAGGCAAACAGAGTTAAACAGAGTTAAACAGAGGCATACAGAGTTCAACAGAGTTAAACAGAGGCATACAGAGTTAAACAGAGTTCAACAGACTTAAACAGAGTTAGACAGATGCAAACAGAGGGAAACAGAGTTAAACAGAGTTAAACAGAGGCACACAGAGTTAAACAGAGTTGGACAGAGGCAAACAGCTTTAAACAGGTTTAAACAGAGGCAAACAGAGTTAAGCTGAGGCAAACAGAGTTAAACGAGTTAAACAGAGGCATACAGAGTTAACCAGAGGCAAACAGAGTTAAACAGCGTTAGACAGAGGCAAACAGCGTTCAATAGAGTTAAACAGAGGCAATCAGAGTTAAACAGAATTAAACAGAGGCAGACAGAGTTAAATAGATTGAAACAGAGGCAAACAGAGTTCAACAGAGATAAACAGAATTCAACAGAGTTAACCAGAGTTAAACAGAGGCAAACAGAGGGAAACAGAGTGAAACAGAGGCAAACAGATGCAACCAGAGTTAAGCAGAGTTAATCGGAGGTAAACAGAGTGAAACCGGTTTAAACAGACGCAAACAGAGTTAAAGAGAGTTGAACAGAGGCAAACAGAGTTTAGCAGAGGCAAACAGAGTTAAACAGATTTAAACAGAGTTAAACAGAGTTAAACATAGGCAAACAGAATTCAAAATAGTTAAATAGAGTTAATCAGAGGCAAACAGAAGGAAACTGAGTTAAACAGAGTTAAACAGATGCAAACAGAGTTACACAAGTTAAACAAAGGCAAACAGAGTTAAACAGAGTTAAACAGAGGCATACAGAGTTCAACAAATTTAAACAGAGGCAAACAGAGTTAGACAGCGTTAAACAGAGGCAAACAGAGTTAAATAGAGTTAAACAGAGGCAAACAGAGTTAAACAGATTTAAACAGAGTTAAACAGAGTTAAACAGAGGCGAACAGAGTTCAACAGATTTAAACAGAGGCAAACAGAGTTAAACAGCGTTAGACAGAGGCAAACAGCGTTAAATAGAGTTAAACAGAGGCAATCAGAGTTAAACAGAATTAAACAGAGGCAGACAGAGTTAAATAGATTGAAACAGATGCAAACAGAGTTCAACAGAGATATACAGAGTTCAACAGATTTAAACAGAGTTAAACAGAGGCAAACAGAGGGAAACAGATTGAAACAGAGTTAAACAGAGGCAACCAGAGTTAAGCAGAGTTAATCAGAGGTAAACAGAGTGAAACAGATTTAAACAGAAGAAAACAGAGTTAAAGAGAGTTGAACAGATGCAAAAAGAGTTAAACAGAGGCAAACAGAGTTAAACAGATTTAAGCAGAGTTAAACAGAGTTAAACAGAGGCGAACAGAGTTAAACAGAGTTAAACATAGGCAAACAGAATTCAAAATAGTTAAATAGAGTTAATCAGAGGCAAACAGAAGGAAACTGAGTTAAACAAAGTTAAACAGAGGCAAAGTTAAACAGAGTTAAACAGAGGCAAACAGATTTAAACAGAGGCAAACAGAGTTCAACAGAGTTAAACAGAGGCATACAGATTTAAACAGAGTTCAACACAGGCAAAGAGAGTGAAAGAGCGTTAAACAGAGGGAAACAGATTTAAATAGAGTTAAACAGATGCAAACAGAGTTAAACAGAATAAAACTGAAGCAAACAGAGTTAAATAGAGTTGAACAGAGGCAAACAGAGTTCAACAGAGTTAAACAGAGGCATACAGAGTTCAACAGAGTTAAGCAGAGGGAAACAGAGTTAAACAGAGGCAAACAGAGGTAAACTGAGTGAAACAGAGTTAAACAGACGCACACAGAGTTAAACAGAGTTGAGCAGAGGGAAACAGAGTTAAACAGAGTTAAACAGAGGCATAAGGAGTTCAACAGAGTTAAACAGAGGCATACAGAGTTCAACAGAGTTAAGCAGAGGGAAACAGAGTTCAACAGAGGCAAACAGAGGTAAACGGAGTGAAACAGAGTTAAACAGACGCACACAGAGTTAAACAGAGTTGAGCAGAGGGAAACAGAGTTAAACAGAGTTAAACAGAGGCATAAGGAGTTCAGCAGAGTTAAACAGAGGCATACAGAGTAAAACAGAGTTAAGCAGAGGGAAACAGAGTTAAACAGAGTTAAACAGAGGCAAACAGAGGTAAACTGAGTGAAACAGAGTTAAACAGAGGCACACAGAGTTAAACAGAGTTGGACAGAGGCAAACAGCTTTAAACAGCGTTAAACAGAGGCTAACAGAGTTAAGCAGAGGCAAACAGAGTTAAACGAGTTAAACAGAGGCATACAGAGTTAACCAGATGCAAACAGAGTTAAACAGCGTTAGACAGAGGCAAACAGCGTTAAATAGAGTTAAACAGAGGCAATCAGAGTTAAACAGAATTAAACAGAGGCAGACAGAGTTAAACAGAGTTAAACAGAGGCATAAGGAGTTCAGCAGAGTTAAACAGAGGCATACAGAGTTCAACAGAGTTAACCAGAGTTAAACAGAGGCAAACAGAGGGAAACAGAGTGAAACAGAGGCAAACAGATGCAACCAGAGTTAAGCAGAGTTAATCAGAGGTAAACAGAGTGAAACAGGTTTAAACAGACGCAAACAGAGTTAAAGAGAATTGAACAGAGGCAAACAGAGTTTAGCAGAGGCAAACAGAGTTAAACAGATTTAAACAGAGTTAAACAGAGTTAATCATAGGCAAACAGAATTCAAAATAGTTAAATAGAGTTAATCAGAGGCAAACAGAAGGAAACTGAGTTAAACAGAGTTAAACAGATGCAAACAGAGTTAAACAGAGTTAAACAGAGGCAAACAGAGTTAAACAGAGTTAAACAGAGGCATACAGAGTTCAACAGAGTTAAACAGAGGCATACAGAGTTAAACAGAGTTCAACAGACTTAAACAGAGTTAGACAGATGCAAACAGAGGGAAACAGAGTTAAACAGAGTTAAACAGAGGCACACAGAGTTAAACAGAGTTGGACAGAGGCAAACAGCTTTAAACAGGTTTAAACAGAGGCAAACAGAGTTAAGCTGAGGCAAACAGAGTTAAACGAGTTAAACAGAGGCATACAGAGTTAACCAGAGGCAAACAGAGTTAAACAGCGTTAGACAGAGGCAAACAGCGTTCAATAGAGTTAAACAGAGGCAATCAGAGTTAAACAGAATTAAACAGAGGCAGACAGAGTTAAATAGATTGAAACAGAGGCAAACAGAGTTCAACAGAGATAAACAGAATTCAACAGAGTTAACCAGAGTTAAACAGAGGCAAACAGAGGGAAACAGAGTGAAACAGAGGCAAACAGATGCAACCAGAGTTAAGCAGAGTTAATCGGAGGTAAACAGAGTGAAACCGGTTTAAACAGACGCAAACAGAGTTAAAGAGAGTTGAACAGAGGCAAACAGAGTTTAGCAGAGGCAAACAGAGTTAAACAGATTTAAACAGAGTTAAACAGAGTTAAACATAGGCAAACAGAATTCAAAATAGTTAAATAGAGTTAATCAGAGGCAAACAGAAGGAAACTGAGTTAAACAGAGTTAAACAGATGCAAACAGAGTTACACAAGTTAAACAAAGGCAAACAGAGTTAAACAGAGTTAAACAGAGGCATACAGAGTTCAACAAATTTAAACAGAGGCAAACAGAGTTAGACAGCGTTAAACAGAGGCAAACAGAGTTAAATAGAGTTAAACAGAGGCAAACAGAGTTAAACAGATTTAAACAGAGTTAAACAGAGTTAAACAGAGGCGAACAGAGTTCAACAGATTTAAACAGAGGCAAACAGAGTTAAACAGCGTTAGACAGAGGCAAACAGCGTTAAATAGAGTTAAACAGAGGCAATCAGAGTTAAACAGAATTAAACAGAGGCAGACAGAGTTAAATAGATTGAAACAGATGCAAACAGAGTTCAACAGAGATATACAGAGTTCAACAGATTTAAACAGAGTTAAACAGAGGCAAACAGAGGGAAACAGATTGAAACAGAGTTAAACAGAGGCAACCAGAGTTAAGCAGAGTTAATCAGAGGTAAACAGAGTGAAACAGATTTAAACAGAAGAAAACAGAGTTAAAGAGAGTTGAACAGATGCAAAAAGAGTTAAACAGAGGCAAACAGAGTTAAACAGATTTAAGCAGAGTTAAACAGAGTTAAACAGAGGCGAACAGAGTTAAACAGAGTTAAACATAGGCAAACAGAATTCAAAATAGTTAAATAGAGTTAATCAGAGGCAAACAGAAGGAAACTGAGTTAAACAAAGTTAAACAGAGGCAAAGTTAAACAGAGTTAAACAGAGGCAAACAGAGTTAAACAGAGGCAAACAGAGTTCAACAGAGTTAAACAGAGGCATACAGATTTAAACAGAGTTCAACACAGGCAAAGAGAGTGAAAGAGCGTTAAACAGAGGGAAACAGATTTAAATAGAGTTAAACAGATGCAAACAGAGTTAAACAGAATAAAACTGAAGCAAACAGAGTTAAATAGAGTTGAACAGAGGCAAACAGAGTTCAACAGAGTTAAACAGAGGCATACAGAGTTCAACAGAGTTAAGCAGAGGGAAACAGAGTTAAACAGAGGCAAACAGAGGTAAACTGAGTGAAACAGAGTTAAACAGACGCACACAGAGTTAAACAGAGTTGAGCAGAGGGAAACAGAGTTAAACAGAGTTAAACAGAGGCATAAGGAGTTCAGCAGAGTTAAACAGAGGCATACAGAGTTCAACAGAGTTAAGCAGAGGGAAACAGAGTTCAACAGAGGCAAACAGAGGTAAACTGAGTGAAACAGAGTTAAACAGACGCACACAGAGTTAAACAGAGTTGAGCAGAGGGAAACAGAGTTAAACAGAGTTAAACAGAGGCATAAGGAGTTCAGCAGAGTTAAACAGAGGCATACAGAGTAAAACAGAGTTAAGCAGAGGCAAACAGAGGTAAACTGAGTGAAACAGAGTTAAACAGAGGCACACAGAGTTAAACAGAGTTGGACAGAGGCAAACAGCTTTAAACAGCGTTAAACAGAGGCAAACAGAGTTAAGCAGAGGCAAACAGAGTTAAACGAGTTAAACAGAGGCATACAGAGTTAACCAGATGCAAACAGAGTTAAACAGCGTTACACAGAGGCAAACAGCGTTAAATAGAGTTAAACAGAGGCAATCAGAGTTAAACAGAATTAAACAGAGGCAGACAGAGTTAAACAGAGTTAAACAGAGGCATAAGGAGTTCAGCAGAGTTAAACAGAGGCATACAGAGTTCAACAGAGTTAACCAGAGTTAAACAGAGGCAAACAGAGGGAAACAGAGTGAAACAGAGGCAAACAGATGCAACCAGAGTTAAGCAGAGTTAATCAGAGGTAAACAGAGTGAAACAGGTTTAAACAGACGCAAACAGAGTTAAAGAGAGTTGAACAGAGGCAAACAGAGTTTAGCAGAGGCAAACAGAGTTAAACAGATTTAAACAGAGTTAAACAGAGTTAATCATAGGCAAACAGAATTCAAAATAGTTAAATAGAGTTAATCAGAGGCAAACAGAAGGAAACTGAGTTAAACAGAGTTAAACAGATGCAAACAGAGTTAAACAGAGTTAAACAGAGGCAAACAGAGTTAAACAGAGTTAAACAGAGGCATACAGAGTTCAACAGAGTTAAACAGAGGCATACAGAGTTAAACAGAGTTCAACAGACTTAAACAGAGTTAGACAGATGCAAACAGAGGGAAACAGAGTTAAACAGAGTTAAACAGAGGCACACAGAGTTAAACAGAGTTGGACAGAGGCAAACAGCTTTAAACAGGTTTAAACAGAGGCAAACAGAGTTAAGCTGAGGCAAACAGAGTTAAACGAGTTAAACAGAGGCATACAGAGTTAACCAGAGGCAAACAGAGTTAAACAGCGTTAGACAGAGGCAAACAGCGTTCAATAGAGTTAAACAGAGGCAATCAGAGTTAAACAGAATTAAACAGAGGCAGACAGAGTTAAATAGATTGAAACAGAGGCAAACAGAGTTCAACAGAGATAAACAGAATTCAACAGAGTTAACCAGAGTTAAACAGAGGCAAACAGAGGGAAACAGAGTGAAACAGAGGCAAACAGATGCAACCAGAGTTAAGCAGAGTTAATCGGAGGTAAACAGAGTGAAACCGGTTTAAACAGACGCAAACAGAGTTAAAGAGAGTTGAACAGAGGCAAACAGAGTTTAGCAGAGGCAAACAGAGTTAAACAGATTTAAACAGAGTTAAACAGAGTTAAACATAGGCAAACAGAATTCAAAATAGTTAAATAGAGTTAATCAGAGGCAAACAGAAGGAAACTGAGTTAAACAGAGTTAAACAGATGCAAACAGAGTTACACAAGTTAAACAAAGGCAAACAGAGTTAAACAGAGTTAAACAGAGGCATACAGAGTTCAACAAATTTAAACAGAGGCAAACAGAGTTAGACAGCGTTAAACAGAGGCAAACAGAGTTAAATAGAGTTAAACAGAGGCAAACAGAGTTAAACAGATTTAAACAGAGTTAAACAGAGTTAAACAGAGGCGAACAGAGTTCAACAGATTTAAACAGAGGCAAACAGAGTGAAACAGCGTTAGACAGAGGCAAACAGCGTTAAATAGAGTTAAACAGAGGCAATCAGAGTTAAACAGAATTAAACAGAGGCAGACAGAGTTAAATAGATTGAAACAGATGCAAACAGAGTTCAACAGAGATATACAGAGTTCAACAGATTTAAACAGAGTTAAACAGAGGCAAACAGAGGGAAACAGATTGAAACAGAGTTAAACAGAGGCAACCAGAGTTAAGCAGAGTTAATCAGAGGTAAACAGAGTGAAACAGATTTAAACAGAAGAAAACAGAGTTAAAGAGAGTTGAACAGATGCAAAAAGAGTTAAACAGAGGCAAACAGAGTTAAACAGATTTAAGCAGAGTTAAACAGAGTTAAACAGAGGCGAACAGAGTTAAACAGAGTTAAACATAGGCAAACAGAATTCAAAATAGTTAAATAGAGTTAATCAGAGGCAAACAGAAGGAAACTGAGTTAAACAAAGTTAAACAGAGGCAAAGTTAAACAGAGTTAAACAGAGGCAAACAGAGTTAAACAGAGGCAAACAGAGTTCAACAGAGTTAAACAGAGGCATACAGATTTAAACAGAGTTCAACACAGGCAAAGAGAGTGAAAGAGCGTTAAACAGAGGGAAACAGATTTAAATAGAGTTAAACAGATGCAAACAGAGTTAAACAGAATAAAACTGAAGCAAACAGAGTTAAATAGAGTTGAACAGAGGCAAACAGAGTTCAACAGAGTTAAACAGAGGCATACAGAGTTCAACAGAGTTAAGCAGAGGGAAACAGAGTTAAACAGAGGCAAACAGAGGTAAACTGAGTGAAACAGAGTTAAACAGACGCACACAGAGTTAAACAGAGTTGAGCAGAGGGAAACAGAGTTAAACAGAGTTAAACAGAGGCATAAGGAGTTCAGCAGAGTTAAACAGAGGCATACAGAGTTCAACAGAGTTAAGCAGAGGGAAACAGAGTTCAACAGAGGCAAACAGAGGTAAACTGAGTGAAACAGAGTTAAACAGACGCACACAGAGTTAAACAGAGTTGAGCAGAGGGAAACAGAGTTAAACAGAGTTAAACAGAGGCATAAGGAGTTCAGCAGAGTTAAACAGAGGCATACAGAGTAAAACAGAGTTAAGCAGAGGCAAACAGAGGTAAACTGAGTGAAACAGAGTTAAACAGAGGCACACAGAGTTAAACAGAGTTGGACAGAGGCAAACAGCTTTAAACAGCGTTAAACAGAGGCAAACAGAGTTAAGCAGAGGCAAACAGAGTTAAACGAGTTAAACAGAGGCATACAGAGTTAACCAGATGCAAACAGAGTTAAACAGCGTTAGACAGAGGCAAACAGCGTTAAATAGAGTTAAACAGAGGCAATCAGAGTTAAACAGAATTAAACAGAGGCAGACAGAGTTAAACAGAGTTAAACAGAGGCATAAGGAGTTCAGCAGAGTTAAACAGAGGCATACAGAGTTCAACAGAGTTAACCAGAGTTAAACAGAGGCAAACAGAGGGAAACAGAGTGAAACAGAGGCAAACAGATGCAACCAGAGTTAAGCAGAGTTAATCAGAGGTAAACAGAGTGAAACAGGTTTAAACAGACGCAAACAGAGTTAAAGAGAGTTGAACAGAGGCAAACAGAGTTTAGCAGAGGCAAACAGAGTTAAACAGATTTAAACAGAGTTAAACAGAGTTAATCATAGGCAAACAGAATTCAAAATAGTTAAATAGAGTTAATCAGAGGCAAACAGAAGGAAACTGAGTTAAACAGAGTTAAACAGATGCAAACAGAGTTAAACAGAGTTAAACAGAGGCAAACAGAGTTAAACAGAGTTAAACAGAGGCATACAGAGTTCAACAGAGTTAAACAGAGGCATACAGAGTTAAACAGAGTTCAACAGACTTAAACAGAGTTAGACAGATGCAAACAGAGGGAAACAGAGTTAAACAGAGTTAAACAGAGGCACACAGAGTTAAACAGAGTTGGACAGAGGCAAACAGCTTTAAACAGGTTTAAACAGAGGCAAACAGAGTTAAGCTGAGGCAAACAGAGTTAAACGAGTTAAACAGAGGCATACAGAGTTAACCAGAGGCAAACAGAGTTAAACAGCGTTAGACAGAGGCAAACAGCGTTCAATAGAGTTAAACAGAGGCAATCAGAGTTAAACAGAATTAAACAGAGGCAGACAGAGTTAAATAGATTGAAACAGAGGCAAACAGAGTTCAACAGAGATAAACAGAATTCAACAGAGTTAACCAGAGTTAAACAGAGGCAAACAGAGGGAAACAGAGTGAAACAGAGGCAAACAGATGCAACCAGAGTTAAGCAGAGTTAATCGGAGGTAAACAGAGTGAAACCGGTTTAAACAGACGCAAACAGAGTTAAAGAGAGTTGAACAGAGGCAAACAGAGTTTAGCAGAGGCAAACAGAGTTAAACAGATTTAAACAGAGTTAAACAGAGTTAAACATAGGCAAACAGAATTCAAAATAGTTAAATAGAGTTAATCAGAGGCAAACAGAAGGAAACTGAGTTAAACAGAGTTAAACAGATGCAAACAGAGTTACACAAGTTAAACAAAGGCAAACAGAGTTAAACAGAGTTAAACAGAGGCATACAGAGTTCAACAAATTTAAACAGAGGCAAACAGAGTTAGACAGCGTTAAACAGAGGCAAACAGAGTTAAATAGAGTTAAACAGAGGCAAACAGAGTTAAACAGATTTAAACAGAGTTAAACAGAGTTAAACAGAGGCGAACAGAGTTCAACAGATTTAAACAGAGGCAAACAGAGTTAAACAGCGTTAGACAGAGGCAAACAGCGTTAAATAGAGTTAAACAGAGGCAATCAGAGTTAAACAGAATTAAACAGAGGCAGACAGAGTTAAATAGATTGAAACAGATGCAAACAGAGTTCAACAGAGATATACAGAGTTCAACAGATTTAAACAGAGTTAAACAGAGGCAAACAGAGGGAAACAGATTGAAACAGAGTTAAACAGAGGCAACCAGAGTTAAGCAGAGTTAATCAGAGGTAAACAGAGTGAAACAGATTTAAACAGAAGAAAACAGAGTTAAAGAGAGTTGAACAGATGCAAAAAGAGTTAAACAGAGGCAAACAGAGTTAAACAGATTTAAGCAGAGTTAAACAGAGTTAAACAGAGGCGAACAGAGTTAAACAGAGTTAAACATAGGCAAACAGAATTCAAAATAGTTAAATAGAGTTAATCAGAGGCAAACAGAAGGAAACTGAGTTAAACAAAGTTAAACAGAGGCAAACAGAGTTAAACAGAGGCAAACAGAGTTCAACAGAGTTAAACAGAGGCATACAGATTTAAACAGAGTTCAACACAGGCAAAGAGAGTGAAAGAGCGTTAAACAGAGGGAAACAGATTTAAATAGAGTTAAACAGATGCAAACAGAGTTAAACAGAATAAAACTGAAGCAAACAGAGTTAAATAGAGTTGAACAGAGGCAAACAGAGTTCAACAGAGTTAAACAGAGGCATACAGAGTTCAACAGAGTTAAGCAGAGGGAAACAGAGTTAAACAGAGGCAAACAGAGGTAAACTGAGTGAAACAGAGTTAAACAGACGCACACAGAGTTAAACAGAGTTGAGCAGAGGGAAACAGAGTTAAACAGAGTTAAACAGAGGCATAAGGAGTTCAGCAGAGTTAAACAGAGGCATACAGAGTTCAACAGAGTTAAGCAGAGGGAAACAGAGTTAAACAGAGGCAAACAGAGGTAAACTGAGTGAAACCGTTAAACAGACGCACACAGAGTTAAACAGAGTTGAGCAGAGGGAAACATAGTTAAACAGAGTTAAACAGAGGCATAAGGAGTTCAGCAGAGTTAAACAGAGGCATACAGAGTTCAACAGAGTTAAGCAGAGGGAAACAGAGTTCAACAGAGGCAAACAGAGGTAAACTGAGTGAAACAGAGTTAAACAGACGCACACAGAGTTAAACAGAGTTGAGCAGAGGGAAACAGAGTTAAACAGAGTTAAACAGAGGCATAAGGAGTTCAGCAGAGTTAAACAGAGGCATACAGAGTAAAACAGAGTTAAGCAGAGGGAAACAGTGTTAAACAGATTTAAACAGAGTTAAACAGAGTTAAACATAGGCAAACAGAATTCAAAATAGTTAAATAGAGTTAATCAGAGGCAAACAGAAGGAAACTGAGTTAAACAGAGTTAAACAGATGCAAACAGAGTTACACAAGTTAAACAAAGGCAAACAGAGTTAAACAGAGTTAAACAGAGGCATACAGAGTTCAACA
The DNA here is from genome assembly GCA_026770705.1 of Isurus oxyrinchus. NCBI lineage: Eukaryota > Metazoa > Chordata > Chondrichthyes > Lamniformes > Lamnidae > Isurus > Isurus oxyrinchus. The sequence continues at coordinate 323,204 of JANJGN010000526.1, read as the reverse complement.
AATTTAAACAGAGGCAAACAGAGTTAGACAGCGTTAAACAGAGGCAAACAGAGTTAAATAGAGTTAAACAGAGGCAAACAGAGTTAAACAGATTTAAACAGAGTTAAACAGAGTTAAACAGAGGCGAACAGAGTTCAACAGATTTAAACAGAGGCAAACAGAGTTAAACAGCGTTAGACAGAGGCAAACAGCGTTAAATAGAGTTAAACAGAGGCAATCAGAGTTAAACAGAATTAAACAGAGGCAGACAGAGTTAAATAGATTGAAACAGATGCAAACAGAGTTCAACAGAGATATACAGAGTTCAACAGATTTAAACAGAGTTAAACAGAGGCAAACAGAGGGAAACAGATTGAAACAGAGTTAAACAGAGGCAACCAGAGTTAAGCAGAGTTAATCAGAGGTAAACAGAGTGAAACAGATTTAAACAGAAGAAAACAGAGTTAAAGAGAGTTGAACAGATGCAAAAAGAGTTAAACAGAGGCAAACAGAGTTAAACAGATTTAAGCAGAGTTAAACAGAGTTAAACAGAGGCGAACAGAGTTAAACAGAGTTAAACATAGGCAAACAGAATTCAAAATAGTTAAATAGAGTTAATCAGAGGCAAACAGAAGGAAACTGAGTTAAACAAAGTTAAACAGAGGCAAAGTTAAACAGAGTTAAACAGAGGCAAACAGAGTTAAACAGAGGCAAACAGAGTTCAACAGAGTTAAACAGAGGCATACAGATTTAAACAGATTTCAACACAGGCAAAGAGAGTGAAAGAGCGTTAAACAGAGGGAAACAGATTTAAATAGAGTTAAACAGATGCAAACAGAGTTAAACAGAATAAAACTGAAGCAAACAGAGTTAAATAGAGTTGAACAGAGGCAAACAGAGTTCAACAGAGTTAAACAGAGGCATACAGAGTTCAACAGAGTTAAGCAGAGGGAAACAGAGTTAAACAGAGGCAAACAGAGGTAAACTGAGTGAAACAGTGTTAAACAGACGCACACAGAGTTAAACAGAGTTGAGCAGAGGGAAACAGAGTTAAACAGAGTTAAACAGAGGCATAAGGAGTTCAGCAGAGTTAAACAGAGGCATACAGAGTTCAACAGAGTTAAGCAGAGGGAAACAGAGTTAAACAGAGGCAAACAGAGGTAAACTGAGTGAAACCGTTAAACAGACGCACACAGAGTTAAACAGAGTTGAGCAGAGGGAAACATAGTTAAACAGAGTTAAACAGAGGCATAAGGAGTTCAGCAGAGTTAAACAGAGGCATACAGAGTTCAACAGAGTTAAGCAGAGGGAAACAGAGTTCAACAGAGGCAAACAGAGGTAAACTGAGTGAAACAGAGTTAAACAGACGCACACAGAGTTAAACAGAGTTGAGCAGAGGGAAACAGAGTTAAACAGAGTTAAACAGAGGCATAAGGAGTTCAGCAGAGTTAAACAGAGGCATACAGAGTAAAACAGAGTTAAGCAGAGGGAAACAGTGTTAAACAGAGTTAAACAGAGGCAAACAGAGGTAAACTGAGTGAAACAGAGTTAAACAGAGGCACACAGAGTTAAACAGAGTTGGACAGAGGCAAACAGCTTTAAACAGCGTTAAACAGAGGCAAACAGAGTTAAGCAGAGGCAAACAGAGTTAAACGAGTTAAACAGAGGCATACAGAGTTAACCAGAGGCAAACAGAGTTAAACAGCGTTAGACAGAGGCAAACAGCGTTAAATAGAGTTAAACAGAGGCAATCAGAGTTAAACAGAATTAAACAGAGGCAGACAGAGTTAAACAGAGTTAAACAGAGGCATAAGGAGTTCAGCAGAGTTAAACAGAGGCATACAGAGTTCAACAGAGTTAACCAGAGTTAAACAGAGGCAAACAGAGGGAAACAGAGTGAAACAGAGGCAAACAGATGCAACCAGAGTTAAGCAGAGTTAATCAGAGGTAAACAGAGTGAAACAGGTTTAAACAGACGCAAACAGAGTTAAAGAGAGTTGAACAGAGGCAAACAGAGTTTAGCAGAGGCAAACAGAGTTAAACAGATTTAAACAGAGTTAAACAGAGTTAATCATAGGCAAACAGAATTCAAAATAGTTAAATAGAGTTAATCAGAGGCAAACAGAAGGAAACTGAGTTAAACAGAGTTAAACAGATGCAAACAGAGTTAAACAGAGTTAAACAGAGGCAAACAGAGTTAAACAGAGTTAAACAGAGGCATACAGAGTTCAACAAATTTAAACAGAGGCAAACAGAGTTAGACAGCGTTAAACAGAGGCAAACAGAGTTAAACAGATTTAAACAGAGTTAAACAGAGTTAATCAGAGGAGAACAGAGTTCAACAGATTTAAACAGAGGCAAACAGAGTTAAACAGCGTTAGACAGAGGCAAACAGCGTTAAATAGAGTTAAACAGATGCAATCAGAGTTAAACAGAGTTAAACAGTGGCAAACAGAGTTAAATAGATTGAAACAGAGGCCAACAGAGTTGAACAGATATAAACAGAGTTCAACAGAGTTAAACAGAGGCTAACAGATTTAAACAGAGTTGAACAGAGTCAAACTGAGTTAAACAGAGTTAAACATAGGCAAACAGAGTTGATCAGAGTTAAATAGAGTTAAACAGAAGCAAACAGAGGTAAACGGAGTGAAACAGAGTTAACCAGAGGCATAGAGAGTTAAACAGATTTGAACAGAGGCAAACAGAGGTAAACAGAGTTAAACAGAGGCAAACAGATTTAAGCAGAGGCAAACAGACTTAAACGAGTTAAACAGAGGCATACAGAGTTAAACAGATTTAAACAGAGGCAAACAGTTAAACAGCGTTAAACAGAGGCAAACAGATTTATATAGAGTTAAACAGATGCAATCAGAGTTAAACAGAGGCAAACAGAGTTAAATAGATTGAAACAGAGGCAAACAGAGTTCAACAGAGATAAACAGAGTTCAACAGACTTAAACAGAGTTAGACAGATGCAAACAGAGGGAAACAGAGTGAAAAAGAGTGAAACAGAGGCATACAGATTTAAACAGAGTTGAACAGAGGCAAACAGAGTAGAACAGAGTTAAAAAGAGTTAAACAGAGTTGAACAGAGGCATACAGAGTTAAACAGATTGAAACAGAGGCAAACAGAGCTGAACAGATATAAACAGAGCACAACAGAGTTAATCAGAGTTAAACAGAGGGAAACGGAGTTAAACAGAGTTAAACCAAGGCACACAGAGTTAAACAGAGTTGAACAGAGGCAAACAGAGTTAAACAGAGTTAAACAGAGGCAAACAGAGTTAAGCAGAGGCAAACAGACTTAAACGTGTTAAACAGAGGCATACAGAGTTCAACAGATTTAAACAGAGGCAAACAGAGTTAAACAGCGTTAGACAGAGGCAAACAGCGTTAAATAGAGTTAAACAGAGGCAATCAGAGTTAAACAGAAATAAACAGAGGCAGACAGAGTTAAACAGATTGAAACAGAGGCATACAGAGTTCAACAGAGATAAGCAGATTTCAACAGAGTTAAACAGGGTTAAACAGAGGCAAACAGAGGGAAACAGAGTGAAACAGAGTTTAACAGAGGCAACCCGAGTTAAGCAGAGTTAATCAGAGGTAAGCAGAGTGAAACAGATTTAAACAGACGCAAACAGAGTTAAAGAGAGTTGAACAGACGCAAAAAGAGTTGAACAGAGGCAAACAGAGTTAAACAGATTTAAACAGAGTTAAACAGAGTTAAACAGAGGCAAACAGAGTTAGACAGAGTTAAACATAGGCAAACAGAATTCAAAATAGTTAAATAGAGTTAATCAGAGGCAAACAGAAGGAAACTGAGTTAAACAGAGTTAAACAGAGGCAAAGTTAAACAGAGTTAAACAGAGGCAAACAGAGTTAAACAGAGTTAAACAGAGGCATACAGAGTTCAACAGAGTTAAACAGAGGCAAACAGAGTTAAACAGAGTTCAACAGACTTAAACAGAGTTAGACAGATGCAAACAGAGGGAAACAGAGTTAAACAGAGTTAAACAGAGTTAAACAGAGTTAAACAGAGGCGAACAGAGTTAAACAGAGTTAAACATAGGCAAACAGAATTCAAAATAGTTAAATAGAGTTAATCAGAGGCAAACAGAAGGAAACTGAGTTAAACAAAGTTAAACAGAGGCAAAGTTAAACAGAGTTAAACAGAGGCAAACAGAGTTAAACAGAGTTAAACAGAGGCAAACAGAGTTCAACAGAGTTAAACAGAGGCATACAGAGTTAAACAGAGTTAAACAGAGGCATAAGGAGTTCAACAGAGTTAAGCAGAGGGAAACAGAGTTAAACAGACGCACACAGAGGTAAACTGAGTGAAACAGAGTTAAGCAGACGCACACAGAGTTAAACAGAGTTGGGCAGAGGGAAACAGAGTTAAACAGAGTTAAACAGAGGCATAAGGAGTTCAGCAGAGTTAAGCAGAGGCAAACAGAGTTCAACAGAGTTAAACAGAGGCATACAGAGTTAAACAGAGTTGAGCAGAGGGAAACAGAGTTAAACAGAGTTAAACAGAGGCATAAGGAGTTCAGCAGAGTTAAACAGAGGCATACAGAGTTCAACAGAGTTAAGCAGAGGGAAACAGAGTTAAACAGAGGCAAACAGAGGAAAACTGAGTGAAACAGAGTTAAACAGACGCACACAGAGTTAAACAGAGTTGAGCAGAGGGAAACAGAGTTAAACAGAGTTAAACAGAGGCATAAGGAGTTCAGCAGAGTTAAACAGAGGCATACAGAGTAAAACAGAGTTAAGCAGAGGGAAACAGAGTTAAACAGAGTTAAACAGAGGCAAACAGAGGTAAAGTGAGTGAAACAGAGTTAAACAGAGGCAAAGTTAAACAGAGTTAAACAGAGGCAAAAAGAGTTAAACAGAGTTAAACAGAGCATACAGAGTTCAACAGAGTTAAACAGAGGCATACAGAGTTAAACAGAGTTCAACAGACTTAAACAGAGTTAGACAGATGCAAACTGAGGGAAACAGAGTTAAACAGAGGCACACAGAGTTAAACAGAGTTGGACAGAGGCAAACAGCTTTAAACAGGGTTAAACAGAGGCAAACAGAGTTAAGCAGAGGCAAACAGAGTTAAACGAGTTAAACAGAGGCATACAGAGTTAACCAGAGGCAAACAGAGTTAAACAGCGTTAGACAGAGGCAAACAGCGTTAAATAGAGTTAAACCGAGGCAATCAGAGTTAAACAGAATTAAACAGAGGCAGCCAGAGTTAAATGGATTGAAACAGAGGCAAACAGAGTTCAACAGAGATAAACAGAGTTCAACAGAGTTAACCAGAGTTAAACAGAGGCAAACAGAGGGAAACAGAGTGAAACAGAGGCAAACAGATGCAACCAGAGTTAAGCAGAGTTAATCAGAGGTAAACAGAATGAAACAGATTTAAACAGACGCAAACAGAGTTAAAGAGAGTTGAACAGAGGCAAACAGAGTTTAGCAGAGGCAAACAGAGTTAAACAGATTTAAATAGAGTTAAACAGAGTTAAACAGAGGCAAACAGAATTCAAAATAGTTAAATAGAGTTAATCAGAGGCAAACAGAAGGAAACTGAGTTAAACAGAGTTAAACAGATGCAAACAGAGTTAAACAGAGTTAAACAGAGGCAAACAGAGTTAAACAGAGTTAAACAGAGGCATACAGAGTTCAACAAATTTAAACAGAGGCAAACAGAGTTAGACAGCGTTAAACAGAGGCAAACAGAGTTAAATAGAGTTAAACAGAGGCAAACAGAGTTAAACAGAATTAAACAGAGGAAAACAGAGTTAAACAGAGTTAAGCAGAGGCAAACAGATTTAAATAGAGTTCAACAGAGGGAAATAGAGTTCAATAGAGTTAAACAGAGGCATACAAGTTTAAGCAGAGTTAAACAGATGCAATCAGAGTTAAACAGAGTTAAACAGTGGCAAACAGAGTTAAATAGATTGAAACAGAGGCCAACAGAGTTGAACAGAGATAAACAGAGTTCAACAGAGTTAAACAGAGGCTAACAGATTTAAACAGAGTTGAACAGAGTCAAACTGAGTTAAACAGAGTTAAACATAGGCAAACAGAGTTCAACAGTTAAACAGAGTTAAACAGAAGCAAACAGAGGTAAACGGAGTGAAACAGAGTTAACCAGAGGCATAGAGAGTTAAACAGAGTTGAACAGAGGCAAACAGAGTTAAACAGAGTTAAACAGAGGCAAACAGCGTTAAGCAGAGGCAAACAGACTTAAACAGCGTTAAACAGAGGCAAACAGATTTACATAGAGTTAAACAGATGCAATCAGAGTTAAACAGAGGCAAACAGAGTTAAATAGATTGAAACAGAGGCAAACAGAGTTCAACAGAGATAAACAGAGTTCAACAGACTTAAACAGAGTTAGACAGATGCAAACAGAGGGAAACAGAGTGAAAAAGAGTGAAACAGAGGCATACAGATTTAAACAGAGTTGAACATGGGCAAACAGAGTAGAACAGAGTTAAAAAGAGTTAAACAGAGTTGAACAGAGGCATACAGAGTTAAATAGATTGAAACAGAGGCAAACAGAGCTGAACAGATATAAACAGAGCACAACAGAGTTAATCAGAGTTAAACAGAGGGAAACGGAGTGAAACAGAGTTAAACCAAGGCACACAGAGTTAAACAGAGTTGAACAGAGGCAAACAGAGTTAAACAGAGTTAAACAGAGGCAAACAGAGTTAAGCAGAGGCAAACAGAGTTAAACGAGTTAAACAGAGGCATACAGAGTTAACCAGATGCAAACAGAGTTAAACAGCGTTAGACACAGGCAAACAGCGTTAAATAGAGTTAAACAGAGGCAATCAGAGTTAAACAGAATTAAACAGAGGCAGACAGAGTTAAATGGATTGAAATAGAGGCAAACAGAGTTCAACAGAGATAAACAGAGTTCAACAGAGTTAACCAGAGTTAAACAGAGGCAAACAGAGGGAAACAGAGTGAAACAGAGGCAAACAGATGCAACCAGAGTTAAGCAGAGTTAATCAGAGGTAAACAGAGTGAAACAGGTTTAAACAGACGCAAACAGAGTTAAAGAGAGTTGAACAGAGGCAAACAGAGTTTAGCAGAGGCAAACAGAGTTAAACAGATTTAAACAGAGTTAAACAGAGTTAAACAGAGGCGAACAGAATTCAAAATAGTTAAATAGAGTTAATCAGAGGCAAACAGAAGGAAACTGAGTTAAACAGAGTTAAACAGATGCAAACAGAGTTAAACAGAGTTAAACAGAGGCAAACAGAGTTAAACAGAGTTAAACAGAGGCATACAGAGTTCAACAGAGTTAAACAGAGGCATACAGAGTTAAACAGAGTTCAACAGACTTAAACAGAGTTAGACAGATGCAAACAGAGGGAAACAGAGTTAAACAGAGTTAAACAGAGGCACACAGAGTTAAACAGAGTTGGACAGAGGCAAACAGCTTTAAACAGGGTTAAACAGAGGCAAACAGAGTTAAGCAGAGGCAAACAGAGTTAAACGAGTTAAACAGAGGCATACAGAGTTAACCAGAGGCAAACAGAGTTCAACAGAGTTAACCAGAGTTAAACAGAGGCAAACAGAGGGAAACAGAGTGAAACAGAGGCAAACAGATGCAACCAGAGTTAAGCAGAGTTAATCAGAGGTAAACAGAGTGAAACAGATTTAAACAGACGCAAACAGAGTTAAAGAGAGTTGAACAGAGGCAAACAGAGTTTAGCAGAGGCAAACAGAGTTAAAAAGATTTAAACAGAGTTAAACAGAGTTAAACATAGGCAAACAGAATTCAAAATAGTTAAATAGAGTTAATCAGTGGCAAACAGAAGGAAACTGAGTTAAACAGAGTTAAACAGATGCAAACAGAGTTAAACAGAGTTAAACAGAGGCAAACAGAGTTAAACAGAGTTAAACAGAGGCATACAGAGTTCAGCAAATTTAAACAGAGGCAAACAGAGTTAGACAGCGTTAAACAGAGGCAAACAGAGTTCAATAGAGTTAAACAGAGGCAAACAGAGTTAAACAGAATTAAACAGAGGCAAACAGAGTTAAACAGAGTTAAACAGAGATAAACAGATTTAAATAGAGTTCAACAGAGGGAAATAGAGTTCAATAGAGTTAAACAGAGGCATACAAGTTTAAGCAGAGTTAAACAGATGCAATCAGAGTTAAACAGAGTTAAACAGTGGCTAACAGAGTTAAATAGATTGAAACAGAGGCCAACAGAGTTGACCAGATATAAACAGAGTTCAACAGAGTTAAACAGAGGCTAACAGATTTAAACAGAGTTGAACAGAGTCAAACTGAGTTAAACAGAGTTAAACATAGGCAAACAGAGTTGATCAGAGTTAAATAGAGTTAAACAGAAGCAAACAGAGGTAAACGGAGTGAAACAGAGTTAACCAGATGCATAGAGAGTTAAACAGATTTGAACAGAGGCAAACAGAGTTAAACAGAGTTAAACATAGGCAAACAGAGTTAAGCAGAGGCAAACAGACTTAAACGAGTTAAACAGAGGCATACAGAGTTAAACAGATTTAAACAGAGGCAAACAGTTAAACAGCGTTAAACAGAGGCAAACAGATTTAAATAGAGTTAAACAGATGCAATCAGAGTTAAACAGAGGCAAACAGAGTTAAATAGATTGAAACAGAGGCAAACAGAGTTCAACAGAGATAAACAGAGTTCAACAGACTTAAACAGAGTTAGACAGATGCAAACAGAGGGAAACAGAGTGAAAAAGAGTGAAACAGAGGCATACAGATTTAAACAGAGTTGAACAGAGGCAAACAGAGTAGAACAGAGTTAAAAAGAGTTAAACAGAGTTGAACAGAGGCATACAGAGTTAAATAGATTGAAACAGAGGCAAACAGAGCTGAACAGATATAAACAGAGCACAACAGAGTTAATCAGAGTTAAACAGAGGGAAACGGAGTTAAACAGAGTTAAACCAAGGCACACAGAGTTAAACAGAGTTGAACAGAGGCAAACAGAGTTAAACAGAGTTAAACAGAGGCAAACAGAGTTCAGCAGAGGCAAACCGACTTAAACGTGTTAAACAGAGGCATACAGAGTTCAACAGATTTAAACAGAGGCAAACAGAGTTAAACAGCGTTAGACAGAGGCAAACAGCGTTAAATAGAGTTAAACAGAGGGAATCAGAGTTAAACAGAATTAAACAGAGGCAGACAGAGTTAAACAGATTGAAACAGAGGCATACAGAGTTCAACAGAGATAAACAGATTTCAACAGAGTTAAACAGGGTTAAACAGAGGCAAACAGAGGTAAACTGAGTGAAACAGAGTTAAACAGAGGGAAACAGAGTTAAACAGAGGCAAACAGAGGTAAACTGAGTGAAACAGAGTTAAACAGACGCACACAGAGTTAAACAGAGTTGAGCAGAGAGAAACAGAGTTAAACAGAGTTAAACAGAGGCATAAGGAGTTCAGCAGAGTTAAACAGAGGCAAACAGAGTTCAACAGAGTTAAACAGAGGCATACAGAGTTAAACAGAGTTGAGCAGAGGGAAACAGAGTTAAACAGAGTTAAACAGAGGCATAAGGAGTTCAGCAGAGTTTAGCAGAGGCATACAGAGTTCAACAGAGTTAAGCAGAGGGAAACAGAGTTAAACAGAGGCAAACAGAGGAAAACTGAGTGAAACAGAGTTAAACAGACGCACACAGAGTTAAACAGAGTTGAGCAGAGGGAAACAGAGTTAAACAGAGTTAAACAGAGGCATAAGGAGTTCAGCAGAGTTAAACAGAGGCATACAGAGTTCAACAGAGTTAAGCAGAGGGAAACAGAGTTAAACAGAGGCAAACAGAGGTAAACTGAGTGAAACAGAGTTAAACAGACGCACACAGAGTTAAAGAGAGTTGAGCAGAGGGAAACAGAGTTACACAGAGTTAAACAGAGGCATAAGGAGTTCAGCAGAGTTAAACAGAGGCATACAGAGTAAAACAGAGTTAAGCAGAGGGAAACAGAGTTAAACAGAGTTAAACAGAGGCAAACAGATGTACACTGAGTGAAACAGAGTTAAACAGAGGCACACAGAGTTAAACAGAGTTGGACAGAGGCAAACAGCTTTAAGCAGCGTTAAACAGAGGCAAACAGAGTTAAGCAGAGGCAAACAGAGTTAAACGAGTTAAACAGAGGCATGCAGAGTTAACCAGTGGCAAACAGAGTTAAACAGCGTTAGACAGAGGCAAACAGCGTTCAATAGATTTAAACAGAGGCAATCAGAGTTAAAAAGAATTAAACAGAGGCAGACAGAGTTAAATAGATTGAAACAGAGGCAAACAGAGTTCAACAGAGATAAACAGAGTTCAACAGAGTTAACCAGAGTTAAACAGAGGCAAACAGAGGGAAACAGAGTGAAACAGAGGCAAACAGATGCAACCAGAGTTAAGCAGAGTTAATCAGAGGTAAACAGAGTGAAACAGGTTTAAACAGACGCAAACAGAGTTAAAGAGAGTTGAACAGAGGCAAACAGAGTTTAGCAGAGGCAAACAGAGTTAAACAGATTTAAATAGAGTTAAACAGAGTTAAACAGAGGCGAACAGAATTCAAAATAGTTAAATAGAGTTAATCAGAGGCAAACAGAAGGAAACTGAGTTAAACAGAGTTAAACAGATGCAAACAGAGTTAAACAGAGTTAAACAGAGGCAAACAGAGTTAAACAGAGTTAAACAGAGGCATACAGAGTTCAACAGAGTTAAACAGAGGCATACAGAGTTAAACAGAGTTCAACAGACTTAAACAGAGTTAGACAGATGCAAACAGAGGGAAACAGAGTTAAACGGAGTTAAACAGAGGCACACAGAGTTAAACAGAGTTGGACAGAGGCAAACAGCTTTAAACAGGGTTAAACAGAGGCAAACAGAGTTAAGCAGAGGCAAACAGAGTTAAACGAGTTAAACAGAGGCATACAGAGTTAACCAGAGGCAAACAGAGTTCAACAGAGTTAACCAGAGTTAAACAGAGGCAAACAGAGGGAAACAGAGTGAAACAGAGGCAAACAGATGCAACCAGAGTTAAGCAGAGTTAATCAGAGGTAAACAGAGTGAAACAGATTTAAACAGACGCAAACAGAGTTAAAGTGAGTTGAACAGAGGCAAACAGAGTTTAGCAGAGGCAAACAGAGTTAAAAAGATTTAAACAGAGTTAAACAAAGTTAAACATAGGCAAACAGAATTCAAAATAGTTAAATAGAGTTAATCAGTGGCAAACAGAAGGAAACTGAGTTAAACAGAGTTAAACAGATGCAAACAGAGTTAAACAGAGTTAAACAGAGGCAAACAGAGTTAAACAGAGTTAAACAGAGGCATACAGAGTTCAACAAATTTAAACAGAGGCAAACAGAGTTAGACAGCGTTAAACAGAGGCAAACAGAGTTCAATAGAGTTAAACAGAGGCAAACAGAGTTAAACAGAATTAAACAGAGGCAAACAGAGTTAAACAGAGTTAAACAGAGATAAACAGATTTAAATAGAGTTCAACAGAGGGAAATAGAGTTCAATAGAGTTAAACAGAGGCATACAAGTTTAAGCAGAGTTAAACAGATGCAATCAGAGTTAAACAGAGTTAAACAGTGGCAAACAGAGTTAAATAGATTGAAACAGAGGCCAACAGAGTTGAACAGATATAAACAGAGTTCAACAGAGTTAAACAGAGGCTAACAGATTTAAACAGAGTTGAACAGAGTCAAACTGAGTTAAACAGAGTTAAACATAGGCAAACAGAGTTGATCAGAGTTAAATAGAGTTAAACAGAAGCAAACAGAGGTAAACGGAGTGAAACAGAGTTAACCAGATGCATAGAGAGTTAAACAGATTTGAACAGAGGCAAACAGAGTTAAACAGAGTTAAACATAGGCAAACAGAGTTAAGCAGAGGCAAACAGACTTAAACGAGTTAAACAGAGGCATACAGAGTTAAACAGATTTAAACAGAGGCAAACAGTTAAACAGCGTTAAACAGAGGCAAACAGATTTAAATAGAGTTAAACAGATGCAATCAGAGTTAAACAGAGGCAAACAGAGTTAAATAGATTGAAACAGAGGCAAACAGAGTTCAACAGAGATAAACAGAGTTCAACAGACTTAAACAGAGTTAGACAGATGCAAACAGAGGGAAACAGATTGAAAAAGAGTGAAACAGAGGCATACAGATTTAAACAGAGTTGAACAGAGGCAAACAGAGTAGAACAGAGTTAAAAAGAGTTAAACAGAGTTGAACAGAGGCATACAGAGTTAAACAGATTGAAACAGAGGCAAACAGAGCTGAACAGATATAAACAGAGCACAACAGAGTTAATCAGAGTTAAACAGAGGGAAACGGAGTTAAACAGAGTTAAACCAAGGCACACAGAGTTAAACAGAGATAACAGAGGCAAACAGAGTTAAACAGAGTTAAACAGAGGCAAACAGTGTTCAGCAGAGGCAAACCGACTTAAACGTGTTAAACAGAGGCATACAGAGTTCAACCGATTTAAACAGAGGCAAACAGAGTTAAACAGCGTTAGACAGAGGCAAACAGCGTTAAATAGAGTTAAACAGAGGGAATCAGAGTTAAACAGAATTAAACAGAGGCAGACAGAGTTAAACAGATTGAAACAGAGGCATACAGAGTTCAACAGAGATAAACAGATTTCAACAGAGTTAAACAGGGTTAAACAGAGGCAAACAGAGGTAAACTGAGTGAAACAGAGTTAAACAGAGGGAAACAGAGTTAAACAGAGGCAAACAGAGGTAAACTGAGTGAAACAGAGTTAAACAGACGCACACAGAGTTAAACAGAGTTGAGCAGAGAGAAACAGAGTTAAACAGAGTTAAACAGAGGCATAAGGAGTTCAGCAGAGTTAAACAGAGGCAAACAGAGTTCAACAGAGTTAAACAGAGGCATACAGAGTTAAACAGAGTTGAGCAGAGGGAAACAGAGTTAAACAGAGTTAAACAGAGGCATAAGGAGTTCAGCAGAGTTTAGCAGAGGCATACAGAGTTCAACAGAGTTAAGCAGAGGGAAACAGAGTTAAACAGAGGCAAACAGAGGAAAACTGAGTGAAACAGAGTTAAACAGACGCACACAGAGTTAAACAGAGTTGAGCAGAGGGAAACAGAGTTAAACAGAGTTAAACAGAGGCATAAGGAGTTCAGCAGAGTTAAACAGAGGCATACAGAGTTCAACAGAGTTAAGCAGAGGGAAACAGAGTTAAACAGAGGCAAACAGAGGTAAACTGAGTGAAACAGAGTTAAACAGAGGCACACAGAGTTAAACAGAGTTGGACAGAGGCAAACAGCTTTAAGCAGCGTTAAACAGAGGCAAACAGAGTTAAGCAGAGGCAAACAGAGTTAAACGAGTTAAACAGAGGCATACAGAGTTAACCAGTGGCAAACAGAGTTAAACAGCGTTAGACAGAGGCAAACAGCGTTCAATAGATTTAAACAGAGGCAATCAGAGTTAAACAGAATTAAACAGAGGCAGACAGAGTTAAATAGATTGAAACAGAGGCAAACAGAGTTCAACAGAGATAAACAGAGTTCAACAGAGTTAACCAGAGTTAAACAGAGGCAAACAGAGGGAAACAGAGTGAAACAGAGGCAAACAGTGGCAATCAGAGTTAAGGCAGAGTTAATCAGAGGTAAACAGAGTGAAACAGATTTAAACAGACGCAGACAGAGTTAAAGAGAGTTGAATAGAGGCAAACAGAGTTAAATAGAGGCAAACAGAGTTAAATAGACTTAAACTGAGTTAAACAGAGGCGAACAGAGTTAAATGGAGTTAAACAGAGGCAAACAGAGTTAAACAGATTTAAACAGAGTTAAACAGAGTTAAACAGAGGCGAACAGAGTTCAACAGATATAAACAGAGGCAAACAGAGTTAAACAGCGTTAGACAGAGGCAAACAGCGTTAAATAGAGTTAAACAGAGGCAATCAGAGTCAAACAGAATTAAACAGAAGCAGACAGAGTTAATTAGATTGAAACAGATGCAAACAGAGTTCAACAGAGATAAACAGAGTTCAACAGATTTAAACAGAGTTAAACAGAGGCAAACAGAGGGAAACAGATTGAAACAGAGTTAAACAGAGGCAACCAGAGTTAAGCAGAGTTAATCAGAGGTAAACAGAGTGAAACAGGTTTAAACAGACGCAAACAGAGTTAAAGAGAGTTGAACAGAGGCAAACAGAGTTTAGCAGAGGCAAACAGAGTTAAACAGAGTTAAACATAGGCAAACAGAATTCAAAATAGTTAAATAGAGTTAATCAGAGGCAAACAGAAGGAAACTGAGTTAAACAGAGTTAAACAGATGCAAACAGAGTTAAACAGAGTTAAACAGAAGCAAACAGAGTTAAACAGAGTTAAACAGAGGCATACAGAGTTCAACAAATTTAAACAGAGGCAAACAGAGTTAGACAGCGTTAAACAGAGGCAAACAGAGTTAAATAGAGTTAAACAGAGGCAAACAGAGTTAAACAGAATTAAACAGAGGCAAACAGAGTTAAACAGAGTTAAACAGAGGCAAACAGATTTAAATAGAGTTCAACAGAGGGAAATAGAGTTCAATAGATTTAAACAGAGGCATACAAGTTTAAGCTGAGTTAAACAGATGCAATCAGAGTTAAACAGAGTTAAACAGTGGCAAACAGAGTTAAATAGATTGAAACAGAGGCCAACAGAGTTGAACAGAGATAAACAGAGAGCAACAGAGTTAAACAGAGGCTAACAGAATTAAACAGAGTTGAGCAAAGTCAAACTGAGTTAAACAGAGTTAAACATAGGCAAACAGAGTTCAACAGAGTTAAACAGAGTTAAACAGAAGCAAACAGAGGTAAACGGAGTGAAACAGAGTTAACCAGAGGCATAGAGAGTTAAACAGAGTTGAACAGAGGCAAACAGAGTTAAACAGAGTTAAACAGAGGCAAACAGAGGTAAGCAGAGGCAAACAGACTTAAACAGCGTTAAACAGAGGCAAACAGATTTAAATAGATTTACACAGATGCAATCAGAGTTAAACAGAGGCAAACAGAGTTAAATAGATTGAAACAGAGGCAAACAGAGTTCAACAGAGATAAACAGAGTTCAACAGACTTAAACAGAGTTAGACAGATGCAAACAGAGGGAAACAGAGTGAAAAAGAGTGAAACAGAGGCATACAGATTTAAACAGAGTTGAACAGAGGCAAACAGAGTAGAACAGAGTTAAAAAGAGTTAAACAGAGTTGAACAGAGGCATACAGAGTTAAATAGATTGAAACAGAGGCAAACAGAGCTGAACAGATATAAACAGAGCACAACAGAGTTAATCAGAGTTAAACAGAGGGAAACGGAGTTAAACAGAGTTAAACCAAGGCACACAGAGTTAAACAGAGTTGAACAGAGGCAAACAGAGTTAAACAGAGTTAAACAGAGGCAAACAGAGTTAAACAGAGTTAAACAGAGGCATACAGAGTTCAACAGAGTTAAACAGAGGCATACAGAGTTAAACAGAGTTCAACAGACTTAAACAGAGTTAGACAGATGCAAACAGAGGGAAACAGAGTTAAACAGAGTTAAACAGAGGCACACAGAGTTAAACAGAGTTGGACAGAGGCACACAGCTTTAAACAGGGTTAAACAGAGGCAAACAGAGTTAAGCAGAGGCAAACAGAGTTAAACGAGTTAAACAGAGGCATACAGAGTTAACCAGAGGCAAACAGAGTTCAACAGAGTTAACCAGAGTTAAACAGAGGCAAACAGAGGGAAACAGAGTGAAACAGAGGCAAACAGATGCAACCAGAGTTAAGCAGAGTTAATCAGAGGTAAACAGAGTGAAACAGATTTAAACAGACGCAAACAGAGTTAAAGAGAGTTGAACAGAGGCAAACAGAGTTTAGCAGAGGCAAACAGAGTTAAAAAGATTTAAACAGAGTTAAACAGAGTTAAACATAGGCAAACAGAATTCAAAATAGTTAAATAGAGTTAATCAGTGGCAAACAGAAGGAAACTGAGTTAAACAGAGTTAAACAGATGCAAACAGAGTTAAACAGAGTTAAACAGAGGCAAACAGAGTTAAACAGAGTTAAACAGAGGCATACAGAGTTCAGCAAATTTAAACAGAGGCAAACAGAGTTAGACAGCGTTAAACAGAGGCAAACAGAGTTCAATAGAGTTAAACAGAGGCAAACAGAGTTAAACAGAATTAAACAGAGGCAAACAGAGTTAAACAGAGTTAAACAGAGATAAACAGATTTAAATAGAGTTCAACAGAGGGAAATAGAGTTCAATAGAGTTAAACAGAGGCATACAAGTTTAAGCAGAGTTAAACAGATGCAATCAGAGTTAAACAGAGTTAAACAGTGGCTAACAGAGTTAAATAGATTGAAACAGAGGCCAACAGAGTTGACCAGATATAAACAGAGTTCAACAGAGTTAAACAGAGGCTAACAGATTTAAACAGAGTTGAACAGAGTCAAACTGAGTTAAACAGAGTTAAACATAGGCAAACAGAGTTGATCAGAGTTAAATAGAGTTAAACAGAAGCAAACAGAGGTAAACGGAGTGAAACAGAGTTAACCAGATGCATAGAGAGTTAAACAGATTTGAACAGAGGCAAACAGAGTTAAACAGAGTTAAACATAGGCAAACAGAGTTAAGCAGAGGCAAACAGACTTAAACGAGTTAAACAGAGGCATACAGAGTTAAACAGATTTAAACAGAGGCAAACAGTTAAACAGCGTTAAACAGAGGCAAACAGATTTAAATAGAGTTAAACAGATGCAATCAGAGTTAAACAGAGGCAAACAGAGTTAAATAGATTGAAACAGAGGCAAACAGAGTTCAACAGAGATAAACAGAGTTCAACAGACTTAAACAGAGTTAGACAGATGCAAACAGAGGGAAACAGAGTGAAAAAGAGTGAAACAGAGGCATACAGATTTAAACAGAGTTGAACAGAGGCAAACAGAGTAGAACAGAGTTAAAAAGAGTTAAACAGAGTTGAACAGAGGCATACAGAGTTAAATAGATTGAAACAGAGGCAAACAGAGCTGAACAGATATAAACAGAGCACAACAGAGTTAATCAGAGTTAAACAGAGGGAAACGGAGTTAAACAGAGTTAAACCAAGGCACACAGAGTTAAACAGAGTTGAACAGAGGCAAACAGAGTTAAACAGAGTTAAACAGAGGCAAACAGAGTTCAGCAGAGGCAAACCGACTTAAACGTGTTAAACAGAGGCATACAGAGTTCAACAGATTTAAACAGAGGCAAACAGAGTTAAACAGCGTTAGACAGAGGCAAACAGCGTTAAATAGAGTTAAACAGAGGGAATCAGAGTTAAACAGAATTAAACAGAGGCAGACAGAGTTAAACAGATTGAAACAGAGGCATACAGAGTTCAACAGAGATAAACAGATTTCAACAGAGTTAAACAGGGTTAAACAGAGGCAAACAGAGGTAAACTGAGTGAAACAGAGTTAAACAGAGGGAAACAGAGTTAAACAGAGGCAAACAGAGGTAAACTGAGTGAAACAGAGTTAAACAGACGCACACAGAGTTAAACAGAGTTGAGCAGAGAGAAACAGAGTTAAACAGAGTTAAACAGAGGCATAAGGAGTTCAGCAGAGTTAAACAGAGGCAAACAGAGTTCAACAGAGTTAAACAGAGGCATACAGAGTTAAACAGAGTTGAGCAGAGGGAAACAGAGTTAAACAGAGTTAAACAGAGGCATAAGGAGTTCAGCAGAGTTTAGCAGAGGCATACAGAGTTCAACAGAGTTAAGCAGAGGGAAACAGAGTTAAACAGAGGCAAACAGAGGAAAACTGAGTGAAACAGAGTTAAACAGACGCACACAGAGTTAAACAGAGTTGAGCAGAGGGAAACAGAGTTAAACAGAGTTAAACAGAGGCATAAGGAGTTCAGCAGAGTTAAACAGAGGCATACAGAGTTCAACAGAGTTAAGCAGAGGGAAACAGAGTTAAACAGAGGCAAACAGAGGTAAACTGAGTGAAACAGAGTTAAACAGACGCACACAGAGTTAAAGAGAGTTGAGCAGAGGGAAACAGAGTTACACAGAGTTAAACAGAGGCATAAGGAGTTCAGCAGAGTTAAACAGAGGCATACAGAGTAAAACAGAGTTAAGCAGAGGGAAACAGAGTTAAACAGAGTTAAACAGAGGCAAACAGATGTACACTGAGTGAAACAGAGTTAAACAGAGGCACACAGAGTTAAACAGAGTTGGACAGAGGCAAACAGCTTTAAGCAGCGTTAAACAGAGGCAAACAGAGTTAAGCAGAGGCAAACAGAGTTAAACGAGTTAAACAGAGGCATGCAGAGTTAACCAGTGGCAAACAGAGTTAAACAGCGTTAGACAGAGGCAAACAGCGTTCAATAGATTTAAACAGAGGCAATCAGAGTTAAAAAGAATTAAACAGAGGCAGACAGAGTTAAATAGATTGAAACAGAGGCAAACAGAGTTCAACAGAGATAAACAGAGTTCAACAGAGTTAACCAGAGTTAAACAGAGGCAAACAGAGGGAAACAGAGTGAAACAGAGGCAAACAGATGCAACCAGAGTTAAGCAGAGTTAATCAGAGGTAAACAGAGTGAAACAGGTTTAAACAGACGCAAACAGAGTTAAAGAGAGTTGAACAGAGGCAAACAGAGTTTAGCAGAGGCAAACAGAGTTAAACAGATTTAAATAGAGTTAAACAGAGTTAAACAGAGGCGAACAGAATTCAAAATAGTTAAATAGAGTTAATCAGAGGCAAACAGAAGGAAACTGAGTTAAACAGAGTTAAACAGATGCAAACAGAGTTAAACAGAGTTAAACAGAGGCAAACAGAGTTAAACAGAGTTAAACAGAGGCATACAGAGTTCAACAGAGTTAAACAGAGGCATACAGAGTTAAACAGAGTTCAACAGACTTAAACAGAGTTAGACAGATGCAAACAGAGGGAAACAGAGTTAAACGGAGTTAAACAGAGGCACACAGAGTTAAACAGAGTTGGACAGAGGCAAACAGCTTTAAACAGGGTTAAACAGAGGCAAACAGAGTTAAGCAGAGGCAAACAGAGTTAAACGAGTTAAACAGAGGCATACAGAGTTAACCAGAGGCAAACAGAGTTCAACAGAGTTAACCAGAGTTAAACAGAGGCAAACAGAGGGAAACAGAGTGAAACAGAGGCAAACAGATGCAACCAGAGTTAAGCAGAGTTAATCAGAGGTAAACAGAGTGAAACAGATTTAAACAGACGCAAACAGAGTTAAAGTGAGTTGAACAGAGGCAAACAGAGTTTAGCAGAGGCAAACAGAGTTAAAAAGATTTAAACAGAGTTAAACAAAGTTAAACATAGGCAAACAGAATTCAAAATAGTTAAATAGAGTTAATCAGTGGCAAACAGAAGGAAACTGAGTTAAACAGAGTTAAACAGATGCAAACAGAGTTAAACAGAGTTAAACAGAGGCAAACAGAGTTAAACAGAGTTAAACAGAGGCATACAGAGTTCAACAAATTTAAACAGAGGCAAACAGAGTTAGACAGCGTTAAACAGAGGCAAACAGAGTTCAATAGAGTTAAACAGAGGCAAACAGAGTTAAACAGAATTAAACAGAGGCAAACAGAGTTAAACAGAGTTAAACAGAGATAAACAGATTTAAATAGAGTTCAACAGAGGGAAATAGAGTTCAATAGAGTTAAACAGAGGCATACAAGTTTAAGCAGAGTTAAACAGATGCAATCAGAGTTAAACAGAGTTAAACAGTGGCAAACAGAGTTAAATAGATTGAAACAGAGGCCAACAGAGTTGAACAGATATAAACAGAGTTCAACAGAGTTAAACAGAGGCTAACAGATTTAAACAGAGTTGAACAGAGTCAAACTGAGTTAAACAGAGTTAAACATAGGCAAACAGAGTTGATCAGAGTTAAATAGAGTTAAACAGAAGCAAACAGAGGTAAACGGAGTGAAACAGAGTTAACCAGATGCATAGAGAGTTAAACAGATTTGAACAGAGGCAAACAGAGTTAAACAGAGTTAAACATAGGCAAACAGAGTTAAGCAGAGGCAAACAGACTTAAACGAGTTAAACAGAGGCATACAGAGTTAAACAGATTTAAACAGAGGCAAACAGTTAAACAGCGTTAAACAGAGGCAAACAGATTTAAATAGAGTTAAACAGATGCAATCAGAGTTAAACAGAGGCAAACAGAGTTAAATAGATTGAAACAGAGGCAAACAGAGTTCAACAGAGATAAACAGAGTTCAACAGACTTAAACAGAGTTAGACAGATGCAAACAGAGGGAAACAGATTGAAAAAGAGTGAAACAGAGGCATACAGATTTAAACAGAGTTGAACAGAGGCAAACAGAGTAGAACAGAGTTAAAAAGAGTTAAACAGAGTTGAACAGAGGCATACAGAGTTAAACAGATTGAAACAGAGGCAAACAGAGCTGAACAGATATAAACAGAGCACAACAGAGTTAATCAGAGTTAAACAGAGGGAAACGGAGTTAAACAGAGTTAAACCAAGGCACACAGAGTTAAACAGAGATAACAGAGGCAAACAGAGTTAAACAGAGTTAAACAGAGGCAAACAGAGTTCAGCAGAGGCAAACCGACTTAAACGTGTTAAACAGAGGCATACAGAGTTCAACCGATTTAAACAGAGGCAAACAGAGTTAAACAGCGTTAGACAGAGGCAAACAGCGTTAAATAGAGTTAAACAGAGGGAATCAGAGTTAAACAGAATTAAACAGAGGCAGACAGAGTTAAACAGATTGAAACAGAGGCATACAGAGTTCAACAGAGATAAACAGATTTCAACAGAGTTAAACAGGGTTAAACAGAGGCAAACAGAGGTAAACTGAGTGAAACAGAGTTAAACAGAGGGAAACAGAGTTAAACAGAGGCAAACAGAGGTAAACTGAGTGAAACAGAGTTAAACAGACGCACACAGAGTTAAACAGAGTTGAGCAGAGAGAAACAGAGTTAAACAGAGTTAAACAGAGGCATAAGGAGTTCAGCAGAGTTAAACAGAGGCAAACAGAGTTCAACAGAGTTAAACAGAGGCATACAGAGTTAAACAGAGTTGAGCAGAGGGAAACAGAGTTAAACAGAGTTAAACAGAGGCATAAGGAGTTCAGCAGAGTTTAGCAGAGGCATACAGAGTTCAACAGAGTTAAGCAGAGGGAAACAGAGTTAAACAGAGGCAAACAGAGGAAAACTGAGTGAAACAGAGTTAAACAGACGCACACAGAGTTAAACAGAGTTGAGCAGAGGGAAACAGAGTTAAACAGAGTTAAACAGAGGCATAAGGAGTTCAGCAGAGTTAAACAGAGGCATACAGAGTTCAACAGAGTTAAGCAGAGGGAAACAGAGTTAAACAGAGGCAAACAGAGGTAAACTGAGTGAAACAGAGTTAAACAGAGGCACACAGAGTTAAACAGAGTTGGACAGAGGCAAACAGCTTTAAGCAGCGTTAAACAGAGGCAAACAGAGTTAAGCAGAGGCAAACAGAGTTAAACGAGTTAAACAGAGGCATACAGAGTTAACCAGAGGCAAACAGAGTTAAACAGCGTTAGACAGAGGCAAACAGCGTTCAATAGATTTAAACAGAGGCAATCAGAGTTAAACAGAATTAAACAGAGGCAGACAGAGTTAAATAGATTGAAACAGAGGCAAACAGAGTTCAACAGAGATAAACAGAGTTCAACAGAGTTAACCAGAGTTAAACAGAGGCAAACAGAGGGAAACAGAGTGAAACAGAGGCAAACAGTGGCAATCAGAGTTAAGGCAGAGTTAATCAGAGGTAAACAGAGTGAAACAGATTTAAACAGACGCAGACAGAGTTAAAGAGAGTTGAATAGAGGCAAACAGAGTTAAACAGAGGCAAACAGAGTTAAATAGACTTAAACTGAGTTAAACAGAGGCGAACAGAGTTAAACAGAGTTAAAAATAGGCAAACAGATTTCAAAATAGTTAAATAGAGTTAATCAGAGGCAAACAGAAGGAAACTGAGTTAAACAGAGTTAAACAGAGGCAAAGTTAAACAGAGTTAAACAGAGGCAAAAAGAGTTAAACAGAGTTAAACAGAGCATACAGAGTTCAACAGAGTTAAACAGAGGCATACAGAGTTGAACAGAGTTCAACAGACTTAAACAGAGTTAGACAGATGCAAACAGAGGGAAACAGAGTTAAACGGAGTTAAACAGAGGCACACAGAGTTAAACAGAGTTGGACAGAGGCAAACAGCTTTAAACAGGGTTAAACAGAGGCAAACAGAGTTAAGCAGAGGCAAACAGAGTTAAACGAGTTAAACAGAGGCATACAGAGTTAACCAGAGGCAAACAGAGTTAAAAAGATTTAAACAGAGTTAAACAAAGTTAAACATAGGCAAACAGAATTCAAAATAGTTAAATAGAGTTAATCAGTGGCAAACAGAAGGAAACTGAGTTAAACAGAGTTAAACAGATGCAAACAGAGTTAAACAGAGTTAAACAGAGGCAAACAGAGTTAAACAGAGTTAAACAGAGGCATACAGAGTTCAACAAATTTAAACAGAGGCAAACAGAGTTAGACAGCGTTAAACAGAGGCAAACAGAGTTCAATAGAGTTAAACAGAGGCAAACAGAGTTAAACAGAATTAAACAGAGGCAAACAGAGTTAAACAGAGTTAAACAGAGATAAACAGATTTAAATAGAGTTCAACAGAGGGAAATAGAGTTCAATAGAGTTAAACAGAGGCATACAAGTTTAAGCAGAGTTAAACAGATGCAATCAGAGTTAAACAGAGTTAAACAGTGGCAAACAGAGTTAAATAGATTGAAACAGAGGCCAACAGAGTTGAACAGATATAAACAGAGTTCAACAGAGTTAAACAGAGGCTAACAGATTTAAACAGAGTTGAACAGAGTCAAACTGAGTTAAACAGAGTTAAACATAGGCAAACAGAGTTGATCAGAGTTAAATAGAGTTAAACAGAAGCAAACAGAGGTAAACGGAGTGAAACAGAGTTAACCAGATGCATAGAGAGTTAAACAGATTTGAACAGAGGCAAACAGAGTTAAACAGAGTTAAACATAGGCAAACAGAGTTAAGCAGAGGCAAACAGACTTAAACGAGTTAAACAGAGGCATACAGAGTTAAACAGATTTAAACAGAGGCAAACAGTTAAACAGCGTTAAACAGAGGCAAACAGATTTAAATAGAGTTAAACAGATGCAATCAGAGTTAAACAGAGGCAAACAGAGTTAAATAGATTGAAACAGAGGCAAACAGAGTTCAACAGAGATAAACAGAGTTCAACAGACTTAAACAGAGTTAGACAGATGCAAACAGAGGGAAACAGATTGAAAAAGAGTGAAACAGAGGCATACAGATTTAAACAGAGTTGAACAGAGGCAAACAGAGTAGAACAGAGTTAAAAAGAGTTAAACAGAGTTGAACAGAGGCATACAGAGTTAAACAGATTGAAACAGAGGCAAACAGAGCTGAACAGATATAAACAGAGCACAACAGAGTTAATCAGAGTTAAACAGAGGGAAACGGAGTTAAACAGAGTTAAACCAAGGCACACAGAGTTAAACAGAGATAACAGAGGCAAACAGAGTTAAACAGAGTTAAACAGAGGCAAA
Organism: Isurus oxyrinchus; assembly: GCA_026770705.1. Lineage (NCBI taxonomy): Eukaryota > Metazoa > Chordata > Chondrichthyes > Lamniformes > Lamnidae > Isurus > Isurus oxyrinchus. Next base: position 299,618 of record JANJGN010000526.1, on the reverse strand, counting down.
CAGAGTTCAGCAGAGGCAAACCGACTTAAACGTGTTAAACAGAGGCATACAGAGTTCAACCGATTTAAACAGAGGCAAACAGAGTTAAACAGCGTTAGACAGAGGCAAACAGCGTTAAATAGAGTTAAACAGAGGGAATCAGAGTTAAACAGAATTAAACAGAGGCAGACAGAGTTAAACAGATTGAAACAGAGGCATACAGAGTTCAACAGAGATAAACAGATTTCAACAGAGTTAAACAGGGTTAAACAGAGGCAAACAGAGGTAAACTGAGTGAAACAGAGTTAAACAGAGGGAAACAGAGTTAAACAGAGGCAAACAGAGGTAAACTGAGTGAAACAGAGTTAAACAGACGCACACAGAGTTAAACAGAGTTGAGCAGAGAGAAACAGAGTTAAACAGAGTTAAACAGAGGCATAAGGAGTTCAGCAGAGTTAAACAGAGGCAAACAGAGTTCAACAGAGTTAAACAGAGGCATACAGAGTTAAACAGAGTTGAGCAGAGGGAAACAGAGTTAAACAGAGTTAAACAGAGGCATAAGGAGTTCAGCAGAGTTTAGCAGAGGCATACAGAGTTCAACAGAGTTAAGCAGAGGGAAACAGAGTTAAACAGAGGCAAACAGAGGAAAACTGAGTGAAACAGAGTTAAACAGACGCACACAGAGTTAAACAGAGTTGAGCAGAGGGAAACAGAGTTAAACAGAGTTAAACAGAGGCATAAGGAGTTCAGCAGAGTTAAACAGAGGCATACAGAGTTCAACAGAGTTAAGCAGAGGGAAACAGAGTTAAACAGAGGCAAACAGAGGTAAACTGAGTGAAACAGAGTTAAACAGAGGCACACAGAGTTAAACAGAGTTGGACAGAGGCAAACAGCTTTAAGCAGCGTTAAACAGAGGCAAACAGAGTTAAGCAGAGGCAAACAGAGTTAAACGAGTTAAACAGAGGCATACAGAGTTAACCAGAGGCAAACAGAGTTAAACAGCGTTAGACAGAGGCAAACAGCGTTCAATAGATTTAAACAGAGGCAATCAGAGTTAAACAGAATTAAACAGAGGCAGACAGAGTTAAATAGATTGAAACAGAGGCAAACAGAGTTCAACAGAGATAAACAGAGTTCAACAGAGTTAACCAGAGTTAAACAGAGGCAAACAGAGGGAAACAGAGTGAAACAGAGGCAAACAGTGGCAATCAGAGTTAAGGCAGAGTTAATCAGAGGTAAACAGAGTGAAACAGATTTAAACAGACGCAGACAGAGTTAAAGAGAGTTGAATAGAGGCAAACAGAGTTAAACAGAGGCAAACAGAGTTAAATAGACTTAAACTGAGTTAAACAGAGGCGAACAGAGTTAAACAGAGTTAAAAATAGGCAAACAGATTTCAAAATAGTTAAATAGAGTTAATCAGAGGCAAACAGAAGGAAACTGAGTTAAACAGAGTTAAACAGAGGCAAAGTTAAACAGAGTTAAACAGAGGCAAAAAGAGTTAAACAGAGTTAAACAGAGCATACAGAGTTCAACAGAGTTAAACAGAGGCATACAGAGTTGAACAGAGTTCAACAGACTTAAACAGAGTTAGACAGATGCAAACAGAGGGAAACAGAGTTAAACAGAGTTAAACAGAGGCACACAGAGTTAAACAGAGTTGGACAGAGGCAAACAGCTTTAAACAGGGTTAAACAGAGGCAAACAGAGTTAAGCAGAGGCAAACAGAGTTAAACGAGTTAAACAGAGGCATACAGAGTTAACCAGAGGCAAACAGAGTTAAACAGCGTTAGACAGAGGCAAACAGCGTTAAATAGAGTTAAACCGAGGCAATCAGAGTTAAACAGAATTAAACAGAGGCAGACAGAGTTAAATGGATTGAAACAGAGGCAAACAGAGTTCAACAGAGATAAACAGAGTTCAACAGAGTTAACCAGAGTTAAACAGAGGCAAACAGAGGGAAACAGAGTGAAATAGAGGCAAACAGATGCAACCAGAGTTAAGCAGAGTTAAGCAGAGGTAAACAGAGTGAAACAGATTTAAACAGACGCAAACAGAGTTAAAGAGAGTTGAACAGAGGCAAACAGAGTTTAGCAGAGGCAAACAGAGTTAAACAGATTTAAACAGAGTTAAACAGAGTTAAACATAGGCAAACAGAATTCAAAATAGTTAAATAGAGTTAATCAGAGGCAAACAGAAGGAAACTGAGTTAAACAGAGTTAAACAGATGCAAACAGAGTTAAACAGAGTTAAACAGAAGCAAACAGAGTTAAACAGAGTTAAACAGAGGCATACAGAGTTCAACAAATTTAAACAGAGGCAAACAGAGTTAGACAGCGTTAAACAGAGGCAAACAGAGTTAAATAGAGTTAAACAGAGGCAAACAGAGTTAAACAGAATTAAACAGAGGCAAACAGAGTTAAACAGAGTTAAACAGAGGCAAACAGATTTAAATAGAGTTCAACAGAGGGAAATAGAGTTCAATAGATTTAAACAGAGGCATACAAGTTTAAGCTGAGTTAAACAGATGCAATCAGAGTTAAACAGAGTTAAACAGTGGCAAACAGAGTTAAATAGATTGAAACAGAGGCCAACAGAGTTGAACAGAGATAAACAGAGAGCAACAGAGTTAAACAGAGGCTAACAGAATTAAACAGAGTTGAGCAAAGTCAAACTGAGTTAAACAGAGTTAAACATAGGCAAACAGAGTTCAACAGAGTTAAACAGAGTTAAACAGAAGCAAACAGAGGTAAACGGAGTGAAACAGAGTTAACCAGAGGCATAGAGAGTTAAACAGAGTTGAACAGAGGCAAACAGAGTTAAACAGAGTTAAACAGAGGCAAACAGAGGTAAGCAGAGGCAAACAGACTTAAACAGCGTTAAACAGAGGCAAACAGATTTAAATAGATTTACACAGATGCAATCAGAGTTAAACAGAGGCAAACAGAGTTAAATAGATTGAAACAGAGGCAAACAGAGTTCAACAGAGATAAACAGAGTTCAACAGACTTAAACAGAGTTAGACAGATGCAAACAGAGGGAAACAGAGTGAAAAAGAGTGAAACAGAGGCATACAGATTTAAACAGAGTTGAACAGAGGCAAACAGAGTAGAACAGAGTTAAAAAGAGTTAAACAGAGTTGAACAGAGGCATACAGAGTTAAATAGATTGAAACAGAGGCAAACAGAGCTGAACAGATATAAACAGAGCACAACAGAGTTAATCAGAGTTAAACAGAGGGAAACGGAGTTAAACAGAGTTAAACCAAGGCACACAGAGTTAAACAGAGTTGAACAGAGGCAAACAGAGTTAAACAGAGTTAAACAGAGGCAAACAGAGTTAAGCAGAGGCAAACAGAGTTAAACGAGTTAAACAGAGGCATACAGAGTTAACCAGATGCAAACAGAGTTAAACAGCGTTAGACAGAGGCAAACAGCGTTAAATAGAGTTAAACAGAGGCAATCAGAGTTAAACAGAATTAAACAGAGGTGAACAGAGTTAAACAGCGTTAAACAGAGGCAAACAGCGTTAAATAGAGTTAAACAGAGGCAAACAGAATTAAACAGAGTTTAACAGAGGCAAACAGAGGTAAACAGAGTTGTACAGAGGCAAACAGAGTTAAGCAGAGGCAAACATTGTTAAACAGAGTTAAACAAATTTAAACAAAGTTAAAAAGAGGCGAACAGATTTAAACAGAGTTAAACAGAGGCAAACAGTGTTCAACAGAGTTAAACAGAGGCAAAGAGAGGGAAACTGAGTGAAACAGAGTTAAACAGAGGCAAACAGAGTTAAACAGAGTTAAACAGAGGCGAACAGAGTTAAACAGAGTTAAGCAGAGGCAAACAGAGTTGAACAGAGTTAAACAGAGTTAAAAAGATTTAAACAGAGGCATACAGACTTAAACAGAGGTAAACAGAGTTGAACAGAGGCAAACAGAGTTAAACAGAGATAAACAGAATTCAACAGATTTAAACAGAGTTAAACAGAGGCAAACAGAGGGAAACAGAGAGAAACAGAGTTAAACAGAGGCAAATAGAGTTAAACAGAGTTGAACAGAAGCAAACAGAGTTAAGCAGAGGCAAACAGTGTTAAACAGAGTTAAACCAATTTAAACAAAGTTAAAAAGAGGCGAACAGATTTAAACAGAGTTAAACAGAGGCAAACAGAGTTGAACAGAGTTAAACAGAGTTCAACAGAGTTAAGCAGAGGTGAACAGATTTAAACACAGTTAAACAGATGCAAACAGAGTTAAACAGAGTTAAACAGAGGCAAACAGAGTTAAACAAAGTTAAACAGAGGCATACAGAGTTCAACAAATTTAAACAGAGGCAAACAGAGTTAGACAGCGTTAAACAGAGGCAAACAGAGTTAAATAGAGTTAAACAGAGGCAAACAGAGTGAAACAGAATTAAACAGAGGCAAACAGATTTAAACAGAATTCAATAGAGGTAAAAAGAGTTAAACAGAGGCATACAGAATTAAACAGAAGTAAACAGATTTGAACAGAGGCAAACAGAGTTAAACAGAGTTAAACAGAGTTAAACAGATTTAAACACAGTTAAACAGAGGCGAACAGAGTTAAACAGAGTTAAAAAGATGCAAACAGAGTTCAACAGAGTTAACCAGAGGCAAAGAGAGGGAAGCTGAGTGAAACAGAGTTACACAGAGGCATACAGAGTTAAACAGAGTTGAACAGAGGCGAACAGAGTTAAATACATTGAAACAGAGGCAAACAGAGTTCAACAGAGATAAACAGAATTCAACAGATTTAAACAGAGTTAAACAGAGGCAAACAGAGGGAAACAGAGAGAAACAGAGTTAAACAGAGGCAAATAGAGTTAAACAGAGTTGAACAGAAGCAAACAGAGTTAAGCAGAGGCAAACAGTGTTAAACAGATTTAAACAAATTTAAACAAAGTTAAAAAGAGGCGAACAGATTTAAACAGAGTTAAACAGAGGCAAACAGAGTTGAACAGAGGTAAACAGAGTTCAACAGAGTTAAGCAGAGGTGAACAGATTTAAACAGAGTTAAACAGATGCAAACAGAGTTCAACAGAGTTAAACAAGGGCAATGAGGGGTAAACTGAGTGAAACAGAGTTAAACAGAGGCATACAGATTTAAACAGAATTCAATAGAGTTAAAAAGAGTTAAACAGAGGCATACAGCATTAAACAGAAGTAAACAGATTTGAACAGAGGCAAACAGAGTTAAACAGAGTTAAACAGAGGCAAACAGAGTTCAACAGAGTTATACAGAGGCATTCAGATTTTAACAGAGTTAAACGGAGGCAAACAGAGTTAAATAGTGTTAAACAGAGGCAAACAGAGTTAAACAGAATTAAACAGAGGCTAACAGAGTTAAACAGAGATAAACAGAGGAGAACAGAGTTAAATAGCGTTCAGCAGAGCCAAACAGAGTTTAATAGAGTGAAACCGAGGCATACAGAGGGAAACAGAGTTAAACAGAGGTGAACAGAGTTAAACAGCGTTAAACAGAGGCAAACAGCGTTAAATAGAGTTAAACAGAGGCAAACAGAGTTAAATGGATTGAAACAGAGGCAAACAGAGTTCAAAAGAGATAAACAGAGTTCAACAGAGTTAAACAGAGTTTAACAGAGGCAAACAGAGTGAAACAGAGGCAAACAGAGTTAAACAGAGTTAAACAGAGGCATACAGATTTAAACAGAATTCAACAGAGTTAAATAGTGTAAAACAGAGGCAAACAGAGTTAAACAGAATTAAACAGACGCTAACAGAGTTAAACAGAGTTAAACAGAGGAGGACAGAGTTAAATACCCTTCAACAGAGCCAAACGGAGTTCAATAGAGTTAAACAGAGGCATACAGAGTTAAACAGAGTTAAACAGAGGTGAACAGAGTTAAACAGCGTTAAATAGAGGCAAACAGCGTTAAATAGAGTTAAACAGAGGCAAACAGAATTAAACAGAGTTTAACAGAGGCAAACAGAGTTAAACAGAGTTGAACAGAGGCAAACAGAGTTCAACAGAGTTAACCAGAGTTAAACTGAGTTAAGCAGAGGTGAACAGATTTAAACAGAATTAAACAGATGCAAACAGAGTTCAACAGAGTTAAACAAGGGCAAAGAGAGGTAAACTGAGTGAAACAGAGTTAAACAGACGCATACAGATTTAAAAAGAATTCAATAGAGTTAAATAGTGTTAAACAGAGGCAAACAGAGTTAAACAGAATTAAACAGACGCTAACAGAGTTAAACAGAGTTAAACAGAGGAGGACAGAGTTAAATAGCCTTCAACAGAGCCAAACGGAGTTCAATAGAGTTAAACAGAGGCATACAGAGTTAAACAGAGTTAAACAGAGGTGAACAGAGTTAAACAGCGTTAAACAGAGGCAAACAGCGTTAAATAGAGTTAAACAGAGGCAAACAGAATTAAACAGTGTTTAACAGAGGCAAACAGAGTTAAACAGAGTTGAACAGAGGCAAACAGAGTTAAGCAGAGGCAAACATTGTTAAACAGAGTTAAACAAATTTAAACAAAGTTAAAAAGAGGCGAACAGATTTAAACAGAGTTAAACAGAGGCAAACAGTGTTCAACAGAATTAAACAGAGGCAAAGAGAGGGAAACTGAGTGAAACAGAGTTAAACAGAGGCAAACAGAGTTAAACAGAGCTAAACAGAGGCGAACAGAGTTAAAAAGAGTTAAACAGAGTTAAAAAGATTTAAACAGAGGCATACAGACTTAAACAGAGGTAAACAGAGTTGAACAGAGGCAAACAGAGTTAAACAGAGTTAAACAGAGTTAGACCGAGGCAAACACAGTTAAATAGAGTTGAACAGAGGCAAACAGAGTTAAACAGAGGCAAACAGAGTTAAACAAATTTAAACAGAGTTAAACAGAGGTGAACAGATTTAAACAGAGTTAAACAGAGGCAAACAGAGTTCAACAGAGTTAAACAGAGGCAAACAGAGTTCAACAGAGTTAAACAGAAGCAAAGAGAGGGAAACCGAGTGAAACTGTGTTAAACAGAGGCATACAGATTTAAACAGAGTTAAACAGAGGCAAACAGAGTTAAAAAGAGTTAAACAGAGGCAAACAGAGTTCAACAGAGATATACAGAGGCATTCAGAGTTTAACAGAGTTAAACAGAGGCAAACAGAGTTAAATAGTGTTAAACAGAGGCAAACAGAGTTAAACAGAATTAAACAGAGGCTAACAGATTTAAACAGAGATAAACAGAGGAGAACAGAGTTAAATAGCGTTCAACAGAGCCAAACAGAGTTTAATAGAGTTAAACAGAGGCATACAGAGTTAAACAGAGTAAAACAGCGTTAAACAGAGGCAAATCGAGGGAAACAGAGTTAAACAGAGTTAAACAGAGGCAAACAGAGATAAGCAGAGTTGAACAGAGGCAAATAGATTTAAACAGAGGCAAACAGAGTTAAACAGAGTTAAACAGATTTAAACAGAGTTAAACAGAGGCGAACAGATTTAAACAGAGTTAAAAAGATGCAAACAGAGTTCAACAGAGATAAACAGAATTCAACAGATTTAAACAGAGTTAAACAGAGGCAAACAGAGTTGAACAGAGTTAAACAGAGTTCAACAGAGTTAAGCAGAGGTGAACAGATTTAAACAGAGTTAAACAGATGCAAACAGAGTTCAACAGAGTTAAACAAGGGCAATGAGAGGTAAACTGAGTGAAACAGAGTTAAACAGAGGCATACAGATTTAAACAGAATTCAATAGAGTTAAAAAGAGTTAAACAGAGGCATACAGCATTAAACAGAAGTAAACAGATTTGAACAGAGGCAAACAGAGTTAAACAGAGTTAAACAGAGGCAAACAGAGTTCAACAGAGTTATACAGAGGCATTCAGATTTTAACAGAGTTAAACGGAGGCAAACAGAGTTAAATAGTGTTAAACAGAGGCAAACAGAGTTAAACAGAATTAAACAGAGGCTAACAGAGTTAAACAGAGATAAACAGAGGAGAACAGAGTTAAATAGCGTTCAGCAGAGCCAAACAGAGTTTAATAGAGTTAAACAGAGGCATACAGAGGGAAACAGAGTTAAACAGAGGTGAACAGAGTTAAACAGCGTTAAACAGAGGCAAACAGCGTTAAATAGAGTTAAACAGAGGCAAACAGAGTTAAATGGATTGAAACAGAGGCAAACAGAGTTCAAAAGAGATAAACAGAGTTCAACAGAGTTAAACAGAGTTTAACAGAGGCAAACAGATTGAAACAGAGGCAAACAGAGTTAAACAGAGTTAAACAGAGGCATACAGATTTAAACAGAATTCAATAGAGTTAAATAGTGTTAAACAGAGGCAAACAGAGTTAAACAGAATTAAACAGACGCTAACAGAGTTAAACAGAGTTAAACAGAGGAGGACAGAGTTAAATACCCTTCAACAGAGCCAAACGGAGTTCAATAGAGTTAAACAGAGGCATACAGAGTTAAACAGAGTTAAACAGAGGTGAACAGAGTTAAACAGCGTTAAACAGAGGCAAACAGCGTTAAATAGAGTTAAACAGAGGCAAACAGAATTAAACAGAGTTTAACAGAGGCAAACAGAGTTAAACAGAGTTGAACAGAGGCAAACAGAGTTCAACAGAGTTAACCAGAGTTAAACTGAGTTAAGCAGAGGTGAACAGATTTAAACAGAGTTAAACAGATGCAAACCGAGTTCAACAGAGTTAAACAAGGGCAAAGAGAGGTAAACTGAGTGAAACAGAGTTAAACAGACGCATACAGATTTAAAAAGAATTCAATAGAGTTAAATAGTGTTAAACAGAGGCAAACAGAGTTAAACAGAATTAAACAGACGCTAACAGAGTTAAACAGAGTTAAACAGAGGAGGACAGAGTTAAATAGCCTTCAACAGAGCCAAACGGAGTTCAATAGAGTTAAACAGAGGCATACAGAGTTAAACAGAGTTAAACAGAGGTGAACAGAGTTAAACAGCGTTAAACAGAGGCAAACAGCGTTAAATAGAGTTAAACAGAGGCAAACAGAATTAAACAGATGTTTAACAGAGGCAAACAGAGTTAAACAGAGTTGAACAGAGGCAAACAGAGTTAAGCAGAGGCAAACATTGTTAAACAGAGTTAAACAAATTTAAACAAAGTTAAAAAGAGGCGAACAGATTTATACAGAGTTAAACAGAGGCAAACAGTGTTCAACAGAATTAAACAGAGGCAAAGAGAGGGAAACTGAGTGAAACAGAGTTAAACAGAGGCAAACAGAGTTAAACAGAGTTAAACAGAGGCGAACAGAGTTAAAAAGAGTTAAACAGAGTTAAAAAGATTTAAACAGAGGCATACAGACTTAAACAGAGGTAAACAGAGTTGAACAGAGGCAAACAGAGTTAAACAGAGTTAAACAGAGTTAGACCGAGGCAAACACAGTTAAATAGAGTTGAACAGAGGCAAACAGAGTTAAACAGAGGCAAACAGAGTTAAACAAATTTAAACAGAGTTAAACAGAGGTGAACAGATTTAAACAGAGTTAAACAGAGGCAAACAGAGTTCAACAGAGTTAAACAGAAGCAAAGAGAGGGAAACCGAGTGAAACTGTGTTAAACAGAGGCATACAGATTTAAACAGAGTTAAACAGAGGCAAACAGAGTTAAACAGAGTTAAACAGAGGCAAACAGAGTTAAATAGTGTTAAACAGAGGCAAACAGAGTTAAACAGAATTAAACAGAGGCTAACAGATTTAAACAGAGATAAACAGAGGAGAACAGAGTTAAATAGCGTTCAACAGAGCCAAACAGAGTTTAATAGAGTTAAACAGAGGCATACAGAGTTAAACAGAGTAAAACAGCGTTAAACAGAGGCAAATCGAGGGAAACAGAGTTAAACAGAGTTAAACAGAGGCAAACAGAGATAAGCAGAGTTGAACAGAGGCAAATAGATTTAAACAGAGGCAAACAGAGTTAAACAGAGTTAAACAGATTTAAACAGAGTTAAACAGAGGCGAACAGATTTAAACAGAGTTAAAAAGATGCAAACAGAGTTCAACAGAGTTAACCAGAGGCAAAGAGAGGGAAGCTGAGTGAAACAGAGTTAAACAGAGGCATACAGAGTTAAACAGAGTTGAACAGAGGCGAACAGAGTTAAATACATTGAAACAGAGGCAAACAGTTCAACAGAGATAAACAGAATTCAACAGATTTAAACAGAGTTAAACAGAGGCAAACAGAGGGAAACAGAGAGAAACAGAGTTAAACAGAGGCAAATAGAGTTAAACAGAGTTGAACAGAAGCAAACAGAGTTAAGCAGAGGCAAACAGTGTTAAACAGATTTAAACAAATTTAAACAAAGTTAAAAAGAGGCGAACAGATTTAAACAGAGTTAAACAGAGGCAAACAGTGTTCAACAGAATTAAACAGAGGCAAAGAGAGGGAAACTGAGTGAAACAGAGTTAAACAGAGGCAAACAGAGTTAAACAGAGCTAAACAGAGGCGAACAGAGTTAAAAAGAGTTAAACAGAGTTAAAAAGATTTAAACAGAGGCATACAGACTTAAACAGAGGTAAACAGAGTTGAACAGAGGCAAACAGAGTTAAACAGAGTTAAACAGAGTTAGACCGTGGCAAACACAGTTAAATAGAGTTGAACAGAGGCAAACAGAGTTAAACAGAGGCAAACAGAGTTAAACAAATTTAAACAGAGTTAAACAGAGGTGAACAGATTTAAACAGAGTTAAACAGAGGCAAACAGAGTTCAACAGAGTTAAACAGAAGCAAAGAGAGGGAAACCGAGTGAAACTGTGTTAAACAGAGGCATACAGATTTAAACAGAGTTAAACAGAGGCAAACAGAGTTAAAAAGAGTTAAACAGAGGCAAACAGAGTTCAACAGAGATATACAGAGGCATTCAGAGTTTAACAGAGTTAAACAGAGGCAAACAGAGTTAAATAGTGTTAAACAGAGGCAAACAGAGTTAAACAGAATTAAACAGAGGCTAACAGATTTAAACAGAGATAAACAGAGGAGAACACAGTTAAATAGCGTTCAACAGAGCCAAACAGAGTTTAATAGAGTTAAACAGAGGCATACAGAGTTAAACAGAGTAAAACAGCGTTAAACAGAGGCAAATCGAGGGAAACAGAGTTAAACAGAGTTAAACAGAGGCAAACAGAGATAAGCAGAGTTGAACAGAGGCAAATAGATTTAAACAGAGGCAAACAGAGTTAAACAGAGTTAAACAGATTTAAACAGAGTTAAACAGAGGCGAACAGATTTAAACAGAGTTAAAAAGATGCAAACAGAGTTCAACAGAGATAAACAGAATTCAACAGATTTAAACAGAGTTAAACAGAGGCAAACAGAGTTGAACAGAGTTAAACAGAGTTCAACAGAGTTAAGCAGAGGTGAACAGATTTAAACAGAGTTAAACAGATGCAAACAGAGTTCAACAGAGTTAAACAAGGGCAATGAGAGGTAAACTGAGTGAAACAGAGTTAAACAGAGGCATACAGATTTAAACAGAATTCAATAGAGTTAAAAAGTGTTAAACAGAGGCATACAGCATTAAACAGAAGTAAACAGATTTGAACAGAGGCAAACAGAGTTAAACAGAGTTAAACAGAGGCAAACAGAGTTCAACAGAGTTATACAGAGGCATTCAGAGTTTAACAGAGTTAAACGGAGGCAAACAGAGTTAAATAGTGTTAAACAGAGGCAAACAGAGTTAAACAGAATTAAACAGAGGCTAACAGAGTTAAACAGAGATAAACAGAGGAGAACAGAGTTAAATAGCGTTCAGCAGAGCCAAACAGAGTTTAATAGAGTTAAACAGAGGCATACAGAGGGAAACAGAGTTAAACAGAGGTGAACAGAGTTAAACAGCGTTAAACAGAGGCAAACAGCGTTAAATAGAGTTAAACAGAGGCAAACAGAGTTAAATGGATTGAAACAGAGGCAAACAGAGTTCAAAAGAGATAAACAGAGTTCAACAGAGTTAAACAGAGTTTAACAGAGGCAAACAGATTGAAACAGAGGCAAACAGAGTTAAACAGAGTTAAACAGAGGCATACAGATTTAAACAGAATTCAATAGATTTAAATAGTGTTAAACAGAGGCAAACAGAGTTAAACAGAATTAAACAGACGCTAACAGAGTTAAACAGAGTTAAACAGAGGAGGACAGAGTTAAATACCCTTCAACAGAGCCAAACGGAGTTCAATAGAGTTAAACAGAGGCATACAGAGTTAAACAGAGTTAAACAGAGGTGAACAGAGTTAAACAGCGTTAAACAGAGGCAAACAGCGTTAAATAGAGTTAAACAGAGGCAAACAGAATTAAACAGAGTTTAACAGAGGCAAACAGAGTTAAACAGAGTTGAACAGAGGCAAACAGAGTTCAACAGAGTTAACCAGAGTTAAACTGAGTTAAGCAGAGGTGAACAGATTTAAACAGAGTTAAACAGATGCAAACAGAGTTCAACAGAGTTAAACAAGGGCAAAGAGAGGTAAACTGAGTGAAACAGAGTTAAACAGACGCATACAGATTTAAAAAGAATTCAATAGAGTTAAATAGTGTTAAACAGAGGCAAACAGAGTTAAACAGAATTAAACAGACGCTAACAGAGTTAAACAGAGTTAAACAGAGGAGGACAGAGTTAAATAGCCTTCAACAGAGCCAAACGGAGTTCAATAGAGTTAAACAGAGGCATACAGAGTTAAACAGAGTTAAACAGAGGTGAACAGAGTTAAACAGCGTTAAACAGAGGCAAACAGCGTTAAATAGAGTTAAACAGAGGCAAACAGAATTAAACAGATGTTTAACAGAGCAAACAGAGTTAAACAGAGTTGAACAGAGGCAAACAGAGTTAAGCAGAGGCAAACATTGTTAAACAGAGTTAAACAAATTTAAACAAAGTTAAAAAGAGGCGAACAGATTTAAACAGAGTTAAACAGAGGCAAACAGTGTTCAACAGAATTAAACAGAGGCAAAGAGAGGGAAACTGAGTGAAACAGAGTTAAACAGAGGCAAACAGAGTTAAACAGAGTTAAACAGAGGCGAACAGAGTTAAAAAGAGTTAAACAGAGTTAAAAAGATTTAAACAGAGGCATACAGACTTAAACAGAGGTAAACAGAGTTGAACAGAGGCAAACAGAGTTAAACAGAGTTAAACAGAGTTAGACCGAGGCAAACACAGTTAAATAGAGTTGAACAGAGGCAAACAGAGTTAAACAGAGGCAAACAGAGTTAAACAAATTTAAACAAAGTTAAACAGAGGTGAACAGATTTAAACAGAGTTAAACAGAGGCAAACAGAGTTCAACAGAGTTAAACAGAAGCAAAGAGAGGGAAACCGAGTGAAACTGTGTTAAACAGAGGCATACAGATTTAAACAGAGTTAAACAGAGGCAAACAGAGTTAAACAGAGTTAAACAGAGGCAAACAGAGTTAAATAGTGTTAAACAGAGGCAAACAGAGTTAAACAGAATTAAACAGAGGCTAACAGATTTAAACAGAGATAAACAGAGGAGAACAGAGTTAAATAGCGTTCAACAGAGCCAAACAGAGTTTAATAGAGTTAAACAGAGGCATACAGAGTTAAACAGAGTAAAACAGCGTTAAACAGAGGCAAATCGAGGGAAACAGAGTTAAACAGAGTTAAACAGAGGCAAACAGAGATAAGCAGAGTTGAACAGAGGCAAATAGATTTAAACAGAGGCAAACAGAGTTAAACAGAGTTAAACAGATTTAAACAGAGTTAAACAGAGGCGAACAGATTTAAACAGAGTTAAAAAGATGCAAACAGAGTTCAACAGAGTTAACCAGAGGCAAAGAGAGGGAAGCTGAGTGAAACAGAGTTAAACAGAGGCATACAGAGTTAAACAGAGTTGAACAGAGGCGAACAGAGTTAAATACATTGAAACAGAGGCAAACAGAGTTCAACAGAGATAAACAGAATTCAACAGATTTAAACAGAGTTAAACAGAGGCAAACAGAGGGAAACAGAGAGAAACAGAGTTAAACAGAGGCAAATAGAGTTAAACAGAGTTGAACAGAAGCAAACAGAGTTAAGCAGAGGCAAACAGTGTTAAACAGATTTAAACAAATTTAAACAAAGTTAAAAAGAGGCGAACAGATTTAAACAGAGTTAAACAGTGGCAAACAGAGTTGAACAGAGTTAAACAGAGTTCAACAGAGTTAAGCAGAGGTGAACAGATTTAAACAGAGTTAAACAGATGCAAACAGAGTTCAACAGAGTTAAACAAGGGCAATGAGAGGTAAACTGAGTGAAACAGAGTTAAACAGAGGCATACAGCTTTAAACAGAATTCAATAGAGTTAAAAAGAGTTAAACAGAGGCATACAGCATTAAACAGAAGTAAACAGATTTGAACAGAGGCAAACAGAGTTGAACAGAGTTAAACAGAGGCAAACAGAGTTCAACAGAGTTATACAGAGGCATTCAGAGTTTAACAGAGTTAAACAGAGGCAAACAGCGTTAAATAGAGTAAAACAGAGGCAAACAGAGTTAAATGGATTGAAACAGAGGCAAACAGAGTTCAAAAGAGATAAACAGAGTTCAACAGAGTTAAACAGAGTTTAACAGAGGCAAACAGAGTGAAACAGAGGCAAACAGAGTTAAACAGAGTTAAACAGAGGCATACAGATTTAAACAGAATTCAATAGAGTTAAATAGTGTTAAACAGAGGCAAACAGAGTTAAACAGAATTAAACAGACGCTAACAGAGTTAAACAGAGTTAAACAGAGGAGGACAGAGTTAAATACCCTTCAACAGAGCCAAACGGAGTTCAATAGAGTTAAACAGAGGCATACAGAGTTAAACAGAGTTAAACAGAGGTGAACAGAGTTAAACAGCGTTAAACAGAGGCAAACAGCGTTAAATAGAGTTAAACAGAGGCAAACAGAGTTAAACAGAGTTGAACAGATGCAAACAGAGTTCAACAGAGTTAACCAGAGTTAAACTGAGTTAAGCAGAGGTGAACAGATTTAAACAGAATTAAACAGATGCAAACAGAGTTCAACAGAGTTAAACAAGGGCAAAGAGAGGTAAACTGAGTGAAACAGAGTTAAACAGACACATACAGATTTAAAAAGAATTCAATAGAGTTAAATAGTGTTAAACAGAGGCAAACAGAGTTAAACAGAATTAAACAGACGCTAACAGAGTTAAACAGAGTTAAACAGAGGAGGACAGAGTTAAATAGCCTTCAACAGAGCCAAACGGAGTTCAATAGAGTTAAACAGAGGCATACAGAGTTAAACAGAGTTAAACAGAGGTGAACAGAGTTAAACAGCGTTAAACAGAGGCAAACAGAATTAAATAGAGTTAAACAGAGGCAAACAGAATTAAACAGAGTTTAACAGAGGCAAACAGAGTTAAACAGAGTTGAACAGAGGCAAACAGAGTTAAGCAGAGGCAAACATTGTTAAACAGAGTTAAACAAATTTAAACAAAGTTAAAAAGAGGCGAACAGATTTAAACAGAGTTAAACAGAGGCAAACAGTGTTCAACAGAATTAAACAGAGGCAAAGAGAGGGAAACTGAGTGAAACAGAGTTAAACAGAGGCAAACAGAGTTAAACAGAGTTAAACAGAGGCGAACAGAGTTAAACAGAGTTAAACAGAGTTAAAAAGATTTAAACAGAGGCATACAGACTTAAACAGAGGTAAACAGAGTTGAACAGAGGCAAACAGAGTTAAACAGAGTTAAACAGAGTTAGACCGAGGCAAACACAGTTAAATAGAGTTGAACAGAGGCGAACAGAGTTAAATACATTGAAACAGAGGCAAACAGAGTTCAACAGAGATAAACAGAATTCAACAGATTTAAACAGAGTTAACCAGAGGCAAACAGAGGGAAACAGAGAGAAACAGAGTTAAACAGAGGCAAATAGAGTTAAACAGAGTTGAACAGAAGCAAACAGAGTTAAGCAGAGGCAAACAGTGTTAAACAGAGTTAAACAAATTTAAACAAAGTTAAAAAGAGGCGAACAGATTTAAACAGAGTTAAACAGAGGCAAACAGAGTTGAACAGAGTTAAACAGAGTTCAACAGAGTTAAGCAGAGGTGAACAGATTTAAACACAGTTAAACAGATGCAAACAGAGTTCAACAGAGTTAAACAAGGGCAATGAGAGGTAAACACAGTGAAACAGAGTTAAACAGAGGCATACAGAATTAAACAGAAGTAAACAGATTTGAACAGAGGCAAACAGAGTTAAACAGAGTTAAACAGAGTTAAACAGATTTAAACACAGTTAAACAGAGGCGAACAGATTTAAACAGAGTTAAAAAGATGCAAACAGAGTTCAACAGAGTTAAACAGAGGCAAAGAGAGGGAAGCTGAGTGAAACAGAGTTAAACAGTGGCATACAGAAATAAACAGAGTTGAACAGAGGCGAACAGAGTTAAATACATTGAAACAGAGGCAAACAGAGTTCAACAGAGATAAACAGAATTCAACAGAGTTAAACAGAGGCAAACAGAGGGAAACAGAGTGAAACAGAGTTAAACAGAGGCAAATAGAGTTAAACAGAGTTGAACAGAAGCAAACAGAGTTAAGCAGAGGCAAACAGTGTTAAACAGAGTTAAACAAATTTAAACAAAGTTAAAAAGAGGCGAACAGATTTAAACAGAGTTAAACAGTGGCAAACAGAGTTGAACAGAGTTAAACAGAGTTCAACAGAGTTAAGCAGAGGTGAACAGATTTAAACAGAGTTAAACAGATGCAAACAGAGTTCAACAGAGTTAAACAAGGGCAATGAGAGGTAAACTGAGTGAAACAGAGTTAAACAGAGGCATACAGCTTTAAACAGAATTCAATAGAGTTAAAAAGAGTTAAACAGAGGCATACAGCATTAAACAGAAGTAAACAGATTTGAACAGAGGCAAACAGAGTTGAACAGAGTTAAACAGAGGCAAACAGAGTTCAACAGAGTTATACAGAGGCATTCAGAGTTTAACAGAGTTAAACAGAGGCAAACAGCGTTAAATAGAGTAAAACAGAGGCAAACAGAGTTAAATGGATTGAAACAGAGGCAAACAGAGTTCAAAAGAGATAAACAGAGTTCAACAGAGTTAAACAGAGTTTAACAGAGGCAAACAGAGTGAAACAGAGGCAAACAGAGTTAAACAGAGTTAAACAGAGGCATACAGATTTAAACAGAATTCAATAGAGTTAAATAGTGTTAAACAGAGGCAAACAGAGTTAAACAGAATTAAACAGACGCTAACAGAGTTAAACAGAGGAGGACAGAGTTAAATACCCTTCAACAGAGCCAAACGGAGTTCAATAGAGTTAAACAGAGGCATACAGAGTTAAACAGAGTTAAACAGAGGTGAACAGAGTTAAACAGCGTTAAACAGAGGCAAACAGCGTTAAATAGAGTTAAACAGAGGCAAACAGAGTTAAACAGAGTTGAACAGATGCAAACAGAGTTCAGCAGAGTTAACCAGAGTTAAACTGAGTTAAGCAGAGGTGAACAGATTTAAACAGAATTAAACAGATGCAAACAGAGTTCAACAGAGTTAAACAAGGGCAAAGAGAGGTAAACTGAGTGAAACAGAGTTAAACAGACACATACAGATTTAAAAAGAATTCAATAGAGTTAAATAGTGTTAAACAGAGGCAAACAGAGTTAAACAGAATTAAACAGACGCTAACAGAGTTAAACAGAGTTAAACAGAGGAGGACAGAGTTAAATAGCCTTCAACAGAGCCAAACGGAGTTCAATAGAGTTAAACAGAGGCATACAGAGTTAAACAGAGTTAAACAGAGGTGAACAGAGTTAAACAGCGTTAAACAGAGGCAAACAGAATTAAACAGAGTTTAACAGAGGCAAACAGAGTTAAACAGAGTTGAACAGAGGCAAACAGAGTTAAGCAGAGGCAAACATTGTTAAACAGAGTTAAACAAATTTAAACAAAGTTAAAAAGAGGCGAACAGATTTAAACAGAGTTAAACAGAGGCAAACAGTGTTCAACAGAATTAAACAGAGGCAAAGAGAGGGAAACTGAGTGAAACAGAGTTAAACAGAGGCAAACAGAGTTAAACAGAGTTAAACAGAGGCGAACAGAGTTAAACAGAGTTAAACAGAGTTAAAAAGATTTAAACAGAGGCATACAGACTTAAACAGAGGTAAACAGAGTTGAACAGAGGCAAACAGAGTTAAACAGAGTTAAACAGAGTTAGACCGAGGCAAACACAGTTAAATAGAGTTGAACAGAGGCGAACAGAGTTAAATACATTGAAACAGAGGCAAACAGAGTTCAACAGAGATAAACAGAATTCAACAGATTTAAACAGAGTTAACCAGAGGCAAACAGAGGGAAACAGAGAGAAACAGAGTTAAACAGAGGCAAATAGAGTTAAACAGAGTTGAACAGAAGCAAACAGAGTTAAGCAGAGGCAAACAGTGTTAAACAGAGTTAAACAAATTTAAACAAAGTTAAAAAGAGGCGAACAGATTTAAACAGAGTTAAACAGAGGCAAACAGAGTTGAACAGAGTTAAACAGAGTTCAACAGAGTTAAGCAGAGGTGAACAGATTTAAACACAGTTAAACAGATGCAAACAGAGTTCAACAGAGTTAAACAAGGGCAATGAGAGGTAAACACAGTGAAACAGAGTTAAACAGAGGCATACAGAATTAAACAGAAGTAAACAGATTTGAACAGAGGCAAACAGAGTTAAACAGAGTTAAACAGAGTTAAACAGATTTAAACACAGTTAAACAGAGGCGAACAGATTTAAACAGAGTTAAAAAGATGCAAACAGAGTTCAACAGAGTTAAACAGAGGCAAAGAGAGGGAAGCTGAGTGAAACAGAGTTAAACAGTGGCATACAGAAATAAACAGAGTTGAACAGAGGCGAACAGAGTTAAATACATTGAAACAGAGGCAAACAGAGTTCAACAGAGATAAACAGAATTCAACAGAGTTAAACAGAGGCAAACAGAGGGAAACAGAGTGAAACAGAGTTAAACAGAGGCAAATAGAGTTAAACAGAGTTGAACAGAAGCAAACAGAGTTAAGCAGAGGCAAACAGTGTTAAACAGAGTTAAACAAATTTAAACAAAGTTAAAAAGAGGCGAACAGATTTAAACAGAGTTAAACAGTGGCAAACAGAGTTGAACAGAGTTAAACAGAGTTCAACAGAGTTAAGCAGAGGTGAACAGATTTAAACAGAGTTAAACAGATGCAAACAGAGTTCAACAGAGTTAAACAAGGGCAATGAGAGGTAAACTGAGTGAAACAGAGTTAAACAGAGGCATACAGCTTTAAACAGAATTCAATAGAGTTAAAAAGAGTTAAACAGAGGCATACAGCATTAAACAGAAGTAAACAGATTTGAACAGAGGCAAACAGAGTTGAACAGAGTTAAACAGAGGCAAACAGAGTTCAACAGAGTTATACAGAGGCATTCAGAGTTTAACAGAGTTAAACAGAGGCAAACAGCGTTAAATAGAGTAAAACAGAGGCAAACAGAGTTAAATGGATTGAAACAGAGGCAAACAGAGTTCAAAAGAGATAAACAGAGTTCAACAGAGTTAAACAGAGTTTAACAGAGGCAAACAGAGTGAAACAGAGGCAAACAGAGTTAAACAGAGTTAAACAGAGGCATACAGATTTAAACAGAATTCAATAGAGTTAAATAGTGTTAAACAGAGGCAAACAGAGTTAAACAGAATTAAACAGACGCTAACAGAGTTAAACAGAGTTAAACAGAGGAGGACAGAGTTAAATACCCTTCAACAGAGCCAAACGGAGTTCAATAGAGTTAAACAGAGGCATACAGAGTTAAACAGAGTTAAACAGAGGTGAACAGAGTTAAACAGCGTTAAACAGAGGCAAACAGCGTTAAATAGAGTTAAACAGAGGCAAACAGAGTTAAACAGAGTTGAACAGATGCAAACAGAGTTCAACAGAGTTAACCAGAGTTAAACTGAGTTAAGCAGAGGTGAACAGATTTAAACAGAATTAAACAGATGCAAACAGAGTTCAACAGAGTTAAACAAGGGCAAAGAGAGGTAAACTGAGTGAAACAGAGTTAAACAGACACATACAGATTTAAAAAGAATTCAATAGAGTTAAATAGTGTTAAACAGAGGCAAACAGAGTTAAACAGAATTAAACAGACGCTAACAGAGTTAAACAGAGTTAAACAGAGGAGGACAGAGTTAAATAGCCTTCAACAGAGCCAAACGGAGTTCAATAGAGTTAAACAGAGGCATACAGAGTTAAACAGAGTTAAACAGAGGTGAACAGAGTTAAACAGCGTTAAACAGAGGCAAACAGCGTTAAATAGAGTTAAACAGAGGCAAACAGAATTAAACAGAGTTTAACAGAGGCAAACAGAGTTAAACAGAGTTGAACAGAGGCAAACAGAGTTAAGCAGAGGCAAACATTGTTAAACAGAGTTAAACAAATTTAAACAAAGTTAAAAAGAGGCGAACAGATTTAAACAGAGTTAAACAGAGGCAAACAGTGTTCAACAGAATTAAACAGAGGCAAACAGAGGGAAACTGAGTGAAACAGAGTTAAACAGAGGCAAACAGAGTTAAACAGAGTTAAACAGAGGCGAACAGAGTTAAACAGAGTTAAACAGAGTTAAAAAGATTTAAACAGAGGCATACAGACTTAAACAGAGGTAAACAGAGTTGAACAGAGGCAAACAGAGTTAAACAGAGTTAAACAGAGTTAGACCGAGGCAAACACAGTTAAATAGAGTTGAACAGAGGCGAACAGAGTTAAATACATTGAAACAGAGGCAAACAGAGTTCAACAGAGATAAACAGAATTCAACAGATTTAAACAGAGTTAACCAGAGGCAAACAGAGGGAAACAGAGAGAAACAGAGTTAAACAGAGGCAAATAGAGTTAAACAGAGTTGAACAGAAGCAAACAGAGTTAAGCAGAGGCAAACAGTGTTAAACAGAGTTAAACAAATTTAAACAAAGTTAAAAAGAGGCGAACAGATTTAAACAGAGTTAAACAGAGGCAAACAGAGTTGAACAGAGTTAAACAGAGTTCAACAGAGTTAAGCAGAGGTGAACAGATTTAAACACAGTTAAACAGATGCAAACAGAGTTCAACAGAGTTAAACAAGGGCAATGAGAGGTAAACACAGTGAAACAGAGTTAAACAGAGGCATACAGAATTAAACAGAAGTAAACAGATTTGAACAGAGGCAAACAGAGTTAAACAGAGTTAAACAGAGTTAAACAGATTTAAACACAGTTAAACAGAGGCGAACAGATTTAAACAGAGTTAAAAAGATGCAAACAGAGTTCAACAGAGTTAAACAGAGGCAAAGAGAGGGAAGCTGAGTGAAACAGAGTTAAACAGTGGCATACAGAAATAAACAGAGTTGAACAGAGGCGAACAGAGTTAAATACATTGAAACAGAGGCAAACAGAGTTCAACAGAGATAAACAGAATTCAACAGAGTTAAACAGAGGCAAACAGAGGGAAACAGAGTGAAACAGAGTTAAACAGAGGCAAATAGAGTTAAACAGAGTTGAACAGAAGCAAACAGAGTTAAGCAGAGGCAAACAGTGTTAAACAGAGTTAAACAAATTTAAACAAAGTTAAAAAGAGGCGAACAGATTTAAATAGAGTTAAACAGAGGCAAACAGAGTTCAACAGAGTTAAACAGAGGTAAACAGAGTTAAGCAGAGGTGAACAGTTTTAAACAGAGTTAAACAGATGCAAACAGAGTTCAACAGAGTTAAACAAGGGCAATGAGAGTTAAACTGAGTGAAACAGAGTTAAACAGAGTTAAACAGAGGCAAACAGAGGGAAACAGAGTTAAACAGAGTTAAGCAAATTTAAACAAAGTTAAACAGAGGTGAACAGAATTAAACAGAGTTAAACAGAGGCAAACAAAGTTCAACAGAGTTTAACAGAGTTAAGCAGAGGTGAACAAATTTAAACAGAGTTAAACAGAGGTGAACAGAGTTAAACAGCGTTAAACAGAGGCAAACAGCATTAAATAGAGTTAAACAGAGGTGAACAGAGTTAAACAGCGTTAAACAGAGGCAAACAGCATTAAATAGAGCTAAACAGAGGCAAACAGAGTTAAACAGAGTTAAACAGAGTTAAACAGAGGTGAACAGAGTGAATCAGAGTTAATCAGAGGCAAACAGAGTTCAACAGAGTTAAACAGAGTTAAACAGAGGCATACAGAGTTAAACAGAGTAAAACAGAGTTAAACAGAGGCAAATAGAGGGTAACAGAGTTAAACAGAGTTAAACAGAGGCAAACAGAGTTAAGCAGAGTTGGACAGAGGCAAATAGATTTAAACAGAGGCAAACAGAGTTAAACAGAGTTAAACAGATTTAAACAGAGTTAAACAGAGGTGAACAGAATTAAACAGAGTTAAAAAGATGCAAACAGAGTTCAACAGAGTTAAACAGAGGCAAAGAAGGGAAGCTGAGTGAAACAGATTTAAACAGAGGCATACAGAGTTAAACAGAGTTGAACAGAGGCAATCAGAGTTAAACAGAGTTAAACAGAGGAGAACAGAGTTAAATAGCGTTCAACAGAGCCAAACGGAGTTCAATAGAGTTAAACAGAGGCATACAGAGTTAAACAGAGTTAGACAGAGGTGAAAGAGTTAAACAGCGTTAAACAGAGGCAAACAGCGTTAAATAGAGTTAAACAGAGGCAAACAGAATTAAACACAGTTTAACAGAGGCAAACAGAGTTAAATGGATTGAAACAGAGGCAAACAGAGTTCAACAGAGATAAACAGAGATCAACAGAGTTAAACAGAGTTAAACAGAGGCAAACAGAGGGAAACAGAGGCAAACAGAACTAAACAGAGTTAAACAGAGTTAAACAGAGGTGAACAGAGTAAAGCAGAGTTAATCAGAGGCAAACAGAGTTCAACAGAGTTAAACAGAGTTAAACAGAGGCATACAGAGTTAAACAGAGTAAAACAGAGTTAAACAGAGGCAAATAGAGGGAAACAGAGTTAAACAGAGTTAAACAGGGGCAAACAGAGTTAAGCAGAGTTGAACAGAGGCAAATAGATTTAAACAGAGTCAAACAGAGTTAAACAGAGTTAAACAGATTTAAACACAGTTAAACAGAGGCGAACAGATTTAAACAGAGTTAAAAAGATGCAAACAGAGTTCAACAGAGTTAAACAGAGGCAAAGAGAGGGAAGCTGAGTGAAACAGAGTTAAACAGTGGCATACAGAATTAAACAGAGTTGAACAGAGGCGAACAGAGTTAAATACATTGAAACAGAGGCAAACAGAGTTCAACAGAGATAAACAGAATTCAACAGAGTTAAACAGAGGCAAACAGAGGGAAACAGAGTGAAACAGAGTTAAACAGAGGCAAATAGAGTTAAACAGAGTTGAACAGAAGCAAACAGAGTTAAGCAGAGGCAAACAGAGTTCAACAGAGTTAAACAGAGTTAAACAGAGTTAAGCAGAGGTGAACAGTTTTAAACAGAGTTAAACAGATGCAAACAGAGTTCAACAGAGTTAAACAAGGGCAATGAGAGTTAATCTGAGTGAAACAGAGTTAAACAGAATTAAACAGAGGCTAACAGAGTTGAACAGAGATAAACAGAGGTGAACAGAGTTAAATAGCGTTCAACAGAGCCAAACAGAGTTTAATAGAGTTAAACAGAGGCATACAGAGGGAAACAGAGTTAAACAGAGGTGAACAGAGGCAAACAGAGGGAAACAGAGGCAAACAGAGTTAAACAGAGTTAAACAGAGTTAAAAAGAGGCATACAGAGTTAAACAGAGTTAAACAGAGGCAAACAGAGGGAAACAGAGTGAAACAGAGTTAAACAGAGGCAAAGAGAGGCAAACAGAGTTCAACAGAGTTAAACATATTTAAACAGAGTTAAGCAGAGGTGAACAGATTTAAACAGAGTTAAACAGAGGTGAACAGAGTTAAACAGCGTTAAACAGAGGCAAACAGCATTAAAAAGAGTTAAACAGAGGCAAACAGAGTTAAACAGGGTTAAACAGAGTTAAACAGAGGTGAACAGAGTAAATCAGAGTTCAACAGAGTTAAACAGAGTTAAACAGAGTTAAGCAGAGGTGAACAGATTTAAACAGAGTTAAACAGAGGTGAACAGAGTTAAACAGCGTTAAACAGAGGCAAACAGCATTAAAAAGAGTTAAACAGAGGCAAACAGAGTTAAACAGGGTTAAACAGAGTTAAACAGAGGTGAACAGAATTAAACAGAGTTAAACAGAGGCATACAGAGTTAAATGGATTGAAACAGAGGCAAACAGAGTTCAACAGAGAGAAAGAGAGTTCAACAGAGTTAAACAGAGTTAAACAGAGGCAAACAGAGGGAAACAGAGGCAAACAGAGTTAAACAGAGTTAAACAGATTTAAACAGAGGCATACAGATTTAAACAGAGTTAAACAGAGGCAAACAGATGGAAACAGAGTTAAAAAGAGTTAAACAGGCAAAGAGAGGCAAACAGAGTTCAACAGAGTTAAACAGAGTTAAACAGAGTTAAGCAGAGGTGAACAGATTTAAACAGAGTTAAACAGAGGTGAACAGAGTTAAACAGCGTTAAACAGAGGCAAACAGCATTAAAAAGAGTTAAACAGAGGCAAACAGAGTTAAACAGGGTTAAACAGAGTTAAACAGAGGTGAACAGAGTGAATCAGAGTTAAACAGAGGCAAACGGAGTTCAACGGAGTTAAACAGAGTTAAACGGAGGCATACAGAGTTAAACAGAGTAAAACAGATTTTAACAGAGGCAAATAGAGGGAAACAGAGTTAAGCAGATTTAAACAGAGGCAAACAGAGTTAAGCAGAGTTGGACAGAGGCAAATAGATTTAAACAGAGGCAAACAGAGTTAAACAGAGTTAAACAGATTTAAACAGAGTTAAACAGAGGCGAACAGAATTACACAGATATAAAAAGATGCAAACAGAGTTCAACAGAGTTAAACAGAGGCAAAGCGATTTCAACAGAGATAAAGAGAATTCAACAGAGTTAAACAGAGTTAAACAGAGGCAAACAGAAGGAAACAGAGTTAAACAGAGTTAAACAGAGTTAAACAGAGGCATACAGAGTTAAACAGAGTTAAACACAGGCAAACAGAGGGAAACAGAGTTAAACAGAGTGAAACAGAGTTAAACAGTGGCATACAGAATTAAACAGAGTTGAACAGAGGCGAACAGAGTTAAATACATTGAAACAGAGACAAACAGAGTTCAACAGAGATAAACAGAATTCAACAGATTTAAACAGAGGCAAACAGAGGGAAACAGAGTGAAACAAGGTTAAACAGAGGAAAATAGAGTTAAACAGAGTTGAACAGAAGCAAACAGAGTTAAGCAGAGGCAAACAGTGTTACACAGAGTTAAACAAATTTAAACAAAGTTAAAAAGAGGCGAACAGATTTAAACAGAGTTAAACAGAGGCAAACAGATTTCAACAGAGTTAAACAGAGTTAAACATTTTTAAGCAGAGGTGAACAGTTTTAAACAGAGTTAAACAGATGCAAACAGAGTTCAACAGAGTTAAACAAGGGCAATGAGAGTTAAACTGAGTGAAACAGAGTTAAACAGAATTAAACAGAGGCTAACAGAGTTAAACAGAGATAAACAGAGGTGAACAGAGTTAAATAGCGTTCAACAGAGCCAAACAGAGTTTAATAGAGTTAAACAGAGGCATACAGAGGGAAACAGAGTTAAACAGAGGTGAACAGAGTTAAACAGCGTTAAACAGAGGCAAACAGCGTTAAATAGAGTGAAACAGAGGCAAGCAGAGTTAAATGGATTGCAACAGAGGCAAACAGAGTTCAACAGAGATAAACAGAGTTCAACAGAGTTAAACAGAGTTAAACAGAGGCAAACAGAGTGAAACAGAGGCAAACAGAGTTAAACAGAGTTAAACAGAGGCCAACAGAGTTAAGCAGAGTTAAACAGAGGCAAACAGATTTCAACAGAATTAAACAGAGTTAAACAGAGGCATACGGAGTTAAACAGAGTTAAACAGAGGCAAACAGAGGGAAACAGATTTAAACAGAGTTAAACAAATTTAAACAAAGTTAAACAGAGGCGAACAGATTTAAACAGAGTTAAACAGAGGCAAACAGTGTTCAACAGAATTAAACAGAGGCAAAGAGAGAGAAACTGAGTGAAACAGAGTTAAACAGAGGCAAACAGAGTTAAACAGAGCTAAACAGAGGCGAACAGAGTTAAAAAGAGTTAAACAGAGTTAAAAAGATTTAAACAGAGGCATACAGACTTAAACAGAGGTAAACAGAGTTGAACAGAGGCAAACAGAGTTAAACAGAGTTAAACAGAGTTAAGCAGAGGTGAACAGATTTAAACAGAGTTAAACAGAGGTGAACAGAGTTAAACAGCGTTAAACAGAGGCAAACAGCATTAAAAAGAGTTAAACAGAGGCAAACAGAGTTAAACAGGGTTAAACAGAGTTAAACAGAGGTGAACAGAGTGAATCAGAGTTAATCAGAGGCAAACAGAGTTCAACAGAGTTAAACAGAGTTAAACAGAGGCATACAGAGTTAAACAGAGTAAAACAGATTTTAACAGAGGCAAATAGAGGGAAACAGAGTTAAACAGATTTAAACAGAGGCAAACAGAGTTAAGCAGAGTTGGACAGAGGCAAATAGATTTAAACAGAGGCAAACAGAGTTAAACAGAGTTAAACAGATTTAAACAGATTTAAACAGAGGCGAACAGAATTAAACTGAGTTAAAAAGATGCAAACAGAGTTCAACAGAGTTAAACAGAGGCAAAGAAGGGAAGCTGAGTGAAACAGATTTAAACAGAGGCATACAGAGTTAAACAGAGTTGAACAGAGGCAAACAGAGTTAAATAGATTGAAACAGAGGCAAAGCGATTTCAACAGAGATAAACAGAATTCAACAGAGTTAAACAGAGTTAAACAGAGGCAAACAGAGGGAAACAGAGTGAAACAGGGTTGAACAGAGGCAAGCAGAGTTAAACAGAGGCAAACAGTGTTAAACAGAGTTAAACAAATCGAAACAAAGTTAAACAAAGGCGAACAGATTTAAACAGAGTTAAACAGAGGCAAACAGAGTTCAACAGAGTTAAACAGAGTTAAGCAGAGGTGAACAGATTTAAACAGAGTTAAACAGATGCAAACAGAGTTCAACAGAGTTAAACAGAGGAAAAGAGATGTAAACTGAGTGAAACAGAGTTCAACAGAGGCATACAGATTTAAACAGAATTCAATAGAGTTAAACAGAGCTAAACAGAGTTGAACAGAAAGAAACAGAGTGAAACAGAGTTAAACAGAGGAAAATAGAGTTAAACAGAGTTGAACAGAAGCAAACAGAGTTAAGCAGAGGCAAACAGTGTTACACAGAGTTAAACAAATTTAAACAAAGTTAAAAAGAGGCGAACAGATTTAAACAGAGTTAAACAGAGGCAAACAGATTTCAACAGAGTTAAACAGAGTTAAACATTGTTAAGCAGAGGTGAACAGTTTTAAACAGAGTTAAACAGATGCAAACAGAGTTCAACAGAGTTAAACAAGGGCAATGAGAGTTAAACTGAGT
This sequence comes from Isurus oxyrinchus, assembly GCA_026770705.1. Classification (NCBI taxonomy): domain Eukaryota; kingdom Metazoa; phylum Chordata; class Chondrichthyes; order Lamniformes; family Lamnidae; genus Isurus; species Isurus oxyrinchus. The sequence goes on along the minus strand of JANJGN010000526.1, from coordinate 272,126 downwards.
GAAACAGAGTTAAACAGAATTAAACAGAGGCTAACAGAGTTAAACAGAGATAAACAGAGGTGAACAGAGTTAAATAGCGTTCAGCAGAGCCAAACAGAGTTTAATAGAGTTAAACAGAGGCATACAGAGGGAAACAGAGTTAAACAGAGGTGAACAGAGTTAAACAGCGTTAAACAGAGGCAAACAGCGTTAAATAGAGTTAAACAGAGGCAAACAGAGTTAAATGGATTGAAACAGAGGCAAACAGAGTTCACAGAGATAAACAGAGTTCAACAGAGTTAAACAGAGTTAAACAGAGGCAAACAGAGTGAAACAGAGGCAAGCAGAGTTAAACAGAGTTAAACAGAGGCCAACAGAGTTAAGCAGAGTTAAACAGAGGCAAACAGATTTCAACAGAATTAAACAGAGTTAAACAGAGGCATACGGAGTTAAACAGAGTTAAACAGAGGCAAACAGAGGGAAACAGATTTAAACAGAGTTAAACAAATTTAAACAAAGTTAAACAGAGGCGAACAGAGGCAAACAGAGTTCAACAGAGTTAAACAGAGTTAAACAGAGTTAAGCAGAGGTGAACAGATTTAAACAGAGTTAAACAGAGGTGAACAGAGTTAAACAGCGTTAAACAGAGGCAAACAGCATTAAAAAGAGTTAAACAGAGGCAAACAGAGTTAAACTGGGTTAAACAGAGTTAAACAGAGGTGAACAGAGTGAATCAGAGTTAATCAGAGGCAAACAGAGTTCAACAGAGTTAAACAGAGTTAAACAGAGGCATACAGAGTTAAACAGAGTAAAACAGATTTTAACAGAGGCAAATACAGGGAAACAGAGTTAAACAGATTTAAACAGAGGCAAACAGAGTTAAGCAGAGTTGGACAGAGGCAAATAGATTTAAACAGAGGCAAACAGAGTTAAACAGAGTTAAACAGATTTAAACAGATTTAAACAGAGGCGAACAGAATTAAACTGAGTTAAAAAGATGCAAACAGAGTTCAACAGAGTTAAACAGAGGCAAAGAAGGGAAGCTGAGTGAAACAGATTTAAACAGAGGCATACAGAGTTAAACAGAGTTGAACAGAGGCAAACAGAGTTAAATAGATTGAAACAGAGGCAAAGCGATTTCAACAGAGATAAACAGAATTCAGCAGAGTTAAACAGAGTTAAACAGAGGCAAACAGAGGGAAACAGAGTGAAACAGGGTTGAACAGAGGCAAGCAGAGTTAAACAGAGGCAAACAGTGTTAAACAGAGTTAAACAAATTGAAACAAAGTTAAACAAAAGCGAACAGATTTAAACAGAGTTAAACAGAGGCAAACAGAGTTCAACAGAGTTAAACAGATTTAAGCAGAGGTGAACAGATTTAAACAGAGTTAAACAGATGCAAACAGAGTTCAACAGAGTTAAAGAGAGGAAAAGAGAGGTAAACTGAGTGAAACAGAGTTCAACAGAGGCATACAGATTTAAACAGAATTCAATAGAGTTAAACAGAGCTAAACAGAGGCAAACAGAAAGAAACAGAGTGAAACAGAGTTAAACAGAGGCAAACAGAGGGAAACAGATACAAACAGAGTTAAAAAGAGTTAAACAGAGTTAAACAGAGGCAAACAGAGTTAAACAGAGTTAAAAAGAGGCGAACAGATTTAAACAGAGTTAAACAGAGGCAAACAGAGGCAAACAGAGTTAAACAGAGTTAAACAGAGTTAAGCAGAGGTGAACAGTTTTAAACAGAGTTAAACAGATGCAAACGGAGTTCAACAGAGTTAAACAAGGGCAATGAGAGTTAAACTGAGTGAAACAGAGTTAAACAGAATTAAACAGAGGCTAACAGAGTTAAACAGAGATAAACAGAGGTGAACAGAGTTAAATAGCGTTCAACAGAGCCAAACAGAGTTTAATCGAGTTAAACAGAGGCATACAGAGGGAAACAGAGTTAAACAGAGGTGAACAGAGTTAAACAGCGTTAAACAGAGGCAAACAGCGTTAAATAGAGTTAAACAGAGGCAAACAGAGTTAAATGGATTGAAACAGAGGCAAACAGAGTTCAACAGAGATAAACAGAGTTCAACAGAGTTAAACAGAGTTAAACAGAGGCAAACAGAGTGAAACAGAGGCAAACAGAGTTAAACAGAATTAAACAGAGGCCAACAGAGTTAAGCAGAGTTAAACAGAGGCAAACAGATTTCAACAGAATTAAACAGAGTTAAACAGAGGCATACGGAGTTAAACAGAGTTAAACAGAGGCAAACAGAGGGAAACAGATTTAAACAGAGTTAAACAAATTTAAACAAAGTTAAACAGAGGCGAACAGATTTAAACAGAGTTAAACAGAGGCAAACAGAGTTCAACAGAGTTAAACAGAGTTAAACAGAGTTAAGCAGAGGTGAACAGTTTTAAACAGAGTTAAACAGAGGTGAACAGAGTTAAACAGCGTTAAACAGAGGCAAACAGCATTAAAAAGAGTTAAACAGAGGCAAACAGAGGTAAACAGGGTTAAACAGAGTTAAACAGAGGTGAACAGAGTGAATCAGAGTTAATCAGAGGCAAACAGAGTTAAACAGAGTTAAACAGAGGCATACAGAGTTAAACAGAGTAAAACAGATTTTAACAGAGGCAAATAGAGGGAAACAGAGTTAAACAGATTTAAACAGAGGCAAACAGAGTTAAGCAGAGTTGGACAGAGGCAAATAGATTTAAACAGAGGCAAACAGAGTTAAACAGAGTTAAACAGATTTAAACAGATTTAAACAGAGGCGAACAGAATTAAACTGAGTTAAAAAGATGCAAACAGAGTTCAACAGAGTTAAACAGAGGCAAAGGAGGGAAGCTGAGTGAAACAGATTTAAACAGAGGCATACAGAGTTAAACAGAGTGGAACAGAGGCAAACAGAGTTAAATAGATTGAAACAGAGGCAAAGCGATTTCAACAGAGATAAACAGAATTCAACAGAGTTAAACAGAGTTAAACAGAGGCAAACAGAGGGAAACAGAGTGAAACAGGGTTGAACAGAGGCAAGCAGAGTTAAACAGAGGCAAACAGTGTTAAACAGAGTTAAACAAATTGAAACAAAGTTAAACAGAGGCGAACAGATTTAAACAGAGTTAAACAGAGGCAAACAGAGTTCAACAGAGTTAAACAGAGTTAAGCAGAGGTGAACAGATTTAAACAGAGTTAAACAGATGCAAACAGAGTTCAACAGAGTTAAACAGAGGAAAAGAGAGGTAAACTGAGTGAAACAGAGTTCAACAGAGGCATACAGATTTAAACAGAATTCAATAGAGTTAAACAGAGTTAAACAGAGGCAAACGGAGGGAAACAGAGTGAACCAGAGGCATACAGAGTTACGCAGAGCTGATCAGAGGCAAACAGAGTTAAATAGATTGAAACAGAGGCAAACAGAGTTCAACAGAGATAAACCGAATTCACCAGAGTTAAACAGAGTTAAACAGAAACAAACAGAGGGAAACAGAGTGAAACAGAGTTAAAAAGAGTTAAACAGAGGCATACAGAATTAAACAGAATTAAACAGAGTTAAACAGAGGCAAACAGAGTTAAAGAGAGTTAAACAGAGGCAAACAGAGTTCAACAGAGATAAACAGAGTTCAACAGCGTTAAACAGAGTTAAACAGAGGCAAACAGAATTAAACAGAGTTAAACAGAGGCATACAGAGTTCAACAGAGTTAAACAGAGTTAAACAGAGTTAAGCAGAGGTGAACAGATTTAAACAGAGTTAAACAGAGGTGAACAGAGTTAAACAGCGTTAAACAGAGGCAAACAGCATTAAATAGAGTTAAACGGAGGCAAACAGAACTAACAGAGTTAAACAGAGTTAAACAGAGGTGAACAGAGTGAATCAGAGTTAATCAGAGGCAAACAGAGTTCAACAGAGCTAAACAGAGTTAAACAGAGGCATACAGAGTTAAACAGAGTGAAACAGATTTAAACAGAAGCAAATAGAGGGAAACAGAGTTAAACAGAGTTAAACAGAGGTGAACAGAGTGAATCAGAGTTACTCAGAGGCAAACAGAGTTTAACAGAGCTAAACGGAGTTAAACAGAGGCATACAGAGTTAAACAGAGTAAAACAGATTTAAACAGAGGCAAATAGAGGGAAACAGAGTGAAACAGAGTTAAACAGAGGCAAACAGAGTTAAGCAGAGTTGGACAGAGGCAAATAGATTTAAACAGAGGCAAACAGAGTTAAAAAGAGTTAAACAGATTTAAACAGAGTTAAACAGAGGCGAACAGAATTACACAGAGTTAAAAAGATGCAAACAGAGTTCAACAGAGTTAAACAGAGGCAAAGCGATTTCAACAGAGATAAACAGAATTCAACAGAGTTAAACAGAGTTAAACAGAGGCAAACAGAGGGAAACAGAGTGAAACAGAGTTGAACAGAGGCAAACAGAGTTAAACAGAGGCAAACAGTGTTAAACAGAGTTAAACAAATTGAAACAAAGTTAAACAGAGGCGAACAGATTTAAACAGATTTAAACAGAGGCAAACAGAGTTAAACAGAGTGGAACAGAGGCAAACAGAGTTAAATAGATTGAAACAGAGGCAAAGCGATTTCAACAGAGATAAACAGAATTCAACAGAGTTAAACAGAGTTAAACAGAGGCAAACAGAGGGAAACAGAGTGAAACAGGGTTGAACAGAGGCAAGCAGAGTTAAACAGAGGCAAACAGTGTTAAACAGAGTTAAACAAATTGAAACAAAGTTAAACAGAGGCGAACAGATTTAAACAGAGTTAAACAGAGGCAAACAGAGTTCAACAGAGTTAAACAGAGTTAAGCAGAGGTGAACAGATTTAAACAGAGTTAAACAGATGCAAACAGAGTTCAACAGAGTTAAACAGAGGAAAAGAGAGGTAAACTGAGTGAAACAGAGTTCAACAGAGGCATACAGATTTAAACAGAATTCAATAGAGTTAAACAGAGTTAAACAGAGGCAAACGGAGGGAAACAGAGTGAACCAGAGGCATACAGAGTTACGCAGAGCTGATCAGAGGCAAACAGAGTTAAATAGATTGAAACAGAGGCAAACAGAGTTCAACAGAGATAAACCGAATTCACCAGAGTTAAACAGAGTTAAACAGAAACAAACAGAGGGAAACAGAGTGAAACAGAGTTAAAAAGAGTTAAACAGAGGCATACAGAATTAAACAGAATTAAACAGAGTTAAACAGAGGCAAACAGAGTTAAAGAGAGTTAAACAGAGGCAAACAGAGTTCAACAGAGATAAACAGAGTTCAACAGCGTTAAACAGAGTTAAACAGAGGCAAACAGAATTAAACAGAGTTAAACAGAGGCATACAGAGTTCAACAGAGTTAAACAGAGTTAAACAGAGTTAAGCAGAGGTGAACAGATTTAAACAGAGTTAAACAGAGGTGAACAGAGTTAAACAGCGTTAAACAGAGGCAAACAGCATTAAATAGAGTTAAACGGAGGCAAACAGAACTAACAGAGTTAAACAGAGTTAAACAGAGGTGAACAGAGTGAATCAGAGTTAATCAGAGGCAAACAGAGTTCAACAGAGCTAAACAGAGTTAAACAGAGGCATACAGAGTTAAACAGAGTGAAACAGATTTAAACAGAAGCAAATAGAGGGAAACAGAGTTAAACAGAGTTAAACAGAGGTGAACAGAGTGAATCAGAGTTACTCAGAGGCAAACAGAGTTTAACAGAGCTAAACGGAGTTAAACAGAGGCATACAGAGTTAAACAGAGTAAAACAGATTTAAACAGAGGCAAATAGAGGGAAACAGAGTGAAACAGAGTTAAACAGAGGCAAACAGAGTTAAGCAGAGTTGGACAGAGGCAAATAGATTTAAACAGAGGCAAACAGAGTTAAAAAGAGTTAAACAGATTTAAACAGAGTTAAACAGAGGCGAACAGAATTACACAGAGTTAAAAAGATGCAAACAGAGTTCAACAGAGTTAAACAGAGGCAAAGCGATTTCAACAGAGATAAACAGAATTCAACAGAGTTAAACAGAGTTAAACAGAGGCAAACAGAGGGAAACAGAGTGAAACAGAGTTGAACAGAGGCAAACAGAGTTAAACAGAGGCAAACAGTGTTAAACAGAGTTAAACAAATTGAAACAAAGTTAAACAGAGGCGAACAGATTTAAACAGATTTAAACAGAGGCAAACAGAGTTCAACAGAGTTAAGCAGAGGTGAACAGATTTTAACAGAGTTAAACAGATGCAAACAGAGTTCAACAGAGTTAAACAGAGGAAAGGAGAGGTAAACTGATTGAAACAGAGTTCAACAGAGGCATACAGATTTAAACAGAATTCAATAGAGTTAAACAGAGTTAAACAGAGGCAAACGGAGGGAAACAGAGTGAACCAGAGGCATACAGAGTTACGCAGAGTTGTTCAGAGGCAAACAGAGTTAAATAGATTGAAACAGAGGCAAACAGAGTTCAACAGAGATAGACCGAATTCACCAGTGTTAAACAGAGTTAAACAGAAACAAACAGAGGGAAACAGAGTGAAACAGAGTTAAAAAGAGTTAAACAGAGGCATACAGAATTAAACAGAATTAAACAGAGTTAAACAGATGCAAACAGAGTTAAATAGTGTTAAACAGAGGCAAACAGAGTTAAACAGAATTAAACAGAGGCTAACAGAGTTAAACAGAGTTAAAGAGAGGAGAACAGAGTTAAATAGCGTTCAACAGAGCCAAACGGAGTTCAATAGAGTTAAACAGAGGCATACAGAGTTAAACAGAGTTAAACAGAGGTGAACAGAGTTAAACAGCGTTAAACAGAGGCAGACAGCGTTAAATAGAGTTAAACAGAGGCAAACAGAATTAAACAGAGTTAAACAGAGGCAAACAGAGTTAAATGGATTGAAACAGAGGCAAACAGAGTTCAACAGAGATAAACAGAGTTCAACAGAGTTAAACAGATTTAAACAGAGGCAAACAGAATTAAACAGAGTTAAACAGAGGTATACAGAGTTAAACAGCGTTAAACAGAGGCAGACAGCGTTAAATAGAGTTAAACAGAGGCAAACAGAATTAAACAGAGTTAAACAGAGGCAAACAGAGTTAAATGGATTGAAACAGAGGCAAACAGAGTTCAACAGAGATAAACAGAGTTCAACAGAGTTAAACAGATTTAAACAGAGGCAAACAGAATTAAACAGAGTTAAACAGAGGTATACAGAGTTAAATGGTTTGAGACAGAGGCAAACAGAGTTCAACAGAGATAAAGAGAGTTCAACAGAGTTAAACAGAGTTAAACAGAGGCAAACAGAGGGAAACAGAGGCAAACAGAGTTAAACAGAGTTAAACAGAGGCATACAGAGTTAAACAGAGTTAAACAGAGGCAAACAGAGTGAAACAGAGTTAAACAGAGTTAAACAGAGGCAAAGAGAGGGAAACTGAGTGAAACAGAGTTAAACAGAGGCATACAGATTTAAACAGAGTTCAAGAGATTAAAACAGAGTTAAACAGAGGCAAACATAGGGAAACAGAGTGAAATAGAGGCATGCAGAGTTAAACAGAGTTGAACAGAGGCAAACAGAGTTAAATCGTGTTAGACAGAGGCAAACAGAGTTCAACGGAATTAAACAGAGGCTAACAGAGTTAAATAGCGTTCAACAGAGCCAAGCAGAGTTCAATAGAGTTAAACAGAGGCATACAGTGGGAAACAGAGTTAAACAGAGTTAAACAGAGGCAAGCAGAGTTAAGCAGAGTTCAACAGAGGTAAACAGATTTAAACAGAGGCAAACAGAGTTAAACAGAGTTAAACAGATTTAAACAGAGTTAAACAGAGGCGAACAGATTTAAACAGAGTTAAACAGATGCAAACAGAGTTCAACAGAGTTAAACAGAGGCAAAGAGAGGGAAACTGAGTGAAACAGAGTTAAACAGAGGCATACAGATTTAAACAGAGCTCAAGAGATTAAAACAGAGTTAAACAGAGGCAAACATAGGGAAACAGAGTGAAATAGAGGCATGCAGAGTTAAACAGAGTTCAACAGAGGCAAACCGAGTCATATAGATTGAAACAGAGGCGAAGAGAGTTCAACAGAGATAAACAGAATTCAGCAGAGAGAAACAGAGTTAAACAGAGGCAAACAGATTTAAACAGAGTTGAACAGAGGCAAACAGAGTTAAGCAGAAGCAAACAGTGTCAAACAGAGTTAAACAAATTTAAACAAAGTTAAACAGAGGTGAACAGATTTAAACAGAGTTAAACAGAGGCAAACAGAGTTCAGCAGAGTTAAACAGAGGCAAAGAGAGGGAAACTGAGTCAAACAGTGTTAAACAGAGGAATACAGATTTAACCAGAGTTAAACAGAGTTAAACAGAGGCGAACAGAGTTAAAATGGGTTAAACAGAGGCAAAAAGAGTTGAACAGAGTTAAACAGAGTTAAGCAAAGGCAAACAGAGTTAAACAGAGTTAAACAGAGGTGAGTATTGTTAAACAGAGTTAAACAGAGGTGAACAGATTTGAACAGATTTAAACAGAGTTAAAAAGAGTTAAACAGAGGCATACAGACTTAAACAGAGGTAAACAGAGTTGAACAGAGGCAAACAGAGTTAAACAGAGTTAAACAGAGTTGAACAGAGTTAAACAGAGGCAAACAGTTTTAAACAAATTTAAGCAGACTTAAACAGAGGCTAACAGATTTAAACAGAGTTAAACAGAGGCAAACAGAGTTAAACAGAGTTAAACAGAAGCAAACAGAGTTCAACGGAATTAAACAGAGGCTAACAGAGTTAAATAGCGTTCAACAGAGCCAAGCAGAGTTCAATAGAGTTAAACAGAGGCATACAGTGGGAAACAGAGTTAAACAGAGTTAAACAGAGGCAAGCAGAGTTAAGCAGAGTTCAACAGAGGTAAACAGATTTAAACAGAGGCAAACAGAGTTAAACAGAGTTAAACAGATTTAAACAGAGTTAAACAGAGGCGAACAGATTTAAACAGAGTTAAACAGATGCAAACAGAGTTCAACAGAGTTAAACAGAGGCAAAGAGAGGGAAACTGAGTGAAACAGAGTTAAACAGAGGCATACAGATTTAAACAGAGCTCAAGAGATTAAAACAGAGTTAAACAGAGGCAAACATAGGGAAACAGAGTGAAATAGAGGCATGCAGAGTTAAACAGAGTTCAACAGAGGCAAACCGAGTCATATAGATTGAAACAGAGGCGAAGAGAGTTCAACAGAGATAAACAGAATTCAGCAGAGAGAAACAGAGTTAAACAGAGGCAAACAGATTTAAACAGAGTTGAACAGAGGCAAACAGAGTTAAGCAGAAGCAAACAGTGTCAAACAGAGTTAAACAAATTTAAACAAAGTTAAACAGAGGTGAACAGATTTAAACAGAGTTAAACAGAGGCAAACAGAGTTCAGCAGAGTTAAACAGAGGCAAAGAGAGGGAAACTGAGTCAAACAGTGTTAAACAGAGGAATACAGATTTAACCAGAGTTAAACAGAGTTAAACAGAGGCGAACAGAGTTAAAATGGGTTAAACAGAGGCAAAAAGAGTTGAACAGAGTTAAACAGAGTTAAGCAAAGGCAAACAGAGTTAAACAGAGTTAAACAGAGGTGAGTATTGTTAAACAGAGTTAAACAGAGGTGAACAGATTTGAACAGATTTAAACAGAGTTAAAAAGAGTTAAACAGAGGCATACAGACTTAAACAGAGGTAAACAGAGTTGAACAGAGGCAAACAGAGTTAAACAGAGTTAAACAGAGTTGAACAGAGTTAAACAGAGGCAAACAGTTTTAAACAAATTTAAGCAGACTTAAACAGAGGCTAACAGATTTAAACAGAGTTAAACAGAGGCAAACAGAGTTAAACAGAGTTAAACAGAAGCAAACAGAGTTCAACGGAATTAAACAGAGGCTAACAGAGTTAAATAGCGTTCAACAGAGCCAAGCAGAGTTCAATAGAGTTAAACAGAGGCATACAGTGGGAAACAGAGTTAAACAGAGTTAAACAGAGGCAAGCAGAGTTAAGCAGAGTTCAACAGAGGTAAACAGATTTAAACAGAGGCAAACAGAGTTAAACAGAGTTAAACAGATTTAAACAGAGTTAAACAGAGGCGAACAGATTTAAACAGAGTTAAACAGATGCAAACAGAGTTCAACAGAGTTAAACAGAGGCAAAGAGAGGGAAACTGAGTGAAACAGAGTTAAACAGAGGCATACAGATTTAAACAGAGCTCAAGAGATTAAAACAGAGTTAAACAGAGGCAAACATAGGGAAACAGAGTGAAATAGAGGCATGCAGAGTTAAACAGAGTTCAACAGAGGCAAACCGAGTCATATAGATTGAAACAGAGGCGAAGAGAGTTCAACAGAGATAAACAGAATTCAGCAGAGAGAAACAGAGTTAAACAGAGGCAAACAGATTTAAACAGAGTTGAACAGAGGCAAACAGAGTTAAGCAGAAGCAAACAGTGTCAAACAGAGTTAAACAAATTTAAACAAAGTTAAACAGAGGTGAACAGATTTAAACAGAGTTAAACAGAGGCAAACAGAGTTCAGCAGAGTTAAACAGAGGCAAAGAGAGGGAAACTGAGTCAAACAGTGTTAAACAGAGGAATACAGATTTAACCAGAGTTAAACAGAGTTAAACAGAGGCGAACAGAGTTAAAATGGGTTAAACAGAGGCAAAAAGAGTTGAACAGAGTTAAACAGAGTTAAGCAAAGGCAAACAGAGTTAAACAGAGTTAAACAGAGGTGAGTATTGTTAAACAGAGTTAAACAGAGGTGAACAGATTTGAACAGATTTAAACAGAGTTAAAAAGAGTTAAACAGAGGCATACAGACTTAAACAGAGGTAAACAGAGTTGAACAGAGGCAAACAGAGTTAAACAGAGTTAAACAGAGTTGAACAGAGTTAAACAGAGGCAAACAGTTTTAAACAAATTTAAGCAGACTTAAACAGAGGCTAACAGATTTAAACAGAGTTAAACAGAGGCAAACAGAGTTAAACAGAGTTAAACAGAAGCAAACAGAGTTCAACAGAGTTATGCAGATGCATAAAGAGTTTAACAGAGTTAAACAGAGGCAAACAGAGTTAAATCATGTTAGAGGCAAACAGAGTTAAACAGAGGCTAGCAGAGTTAAACAGAGTTAAACAGAGGAGAACAGAGTTAAATAGCGTTGAACAGAGCCAAGCAGAGTTCAATAGAGTTAAACAGAGGCATACAGTGGGAAACAGAGTTAAACAGAGTTAAACAGAGGCAAACAGAGTTAAGCAGAGTTGAACAGAGGTAAACAGATTTAAACAGAGGCAAACAGAGTTAAACAGAGTTAAACAGATTTAAACAGAGTTAAACAGATGCAAACAGACTTGAACAGAGTTAAACAGAGGCAAAGAGGGAAACTGAGTGAAACAGAGTTAAACAGAGGCATACAGATTTAAACAGAGTTCAAGAGATTAAAACAGAGTTAAACAGAGGCAAACATAGGGAAACAGAGTGAAATAGAGGCATGCAGAGTTAAACAGAGTTGAACAGAGGCAAACAGAGTTAAATCGTGTTAGACAGAGGCAAACAGAGTTCAACGGAATTAAACAGAGGCTAACAGAGTTAAACAGAGTTAAACAGAGGAGAACAGAGTTAAATAGCGTACAACAGAGCCAAGCAGAGTTCAATAGAGTTAAACAGAGGCATACAGTGGGAAAGAGAGTTAAACAGAGTCAAACAGAGGCAAACAGAGTTCAACAGAGTTAAACAGAGGCAAAGAGAGGGAAACTGAGTGAATCAGTGTTAAACAGAGGCATACAGATTTAAACAGAGTTGAACACAGTTAAACAGAGGCGAACAGAGTTAAATGAGTTAAACAGAGGCAAAAAGAGTTGAACAGAGTTAAACAGAGTTAAGCAAAGGCAAACAGAGTTAAACAGAGTTAAACAGAGGCGAATATTGTTAAACAGAGTTAAACAGAGGCGAACAGATTTGAACAGATTTAAACAGAGTTAAAAAGAGTTAAACAGAGGCATACAGACTTAAACAGAGGTAAACAGAGTTGAACAGAGGCAAACAGAGTTAAACAGAGTTAAACAGAGTTGAACAGAGTTAAACAGAGGCAAACAGAGTTAAATAGAGTTGAACAGAGGCAAACCGAGTTAAACAGAGGCAAACAGAGTTAAACAAATTTAAACAGACTTAAACAGAGGCTAACAGATTTAAACAGAGTTAAACAGAGGCAAACAGAGTTAAACAGAGTTAAACAGAAGCAAACAGAGTTCAACAGATTTATGCAGATGCATAAAGAGTTTAACAGAGTTAAACAGAGGCAAACAGAGATAAATAGTGTTAAACAGAGGCAAACAGAGTTCAACAGAATTAAGCAGAGGCTAACAGAGTTAAACACAGTTTAACAGAGGAGAACAAAGATAAATAGTGTTCAACAGAGCCAAACAGAGTTCAATAGAGTTAAACAGAGGCATACAGAGGGAAACAGAGTTTAATAGAGTTAAACAGAGGCAAACAGAGTTCAACAGAGTTATGCAGAGGCATAAAGAGTTTAACAGAGTTAAACAGAGGTAAACAGAGTTAAATCGTGTTAGACAGAGGCAAACAGAGTTCAACAGAATTAAACAGAGGCTAACAGAGTTAAACAGAGTTAAACAGATTAGAACAGAGTTAAATAGCGTTCAACAGAGCCAAGCAGAGTTCAATAGAGTTAAACAGAGGCATACAGTGGGAAACAGAGTTAAACAGAGTTAAACAGAGGCAAACAGAGTTAAGCAGAGTTGAAGAGAGGTAAACAGATTTAAACAGAGGCAAACAGAGTTAAACAGATTTAAACAGAGGCAAACAGAGGCGAACAGATTTAAACAGAGTTAAACAGATGCAAACAGAGTTCAACAGAGTTAAACAGAGGCAAAGAGAGGGAAACTGAGTGAAAAAGAGTTAAGCATAGGCATACAGATTTAAACAGAGTTCAAGAGAGTTAAACAGAGTTAAACAGAGTCACACATAGGGAAACAGAGTGAAACAGAGGCATACAGAGTTAAACAGAGTTGAACAGAGGCAAACAGAGTTAAATAGATTGAAACAGAGGCAAAGAGAGTTCAACAGAGATAAACAGAATTCAACAGAGTAAAACAGATTTAAACAGAGGCAAACAGAGGTAAACAGCGTCAAACAGAGTTAAACAAATTTAAACAAAGTAAAACAGAGGTGAACAGATTTAAACAGAGTTAAACAGAGGCAAACAGAGTTCAACAGAGTTAAACAGAGGCAAAGAGAGGGAAACTGAGTGAAACAGAGTTACACAAAGGCAAACAGAGGTAAACAGAGTTAAACAGAGGCATACAGACTTAGCAGAGGTAAACAGAGTTGAACAGAGGAAAACAGAGTTAAACAGAGTTAAACAGATTTAAACCGAGGCAAACAGAGTTAAATAGAGTTGAACAGAGGCAAACAGAGTTAAACAGAGGCAAACAGAGTTAAACAAATTTAAACAGACTTAAACAGAGGCGAACAGATTTAAACAGAGTTAAACAGAGGCAAACAGAGTTCAACAGAGTTAAACAGAGGCAAACAGAGTTAAACAGAGTTAAACAGAGGCAAACAGAGTTCCACAGAGTTATACAGAGGCATAAAGAGATAAACAGAGTTAAACAGAGGCAAACAGAGTTAAATAGTGTGAAACAGAGGCAAACAGAGTTCAACAGAATTAAACAGAGGATAACAGAGTTAAACAGATTTAAACAGATTTAAACAGAGTTAAATAGAGTTCAGCAGAACCAAACAGATTTCAACAGAGTTAAACAGAGTTAAACAGATTTAAACAGAGTTAAACAGAGGCGAACAGATTTAAACAGAGTTAAAAAGATGCAATCAGAGTTCAACAGAGCTAAACAGAGGCATAGAGAGGGAAACTAAGTGAAACAGAGTTAAACAGAGGCATACAGAGTTAAAAAGAGTTGAACAGAGGCAAACAGAGTTAAATAGATTGGAACAGAGTAAAAGAGACTTCATTAGAGATAAACAGAATTCAACAGAGTTAAACAGAGTTAAACAGAGGCAAACAGAGGGAAACAGAGTGAAACAGAGTTAAACAGAGGCAAACAGAGTTAAACAGAGTTGAACAGAGGCAAACAGAGTTAAGCAGAGGCAAGCAGTGTTAAACAGAGTTAAACAAATTTAAACAAAGTTAAACAGAGGCGAACAGATTTAAACAGAGGCAAACAGAGTTCAACAGAGTTAAACAGAGGCAAAGAGAGGTAAACTGAGTGAAACAGAGTTAAACAGAGGCTAACAGAGTTAAACAGAGTTAAACAGAGTTAAATAGAGGCGAACAGAGTTAAACAGAGTTAAACAGAGGCAAACAGTTTTGAACAGAGTTAAACAGAGTTCAACAGAGTTAAACAGAATTTAGCAGAGGTGAACAGATTTAAACAGAGTTAAACAGATGCAAACAGAGTTCAACAGAGTTAAATAGAGGCAAAGAGAGGTAAACTGAGTGAAACAGAGTTAAACAGAGGCATACAGATTGAAACAGAATTCAAAAGAGATAAACAGATTAAAATAGAGGCAAACAGAGTTCAACAGAGTTATACAGAGGCATTCAGAGTTTAGCAGAGTTAATCAGAGGTAAACAGAGTTAAATAGTGTTAAACAGAGGCAAACAGAGTTAAACAGAATTAAACAAAGGCTAACAGAGGTAAACAGCGTCAAACAGAGTTAAACAAATTTAAACAAAGTAAAACAGAGGTGAACAGATTTAAACAGAGTTAAACAGAGGCAAACAGAGTTCAACAGAGTTAAACAGAGGCAAAGAGAGGGAAACTGAGTGAAACAGAGTTACACAAAGGCAAACAGAGTTAAACAGAGTTAAACAGAGGTATACAGACTTAGCAGAGGTAAACAGAGTTGAAGAGAGGAAAACAGAGTTAAACAGAGTTAAACAGAGTTAAACAGATTTAAACCGAGGCAAACAGAGTTAAATAGAGTTGAACAGAGGCAAACAGAGTTAAACAGAGGCAAACAGAGTTAAACAAATTTAAACAGACTTAAACAGAGGCGAACAGATTTAAACAGAGTTAAACAGAGGCAAACAGAGTTCAACAGAGTTAAACAGAGGCAAACAGAGTTAAACAGAGTTAAACAGAGGCAAACAGAGTTCCACAGAGTTATACAGAGGCATAAAGAGATAAACAGAGTTAAACAGAGGCAAACAGAGTTAAATAGTGTGAAACAGAGGCAAACAGAGTTCAACAGAATTAAACAGAGGATAACAGAGTTAAACAGATTTAAACAGATTTAAACAGAGTTAAATAGAGTTCAACAGAACCAAACAGAGTTCAACAGAGTTAAACAGAGTTAAACAGATTTAAACAGAGTTAAACAGAGGCGAACAGATTTAAACAGAGTTAAAAAGATGCAATCAGAGTTCAACAGAGTTAAACTGAGGCAAAGAGAGGGAAACTAAGTGAAACAGAGTTAAACAGAGGCATACAGAGTTAAAAAGAGTTGAACAGAGGCAAACAGAGTTAAATAGATTGGAACAGAGTAAAAGAGACTTCATTAGAGATAAACAGAATTCAACAGAGTTAAACAGAGTTAAACAGAGGCAAACAGAGGGAAACAGAGTGAAACAGAGTTAAACAGAGGCAAACAGAGTTAAACAGAGTTGAGCAGAGGCAAACAGAGTTAAGCAGAGGCAAGCAGTGTTAAACAGAGTTAAACAAATTTAAACAAAGTTAAACAGAGGCGAACAGATTTAAACAGAGGCAAACAGAGTTCAACAGAGTTAAACAGAGGCAAAGAGAGGGAAACTGAATGAAACAGAGTTAAACAGAGGCTAACAGAGTTAAACAGAGTTAAACAGAGTTAAATAGAGGCGAACAGAGTTAAACAGAGTTAAACAGAGGCAAACAGTTTTGAACAGAGTTAAAAAGAGTTAAACAGAGTTAAACAGAGGCATACAGACGTAGACAGAGGTAAACAGAGTTGAACAGAGTTAAACCGAGTTAAACAGAGTTAAACAGAGTTAGACCGAGGCAAACACAGTTAAATAGAGTTGAACAGAGGCAAACAGAGTTAAACAGAGGCAAACAGAGTTAAACAAATTTAAACAGAGTTAAACAGAGGTGAACAGATTTAAACAGAGTTAAACAGAGGCAAACAGAGTTAAACAGAGTTCAACAGAGTTAAACAGAATTTAGCAGAGGTGAACAGATTTAAACAGAGTTAAACAGATGCAAACAGAGTTCAACAGAGTTAAACAGAGGCAAAGAGAGGTAAACTGAGTGAAACAGAGTTAAACAGAGGCATACAGATTGAAACAGAATTCAAAAGAGTTAAACAGAGTTAAATAGAGGCAAACAGAGTTCAACAGAGTTATACAGAGGCATTCAGAGTTTAGCAGAGTTAATCAGAGGTAAACAGAGTTAAATAGTGTTAAACAGAGGCAAACAGAGTTAAACAGAATTAAACAAAGGCTAACATAGTCAAACTGAGTTAAACAGATTAAAACAGAGGAAACTGAGTTAAACAGAGTTAAACAGAGATAAACAGAGGCGAACAGAGTTAAACAGAGTTAGCAGAGGCAAACTGATTTCAACAGGGTTAAATAGAGGCATAGAGAGTTAAACAGAGGCACACATAGTTAAACAGCGTTAAACAGAGGCAAACAGAGTTAAATAGAGTAAAACAGAGGCAAACAGAGTTAAACAGAAGCAAACAGAGTTAAATAGATTGAAACAGAGGCAAACAGAGTTCAACAGATATAAACAGATTTCAGCAGAGTTAAACATAGTTAAACAGAGGCAAACAGACGGAAACAGAGTGAAACAGAGTTTAACAGAGGCATATAGAGTTAAACAGAGTTGAACAGAGGCAAACAGAGTTAAATAGATTGAAACAGAGTCAAACAGAGTGCAACAGATATAAACAGATTTCAACAGAGTTAAACATAGTTAAACAGAGGCAAACAGACGGAAACAGAGTGAAACAGAGTTTAACAGAGGCATATAGAGTTAAACAGAGTTGAACAGAGGCAAACAGAGTTAAATAGATTGAAACAGAGTCAAACAGAGTGCAACAGATATAAACAGATTTCAACAGAGTTAAACAGATTTAAACGGAGGCAAACAGAGGGTAACAGTGTGAAACAGAGTTAAACAGAGTTAAACAGAGTTAAACAGAGCCGAACAGAGGCAAACAGAGTTAAACAGAGTTAAACAGATGCAAACAGTGTTAAACAGAGTTAAACAGAGGCGAACAGAGTTAAGTAGAGTAAAACAGAGGCAAACAGAGTTAAACAGAAGCAAACAGAGTTAAATAGATTGAAACAGAGGCAAACAGAGATCAACAGATGTAAACAGATTTCAAAAGAGTTAAACATAGTTAAACAGAGGCAAACAGACGGAAACAGAGTGAAACAGAGTTTAACAGAGGCATATAGAGTTAAACAGAGTTGAACAGAGGCAAACAGAGTTAAATAGATTGAAACAGAGTCAAACAGAGTGCAACAGATATAAACAGATTTCAACAGTGTGAAACAGAGTTAAACAGAGGCAAACAGAGTTAAACAGAGCCGAACAGAGGCAAACAGAGTTAAACAGAGTTAAACAGATGCAATCAGTGTTAAACAGAGTTAAACAGAGGCGAACAGACTTAACCAGATTTAAACGGAAGCAAACAGTTTTCAACAGAGTTAAACAGAGTTGAACAGAGTTAAACAGAGTTAAATAGAGGCGAACAGAGTTAAACAGAGTTAAACACAGGCAAACAGTTTTGAACAGAGTTAAACAGAGTTAAAAAGAGTTAAACAGAGGCATACAGACTTAGACAGAGGTAAACAGAGTTGAACAGAGTTAAACAGAGTTAAACAGAGTTAAACAGAGTTAGACCGAGGCAAACACAGTTAAATAGAGTTGAACAGAGGCAAACAGAGTTAAACAGAGGCAAACAGAGTTCAACAGAGTTAAACAGAAGCAAAGAGAGGGAAACCAAGCGAAACTGAGTTAAACAGAGGCGTACAGATTTAATCAGAGTTAAACAGAGGCAAACAGAGTTAAACAGAGTTCAACAGAGTTAAACAGAATTTAGCAGAGGTGAACAGATTTAAACAGAGTTAAACAGATGCAAACAGAGTTCAACAGAGTTAAACAGAGGCAAAGAGAGGTAAACTGAGTGAAACAGAGTTAAACAGAGGCATACAGATTGAAACAGAATTCAAAAGAGTTAAACAGAGTTAAATAGAGGCAAACAGAGTTCAACAGAGTTATACAGAGGCATTCAGAGTTTAGCAGAGTTAATCAGAGGTAAACAGAGTTAAATAGTGTTAAACAGAGGCAAACAGAGTTAAACAGAATTAAACAAAGGCTAACATAGTCAAACTGAGTTAAACAGATTAAAACAGAGGAAACTGAGTTAAACGGAGTTAAGCAGAGATAAACAGAGGCGAACAGAGTTAAACAGAGTTAGCAGAGGCAAACTGATTTCAACAGGGTTAAATAGAGGCATAGAGAGTTAAACAGAGGCACACATAGTTAAACAGCGTTAAACAGAGGCAAACAGAGTTAAATAGAGTAAAACAGAGGCAAACAGAGTTAAACAGAAGCAAACAGAGTTAAATAGATTGAAACAGAGGCAAACAGAGTTCAACAGATATAAACAGATTTCAACAGAGTTAAACATAGTTAAACAGAGGCAAACAGACGGAAACAGAGTGAAACAGAGTTTAACAGAGGCATATAGAGTTAAACAGAGTTGAACAGAGGCAAACAGAGTTAAATAGATTGAGTCAAACAGAGTGCAACAGATATAAACAGATTTCAACAGAGTTAAACAGATTTAAACGGAGGCAAACAGAGGGTAACAGTGTGAAACAGAGTTAAACAGAGGCAAACAGAGTTAAACAGAGCCGAACAGAGGCAAACAGAGTTAAACAGAGTTAAACAGATGCAAACAGTGTTAAACAGAGTTAAACAGAGGCGAACAGACTTAACCAGATTTAAACGGATGCAAACAGTTTTCAACAGAGTTAAACAGAGTTGAACAGAGGCAAACAGAGTTAAACAGATTTAAACAGAGGAAACAGTGTTAAACAGAGTTAAACAGAGATAAACAGAGGTGAACAGAGTTAAACAGAGTTAAACAGAGGCAAACAGAGTTCAACAGAGTTAAACAGAGGCAAAGAGAGGGAAACTGAGTGAAACAGAGTTAAACAGAGGCTAACAGAGTTAGACAGAGTTAAACAGAGCTAAATAGAGGCGAACAGAGTTAAACAGAGTTAAACACAGGCAAACAGTTTTGAACAGAGTTAAACAGAGTTAAAAAGAGTTAAACAGAGGCATACAGACTTAGACAGAGGTAAACAGAGTTGAACAGAGTTAAACAGAGTTAAACAGAGTTAAACAGAGTTAGACCGAGGCAAACACAGTTAAATAGAGTTGAACAGAGGCAAACAGAGTTAAACAGAGGCAAACAGAGTTAAACAAATTTAAACAGAGTTAAACAGAGGTGAACCGATTTAAACAGAGTTAAACAGAGGCAAACAGAGTTCAACAGAGTTAAACAGAAGCAAAGAGAGGGAAACCGAGCGAAACTGAGTTAAACAGAGGCGTACAGATTTAATCAGAGTTAAACAGAGGCAAACAGAGTTAAACAGAGTTCAACAGAGTTAAACAGAATTTAGCAGAGGTGAACAGATTTAAACAGAGTTAAACAGATGCAAACAGAGTTCAACAGAGTTAAACAGAGGCAAAGAGAGGTAAACTGAGTGAAACAGAGTTAAACAGAGGCATACAGATTGAAACAGAATTCAAAAGAGTTAAACAGAGTAAAATAGAGGCAAACAGAGTTCAACAGAGTTATACAGAGGCATTCAGAGTTTAGCAGAGTTAATCAGAGGTAAACAGAGTTAAATAGTGTTAAACAGAGGCAAACAGAGTTAAACAGAATTAAACAAAGGCTATCATAGTCAAACTGAGTTAAACAGATTAAAACAGAGGAAACTGAGTTAAACGGAGTTAAGCAGAGATAAACAGAGGCGAACAGAGTTAAACAGAGTTAGCAGAGGCAAACTGATTTCAACAGGGTTAAATAGAGGCATAGAGAGTTAAACAGAGGCACACATAGTTAAACAGCGTTAAACAGAGGCAAACAGAGTTAAATAGAGTAAAACAGAGGCAAACAGAGTTAAACAGAAGCAAACAGAGTTAAATAGATTGAAACAGAGGCAAACAGAGTTCAACAGATATAAACAGATTTCAACAGAGTTAAACATAGTTAAACAGAGGCAAACAGACGGAAACAGAGTGAAACAGAGTTTAACAGAGGCATATAGAGTTAAACAGAGTTGAACAGAGGCAAACAGAGTTAAATAGATTGAGTCAAACAGAGTGCAACAGATATAAACAGATTTCAACAGAGTTAAACAGATTTAAACGGAGGCAAACAGAGGGTAACAGTGTGAAACAGAGTTAAACAGAGGCATATAGAGTTAAACAGAGCCGAACAGAGGCAAACAGAGTTAAACAGAGTTAAACAGATGCAAACAGTGTTAAACAGAGTTAAACAGAGGCGAACAGACTTAACCAGATTTAAACGGAAGCAAACAGTTTTCAACAGAGTTAAACAGAGTTGAACAGAGGCAAACAGAGTTAAACAGATTTAAACAGAGGAAACAATGTTAAACAGAGTTAAACAGAGATAAACAGAGGTGAACAGAGTTAAACAGAGTTAAACAGAGGCAAACAGAGTTCAACAGAGTTAAACAGAGGCAAAGAGAGGGAAACTGAGTGAAACAGAGTTAAACAGAGGCTAACAGAGTTAAACAGAGTTAAACAGAGCTAAATAGAGGCGAACAGAGTTAAACAGAGTTAAACACAGGCAAACAGTTTTGAACAGAGTTAAACAGAGTTAAAAAGAGTTAAACAGAGGCATACAGACTTAGACAGAGGTAAACAGAGTTGAACAGAGTTAAACAGAGTTAAACAGAGTTAAACAGAGTTAGACCGAGGCAAACACAGTTAAATAGAGTTGAACAGAGGCAAACAGAGTTAAACAGAGGCAAACAGAGTTAAACAAATTTAAACAGAGTTAAACAGAGGTGAACCGATTTAAACAGAGTTAAACAGAGGCAAACAGAGTTCAACAGAGTTAAACAGAAGCAAAGAGAGGGAAACCGAGCGAAACTGAGTTAAACAGAGGCGTACAGATTTAATCAGAGTTAAACAGAGGCAAACAGAGTTAAACAGAGTTCAACAGAGTTAAACAGAATTTAGCAGAGGTGAACAGATTTAAACAGAGTTAAACAGATGCAAACAGAGTTCAACAGAGTTAAACAGAGGCAAAGAGAGGTAAACTGAGTGAAACAGAGTTAAACAGAGGCATACAGATTGAAACAGAATTCAAAAGAGTTAAACAGAGTAAAATAGAGGCAAACAGAGTTCAACAGAGTTATACAGAGGCATTCAGAGTTTAGCAGAGTTAATCAGAGGTAAACAGAGTTAAATAGTGTTAAACAGAGGCAAACAGAGTTAAACAGAATTAAACAAAGGCTAACATAGTCAAACTGAGTTAAACAGATTAAAACAGAGGAAACTGAGTTAAACAGAGTTAAACAGAGATAAACAGAGGTGAACAGAGTTAAACAGAGTTAGCAGAGGCAAACTGATTTCAACAGAGTTAAATAGAGGCATAGAGAGTGAAACAGAGGCACACATAGTTAAACAGCGTTAAACAGAGGCAAACAGAGTTAAATAGAGTAAAACAGAGGCAAACAGAGTTAAACAGAAGCAAACAGAGTTAAATAGATTGAAACAGAGGCAAACAGAGTTCAACAGATATAAACAGATTTCAACAGAGTTAAACATAGTTAAACAGAGGCAAACAGACGGAAACAGAGTGAAACAGAGTTTAACAGAGGCATATAGAGTTAAACAGAGTTGAACAGAGGCAAACAGAGTTAAATAGATTGAGTCAAACAGAGTGCAACAGATATAAACAGATTTCAACAGAGTTAAACAGATTTAAACGGAGGCAAACAGAGGGTAACAGTGTGAAACAGAGTTAAACAGAGGCATATAGAGTTAAACAGAGCCGAACAGAGGCAAACAGAGTTAAACAGAGTTAAACAGATGCAAACAGTGTTAAACAGAGTTAAACAGAGGCGAACAGACTTAACCAGATTTAAACGGAAGCAAACAGTTTTCAACAGAGTTAAACAGAGTTGAACAGAGGCAAACAGAGTTAAACAGATTTAAACAGAGGAAACAGTGTTAAACAGAGTTAAACAGAGATAAACAGAGGTGAACAGAGTTAAACAGAGTTAAACAGAGGCAAACAGAGTTCAACAGAGTTAAACAGAGGCAAAGAGAGGGAAACTGAGTGAAACAGAGTTAAACAGAGGCTAACAGAGTTAGACAGAGTTAAACAGAGCTAAATAGAGGCGAACAGAGTTAAACAGAGTTAAACACAGGCAAACAGTTTTGAACAGAGTTAAACAGAGTTAAAAAGAGTTAAACAGAGGCATACAGACTTAGACAGAGGTAAACAGAGTTGAACAGAGTTAAACAGAGTTAAACAGAGTTAAACAGAGTTAGACCGAGGCAAACACAGTTAAATAGAGTTGAACAGAGGCAAACAGAGTTAAACAGAGGCAAACAGAGTTAAACAAATTTAAACAGAGTTAAACAGAGGTGAACCGATTTAAACAGAGTTAAACAGAGGCAAACAGAGTTCAACAGAGTTAAACAGAAGCAAAGAGAGGGAAACCGAGCGAAACTGAGTTAAACAGAGGCGTACAGATTTAATCAGAGTTAAACAGAGGCAAACAGAGTTAAACAGAGTTCAACAGAGTTAAACAGAATTTAGCAGAGGTGAACAGATTTAAACAGAGTTAAACAGATGCAAACAGAGTTCAACAGAGTTAAACAGAGGCAAAGAGAGGTAAACTGAGTGAAACAGAGTTAAACAGAGGCATACAGATTGAAACAGAATTCAAAAGAGTTAAACAGAGTAAAATAGAGGCAAACAGAGTTCAACAGAGTTATACAGAGGCATTCAGAGTTTAGCAGAGTTAATCAGAGGTAAACAGAGTTAAATAGTGTTAAACAGAGGCAAACAGAGTTAAACAGAATTAAACAAAGGCTATCATAGTCAAACTGAGTTAAACAGATTAAAACAGAGGAAACTGAGTTAAACGGAGTTAAGCAGAGATAAACAGAGGCGAACAGAGTTAAACAGAGTTAGCAGAGGCAAACTGATTTCAACAGGGTTAAATAGAGGCATAGAGAGTTAAACAGAGGCACACATAGTTAAACAGCGTTAAACAGAGGCAAACAGAGTTAAATAGAGTAAAACAGAGGCAAACAGAGTTAAACAGAAGCAAACAGAGTTAAATAGATTGAAACAGAGGCAAACAGAGTTCAACAGATATAAACAGATTTCAACAGAGTTAAACATAGTTAAACAGAGGCAAACAGACGGAAACAGAGTGAAACAGAGTTTAACAGAGGCATATAGAGTTAAACAGAGTTGAACAGAGGCAAACAGAGTTAAATAGATTGAGTCAAACAGAGTGCAACAGATATAAACAGATTTCAACAGAGTTAAACAGATTTAAACGGAGGCAAACAGAGGGTAACAGTGTGAAACAGAGTTAAACAGAGGCATATAGAGTTAAACAGAGCCGAACAGAGGCAAACAGAGTTAAACAGAGTTAAACAGATGCAAACAGTGTTAAACAGAGTTAAACAGAGGCGAACAGACTTAACCAGATTTAAACGGAAGCAAACAGTTTTCAACAGAGTTAAACAGAGTTGAACAGAGGCAAACAGAGTTAAACAGATTTAAACAGAGGAAACAGTGTTAAACAGAGTTAAACAGAGATAAACAGAGGTGAACAGAGTTAAACAGAGTTAAACAGAGGCAAACAGAGTTCAACAGAGTTAAACAGAGGCAAAGAGAGGGAAACTGAGTGAAACAGAGTTAAACAGAGGCTAACAGAGTTAGACAGAGTTAAACAGAGCTAAATAGAGGCGAACAGAGTTAAACAGAGTTAAACACAGGCAAACAGTTTTGAACAGAGTTAAACAGAGTTAAACAGAGTTAGACCGAGGCAAACACAGTTAAATAGAGTTGAACAGAGGCAAACAGAGTTAAACAGAGGCAAACAGAGTTAAACAAATTTAAACAGAGTTAAACAGAGGTGAACCGATTTAAACAGAGTTAAACAGAGGCAAACAGAGTTCAACAGAGTTAAACAGAAGCAAAGAGAGGGAAACCGAGCGAAACTGAGTTAAACAGAGGCGTACAGATTTAATCAGAGTTAAACAGAGGCAAACAGAGTTAAACAGAGTTCAACAGAGTTAAACAGAATTTAGCAGAGGTGAACAGATTTAAACAGAGTTAAACAGATGCAAACAGAGTTCAACAGAGTTAAACAGAGGCAAAGAGAGGTAAACTGAGTGAAACAGAGTTAAACAGAGGCATACAGATTGAAACAGAATTCAAAAGAGTTAAACAGAGTAAAATAGAGGCAAACAGAGTTCAACAGAGTTATACAGAGGCATTCAGAGTTTAGCAGAGTTAATCAGAGGTAAACAGAGTTAAATAGTGTTAAACAGAGGCAAACAGAGTTAAACAGAATTAAACAAAGGCTATCATAGTCAAACTGAGTTAAACAAATTAAAACAGAGGAAACTGAGTTAAACGGAGTTAAGCAGAGATAAACAGAGGCGAACAGAGTTAAACAGAGTTAGCAGAGGCAAACTGATTTCAACAGGGTTAAATAGAGGCATAGAGAGTTAAACAGAGGCACACATAGTTAAACAGCGTTAAACAGAGGCAAACAGAGTTAAATAGAGTAAAACAGAGGCAGACAGAGTTAAACAGAAGCAAACAGAGTTAAATAGATTGAAACAGAGGCAAACAGAGTTCAACAGATATAAACAGATTTCAACAGAGTTAAACATAGTTAAACAGAGGCAAACAGACGGAAACAGAGTGAAACAGAGTTTAACAGAGGCATATAGAGTTAAACAGAGTTGAACAGAGGCAAACAGAGTTAAATAGATTGAGTCAAACAGAGTGCAACAGATATAAACAGATTTCAACAGAATTAAACAGATTTAAACGGAGGCAAACAGAGGGTAACAGTGTGAAACAGAGTTAAACAGAGGCAAACAGAGTTAAACAGAGCCAAACAGAGGCAAACAGAGTTAAACAGAGTTAAACAGATGCAAACAGTGTTAAACAGAGTTAAACAGAGGCGAACAGACTTAACCAGATTTAAACGGAAGCAAACAGTTTTCAACAGAGTTAAACAGAGTTGAACAGAGGCAAACAGAGTTAAACAGATTTAAACAGAGGAAACAGAGTTAAACAGAGTTAAACAGAGATAAACAGAGGCGAACAGAGTTAAACAGAGTTAGCAGAGGCAAACTGATTTCAACAGAGTTAAACAGAGGCATACAGATTAAACAGAGGCACACATAGTTACACCGCGTTAAACAGAGTTAAACAGAGTTAAATAGAGTTAAACAGAGGCAAAGAGAGTTAAATGGATTGAAACAGAGGCAAACAGAATTCAACAGAGATAAACAGAGTTCAACAGATTTAAACAGAGTTAAACAGAGGCAAACACAGGGAAACCCAGTGAAACAGAGTTAAACAGAGACATACAGATTTAAACAGAGTTAACCAGAGGCAAACAGAGTTAAATAGATTGAAACAGAGGCAAGCAGAGTTGAACAGAGATTAACAGAGTTCAACACAGTTAAACAGAGCTAAACAGAGCAAACAGAGTGAAACAGAGTGGAACAGAGTTAAACAGAGGCAAACAGAGTTAAATAGAGTTGAACAGAGACAAACAGAGTTCAACAGAGTTAAACAGATTTAAACAGAGCCAAACAGAGTTAAATAGAGTTACACAGTGGCAAACAGAGTTAAACAGAATTAAACAGAGCCAAACATAGTTAAACAGAGTTAAACAGAGGCAAGCAGCGTTAAATAGATTGAAGCAGAGGCAAACAGCGTTCAACAGAGATAAACAGACTTCAACAGAGTTAAACAGAGTTAAACAGAAGCAAACAGAGTTAAACAGAGTTAAACAGAGGCAAACAGAGTGAAACAGAGTTAAACAGTGGCAAACAGAGTTAAACAGCGTTAAAGAGAGGCATTAAACACTGGCCCTGTTCAAAAAATAATCTAATGCCCGCTTGAATGTCTTGATTGAACTTAACTCCACAACAGTTCCAGGCTTTTAATTCCAGGCCAGCAAAACTTGCCGTCTTAAAAATAAAATTATTTTCCTTATGCCAGTTTTGTTTCCTTTGTAAATCTGTTAATCTCTATGCTCTCTAGATCATAATATGTTCACCAGCGGGATTGTAGTCTGTCTATTTACTTTGCCCAGACATCTAATTATTTTGGACAGCTTTATCAAACCTCCTGTTAGCCACCTTCTCTCTATCGAGAAGAGTCTCAACATCTATCCTTGCTGCTGAAGTTTCTCATCCCTGGAACCATTCCTGTAGATCTCCCCTGAACTCCCTGCAATGTGCTCACACCCTTCCATTATCTTGGCACCAAGAGCTTCACACATTACACCAGCTGAGGTCCAACGGATGCCGTATATAATTTCAAGATAATCCCTCCCCCTTTTCTTGTTCTCCATACCCCTATTAATATAGCCCAGAGCCAATAATTCTTTAATAAATACTCACTCCGTCTGTTCTGCCACCTTCAATGATCTATGCGCTTATATACCTAGGTCTTTCTGCTACTTCAAGACTTTCAAAATTTCACCCCTCATTTTGCATTGTCTTCCCATGTTCTTCCTACAAAAATATATCAACTTGCACTTTGCACATTGAATTTTAACTGCCACCTCAGTCCTCACTCCACCAACTTGTCTATGTTCTTTTGAATTGCTACACTGTTCTCCTCCCAAGCTTCGAATCATCCACAAACTATAAAATATTTCCCTGCACACCAAGATCAAGATATATCAGGAGAAGCACGGGTCCCAGTTCTGACCCATGGGTACTTCCACCTCAAAACTTCCCCAAGCCCAAAATGATATCAATTGATCCTTCCTCTATGCTCCCTATTCTCAGAAGAAATTTGTATGCCTGTTGCAAATGTTTATTTCAAGTTCAAATCTTATCGCACAAGCCTGTTTCGCAGCACTCCAACAAATGCTTCTTGAAAGTCAATGCACAGCACATCAACAGCATTAGCCTCATCGACATTTTCTGGTACGTGTTGAGAAAACTCCAAGTTAATTTAAAATGATTTTCTCTTTTGAAATATATTCTGGGCCTTCTTTAACAAACTGATGAGGTTTATTGTGCATGTCGTTTCTTATTATATCCCGAAAAATTACTTCTCCAATCTCAGCCAAACATGCAGTTAAAATGAGCATTCCGTCATGGCGGGCTTAACCCTATGACCAGATTTCAAGAAAAGAGCAATGTTTGCCATCCTCCAGCGTTTTTGAACCTCCCCTGAGTCCAACGAAGGGTGACCACTCGCTAACTAACTTAGAAACCCCTTGAAAATTTTACACTTCGTTTGACGTTAACACTCCTCATACATTCAACCAAATTGAGAATATGCACAATCCCCTGTAATAAATCCCAGCTTTCACTCATCCGCCAAATGGATTTGCTGCAGAGCACAAAAGGAGAGAGGGATCATATTGGGAATGAAAGGACAAGAGAAGCGTCTATTTCGGAAGACCCCAGGTGAATGAGGCTCCAGGATCAGTTCATTCTGACAGTTCACACAGCAGCAAGAAAGCAAAATTCCCTGATGAGGGCCAAACCCTGGTGGCAGGAGTGGGATCGGATTTAATAGGATGTTTTCCGAAAACACAGAAGGATTGTTCAGACCATAAAAGCCTCAACTGAGTTCGGCAGAACAATTACATGAAAAGTGTGACAAAAGTAAAATCAATTTTTTTTCTATTGACTGCTAAGCAGGTTTATGGGACTAAGTGTATATTTGTCTCTCCGTGCGATTTAATTGCATTTGGAGTGAAGTAGACTTCAAGGCTGAACACATGAAAATAACCTTGCGTGTGGCCTGCCTAAGTGCACATACAGGCTGCCTTAGCAAGTAAGGTGTGAAGCAAATATGCATTGTAGATAAATGAAGGGATTTGAATTCCAAATGGGTGTTAGTATGTTTAGAACTAACCGGATAAGCAAAGCTCAGCAGAGTGTTTGTTTATTTTTCCCCCAAATTTCCTGTCAATATAGGCAAAATGAAATTGTTTTACATTGTGAGAAAGATACAGTTTCAAAGACATGTGGAACAATGTAATTCACATCCTAAAAGTGGAATCCTGTATGAAGACAAATGAAAGGCTACGTGGGGTAAGGCGATGTAAGATCTAAGAGGAGTGTGTGAAAAAGCTGTAATTTTGCCTCCAACCATTTGCACATAAGTCTGCAATATAACGAAACTTACATTGGGGAATAAAACATTTGGAACTGATGTGACCAGTGCGAATTGTGTTGCCTTGTTTATTTTCTTTTAAATTTAAAACCTAAGTTGGACTGCTGCCTTAAAAGGGCTGTAACTGGGGCTGAGATTGATTATTACTTTTTGGATAAAATCAGTAGTAATTAATCATCGTCTTACTTATGGGCTTTAAACATTTTTTTTACCGTATTAAATATTTTTATTTAATTTTGAAAATCTCGAAATGCCTCAGTGGAATCGTTGCAGCTTTAGTCAGTGCACACATCTTCCTGTGCTATATAAAAATAGCAAAATCGTTGTTGGAGCGTGACCAAGCGAGACCTTGTAGATTTGGTCCACCTGTCCCACATCACCTGCCACTTCCTAACAACAGTGAGGGTGACTAGTGCCACAAGCTGCGGATGTACAGCTTCCAAACTCCAAACCCCCCAATCTAATCAATGTGGCTCCTCTGGAACGTGCAAGGCCACTATTGATCCTTTATAACTCACCGTTCCCAGACCTATACACAGCCTTCCAGGTGTGGCCCACCCGAGGCTTCGCAATGCTGTGGAGATCCTGTTCCTCTTTCTGAAACAGCCTGTGTTACAGACTGTACAGCAAGGGGAATTATGTTATGTATATCGACTGAGTACAATGAGGATATGATTGGACGGTGCAAATTTCTTTGAAAAAAATCGATTTTAAACCAACGTTTTTTTTAAAAAAATCGATAAATGTAAAATATCCCCGAATCCAACTCTTTGTGTCATTGGGTCGGAGAAATATTATTAGTTCTCTCACACTGTACATGGGCAATGGAGGAGCACCTGGAGCCCTATTAATATTATAATTATTTATTAACTCAAGAGCTTTCGAAGCGGAATTGGATAAATACTAGCATGAG
Organism: Isurus oxyrinchus; assembly: GCA_026770705.1. Taxonomy (NCBI): domain Eukaryota; kingdom Metazoa; phylum Chordata; class Chondrichthyes; order Lamniformes; family Lamnidae; genus Isurus; species Isurus oxyrinchus. Next base: position 242,810 of record JANJGN010000526.1, on the reverse strand, counting down.
ACGGAAGCAAACAGGGTTTTTGAGGGATGATAAAGTAATTGGAAAGGTCTGTGTACAAAGATGACAGAGCAGCGATGGGCAGGAGGTCCTCCCATAGCGTTGTGTCATTTGATGATAATATTTTAAAATCACTCTGTCTCCAGCATTCTGAGTTTCAGCAGCTGAATTCCATTTTTTCAGAAGCAAAGACCCAAAGTTTTTCCGTATGGTGGCACAGATTTAGATTTTAGCCACGCTTATTGAGGGCTGTGCTCTTGCTTGTTTCTAACAACAGAGAGGTGGAATCGCACCACAAGCTGCGGATGTACAGGTTTCCCATAGCGTAGCGATTATTGTGTTTGCCTAACACGCAAAAAGTACATGGTTCGAAACCTTCCAGAAACATTTTCACAATCTGTGCATTCACGATTGTAGGACACAGGACCTCACAACAATGCCTCCTGGCCAATGCTTACCCTTCAATCAGAAACACATTATCCGCTCCTTGTTACTTTCCTGTTTATGGGAGTTTGCTGAGCGGTGATAGGCTGCCATATTTCTAAAATCCAACAATGATGGCACTTAAAAATTCCTTCATTGACTGGAAAGCTCTTTGTCCCCTCTGTTGTTCCAGAGAAGCGCTTTATAAATGCAAGTTTCTCTTTCATTAATTGTCTTAAATCCCAATCATCTTGTTAATGACTCTGGTAAGTGGAAATAGTCTCTCTCTATCTGCCTATCAGGCCGCCCTCACTTCAAGATTTTGCACAAATGCATGAAATCTTCCTTTAATATTCTTTGCACTAAAGAGGATCAAAGGGGCAAACAGAGTCTGCAGGTTGGTGAACCGTTAAAAATTAGTTGTGAAGCGAATCAGAGGACAATGAAGGGCGAACTGTCCGTCTTGAACACTCTGGGACATTTCATTGATAAAATCTGAGTCAGTTATCAGATCTGAGGCTGAGAAACATTTTACATTCTGCAAATACTGAATTCAAACTTAATATCGCTTTCAAAACAAAAATAATATTGGTAACAGAGAAGAAACCGAAAGGCGGAAAGAGAGACTTCACCGGCTGTCGGAGACCTGTTTACCGTCACATGGATGTGTCGCCTAGGGTGGGGTCAGACTGCCTCCATTTCTCCATAATGAATACCCCACCCACTATATGGGAAGAGTAAAACTGTTAGGTAACAACTTCATCCCGGAGAGGCGATCTGAAACTTAAATGGATTGATACCCTGGTTAAGGATATCTTGCAACATGCTTTTGTATCGGTCTCTCTGAGGCAATCAGTTAGCGCATTTGGCTATTAACCGAAAGGATGATATTAGGAGAACTCCCAGCATTTGCCCATTAGCATGCATTGTCACTCAGTTCTGGATTATCATTGGGCACTTGAACAGCGAGAAAATAGAGCCGAAACCATGGCAGCGTCACTGTTCTCCAATGAATTCCCACAAAGCAGCCTTTTTTCTGATTATTGTTTCAAACGTAATGCGAAATAAATTAGACACTGTTTGAGGTACTGAATTCAGATGCTATTTTTTTTAATAGAGCTGAGGGATCGCATTTTCTGCTAAAATTGGGCTTTGGCCGAAAACGCCCCCGCTTAAAGTTAAGGCACGCGTCCGTGGTGTTTGATTTTAACAGAAAGATTGAGGAAGGACAATACAAAAATAAATTGCTTTAGGGAAAAAGCAGGTTTGTCGATGCAGCTGAATTCTTCTTCCGTAAATTGGCCCCGCCCAAAGGGCCAAATGCCTCCCTTCATCTGCTGCAGCCGTCGAAGCTTTTAAAAGGACGCGGTGACCTCCAGTGAAAGTTTTGGCCGAATTAATGTGACATCAAATTAGTCTCGTGTCAAATCTGGTGCTAGAAAGGATAAGAGAAGCCGCTGAAATTGTTCAAAAATCTCTCTACATTTGACTTAAGAATGTCCAATGCCCCCGCCTCCACCAACTTCATTGGCAGTAAATTCCAAAGTGCCAGTTTAAGCTGCCTCGACAATGTCACCGTCAAACGTTCCTTCGATGGGCACATACCTGGGTTAGTTAGAGGGTCAAGATCCCTCTAAACTACCCCGTTAAACCTCCCAAGGACCTTGGAACATCGGAGAGAAACAGTATATTTCAGTCTGAATTGACCCATGAGAAGGTCTCACTTTTTTACAACCTGATGAATGAAACAGAGTAAAGCCCATTCTGCACAGTGTAATTAGACGATTAGCACTCCAGGTCAGAATCACAGAATCACACAGTGTAGAAGAGGCCCATCAGCAAATCAAGTCTCCACCGACAGGTGTTACAAACCTGACCTATCTACCTAAGCCCATTTACCAGAAATTATCCCATAGCCTTGAATATAATGAAGTACCAAGTGATCGTTCAGGTGCTTTTTGAAGGGTGTGAAGGATTCCGCCTCCAGCGCCCTCCCAGGCAGCGTATTCCAGAACGTCCAAAGTTTCTGTGTAAAAAAGCTTTTACTCACATCCCTCCTAAACCACCTGCCGCTCACTTTGAACTTGTGTCCCCTCGTTACCGACTCTTCTACTAAGTGTAACAGCTGCTCCTTATCCACCATGGTTATGCCAGTTATAACCTTGTAAACCTCGATAAGGTCGCACCTCGGTCTTCTCTGCTCCAACAAAAACAACCCAAGTCTTTTCAACCACTCTTCATAATTCCAATGTTTCATGCCAGTCAACATTCTGGTGAATCCCATCTGCAGCGCCTCCAGTGAAATCAAATTATGCGACGCTCAGAACTGCACACAATACTCCAGCTGTGGCCTCACCATGGTTCTACACGACTTCTACTTGACCTCCCGACATTTGTACTCTACCGATTGATGAAGGTAAATGTCCCATGTGCCTTTTTCACCACGCCACTGACAATGACCCTCCGCCTTCAGGGATCTATGGACACATACTCCGAGGTCCCTTTCTTGCTCTGGAATTCCTGGTTTCATGTCATTCACTGAATTCTTCCTTGTCAAATTTCTCCATCCGATGATTATCACCTCACACTTTTCAGGGTTAAATTCTATCTGCCGCTTATCTGCCTGTTTGATAATCCCGTCTATACCTTCTTGTTTAGCAAGCCACTCACCCTCATCCTTAACCACCAGGCCATTACTTGTATCATCCGCAAACTTACTAATCCTACCACCCCCCACACCCCCAACTTCTTCATCTATGTCGTCTATGTAAATGACGAGTAATAAGCAGAGATGCCTGAGGTACGCCAGTGCACACTGACTTCCAGTCACTAAATCAGCCTTCTGTCATCACAGTCTGTCTCCTACAACTAACCAAATTTCCAATCCACCTTATTAATTTACCCTGTATCCCATGTATATTTGACTTTTATACAAGTCTCCCATGTGCAAACTGGTCAAAGGCTTTGCTGAAACCCATATAAACTACATGAACTTTAATACCCTTATCTCCATAGCTGATTACCTGCGCAAAAAAAATATCACATTCGTTAGGCATGACCACCCTCTGAAAAAGCCCTGCTGACAATCCCTGATCAAACCTTGCCTATCTAAGTGGAGAAACATTCTCTATTTCAGGATTCTCTCCAATAGTTTCATGACCACTGACGTGAGACCCTCTGGCCTGTAGTTCCCTGGCTTATAACTACAAACCTTCTAAAATATCGAAACCCTTTTTGCTGTTCTCCATTCCACTGGAACTTGGTCTCTAAAGGGCCCCACACTTTCCCTGGTTATGCTCTTCCCAATGATACACTTATAGAATATCGTGGGATTTTCCCTTCTTTTACCAGCCAGAGCTTTGTGGTATCCCATCTTTGTTCCCCGAATTGCTTGTTAGGCTCCATCCTGCCCAGTTCTGTTGAAGGGTCATGAGGACTCGAAACGTCAACTCTGCCAGACCTGCTGAGTTTTTTCCAGATAATTCTGTTTTTGTTTTCCATCCTGCACTTTCTGTACTTCACCAATGCCTTCTCTAATTTGTTTCCTCTTTGATTTGTTACAGAGCAAACCTCTATCGATAGAGCCGAATCAAAAAGTCACAGGACAATGATAACATAGGGTAGCTGAAAAGGGAAATAGGCGCAGCATTAGCCCGATTACAGCGTGGCTGATCCACTTGAATTCAAGCTCCACTTCCTGTCTGCCCCCATAAAACGTGATTCATTTGCATAACGAAAGTCAGTTTTAACCAGCCTTGAAGAATTTCAATGACCAACCCCCCACAGCTTCAGGGGTTCAAAATTCCGCACATGAAGGATACAAAATTCCGCTGATCCAGAAGAAAAATCTCCTCGTTTCTGTATAACTAGGGAATTCTCTCATTTTGGTATCAGGTCCGCCAGCTTTACGACCCGCCGGCAGAGGCACATCCTCTGGGCATCCACGCTATCAAGGCCTCTCAGGATCTTATGTGTTTTAATAAGAAAAACACAAATGCTGTGTGACCTGTGACCATGCCCTGATCCTGGGCTATCATTCTGCTGCGATCGGCAAACACAGTCGCTTCTCTGCTTTCATTCTCACTTATTAAGCTTGAGACCGTTTTCCTCATCTTCTCTTCAACAAATATATTCGGGCGGACAAATGACAAATGACTTAATGCAGGTAAGTTTGAAGAAAATCGTTACAGCCGGAAGAAGGAGAAAAATCAACGTGAAGTGTACATTTCTAAGGATGTCTCTATGTTACACAGTGAGTAACATAGTAAACATTAACCCGTTCTTCTAATCAATGTTGTAAGGATAAGCCCAGCAGTTACAGAGGAGTCCATTTAACTTCAATTTTGGTAAAATTTCTAGAAACTATTACGGGGAAAGAAATCGATGTCACGGGAATTTAATAAGGAATACTCAGCATGGACTGCTAGAGGGAGATCGAGTTCAACTAACTTGCTGAAGTTCGTTCTTTACAAGATAAAAATAAATGTCAATGCGGATAATGTTTTTTTACGTGGTTTACATGAATTATCAAAGGCAATTGTTACACTGCAACACAACAGACTTGTGAGCAACGTTATTGTTCATGCACTGAAAGGAACAGTGGCAACACGGATATTAAATTTGGCTGAAAAATCGGAAGCCAAGAATAATGGTCAATGCTTTTTCTCGTGGCTGGGTCAAAGTTTGTTGTGGAGTTTCCAACGGGTCGTTATTGGAAACCTTGTTTTTTCTAACATAATTTACTGATCTGGATCATTGTGTCTAGGGGAACATGTCGAAGTTTCTGGATGAAACCAAGCTTGGATTTGTTAAGAATTGCGAGGGGACAGTGTTGACCTTCAAAAGAACATAGAGAAGTTGGTGGAGTTTGCAGATAGGTGGCAGCTATTATTCAGTGAAGAGATGTGCGAGCTGCTGCAATTAGGTATGAAGAACATGAAACGACAATGGAAAATAAGGGTTGATATTTTGGAGGGAGAGAAGGGACAGAAAGAAATATGTGTGTATTTGCATAAATCATTGAAGGTAGAAGGAGTGGTGGAGAAAACAGTCAATAAAGCCTGTTGTAACCCGGGCTTTAAAATAGGTGCATGGAGAACAAGAGCAGGGAGTTCATGCTCAATTTATTTACGATAATTTCTCGACCTCAGCTGGAGTGTTGTGCACTCTTCTGGGCGTCTCAATAGAGGAAGGATGTGAGTGCATTGCAATGAGTGTAAACGAGGTTTACAGGAATTAGAAACTTCAGCTATGAGGATAGATCTGGAAATCTCCATGGCGAGAAGGCGGCGAGAAGGAGAATTGATTGCGTTGTTCAACATCATGAGAGGCTTCACGCAGTAGAATGGAGAAGCTGATCCCGCTTCTAGAAGGATGAAGAACGATAGGGCAGAAATATTAGTGATTTGCAAAAGAAGAAAATGGGACGTGATGATAAAGAAACATTATTCACTCAATGAATTCTTCGGGTCTGGCATGCACTGCCTGGAAGGGAGGTGGAGGCACGTTCAATCGAGGAATTCAAGAGTGTATTAGATGATTATCTGAACAGAGACAGTGTGGGAAGGTATGGTGAAATGGCAGGATAACATTTCGCTGTTATAATGCTCATTTGGAGAGTGATGGGAAGAACAGTGTCCTTGTGTGCCGTGCAGGTTCTGTGATTATATTGTTAGGGTCTGGAATTCACTAACTGAGAGTGTGCGCGAGGCAGAATCAATTTCCGAATTTCATAAGGAAATTTAACAAAAAGTGGTGGTTTCCTGGGAAGAAGCGGGATACTGGGAACAGGCGAGTTTGTTTCCAAAAGAGTAAAATATCTCTATTTTCATCCTGAGATGAGGAATTCTGCTTCCTGTCAGATGCCCGCAATTTGGTGGGATTATGTATTTATTCTGTCCAGAAAACAGTGGAGTCCGGCTGCTTGAATTTACTGAAGACCGTTTTTTGCTGGAGAAGGAGTCGTGAGGTTGGGGCTGATGATCAGAAAGGGAAGTGGAGTTGAGATCATAACCAGATCAGCTACAAAATATTGGATGTTGAAGCAGGGTCAAAGACCCGAGTGGCCTACCCCTGATCTAAGCGCAATGTTAATTTGGTTCGGGCCGAGTGGCTTTTATCTGTGGTGTTAAAATTGGCTCTGATTCCCTAATACCATGATTGGCTCGAGGGGCGAAATGATTCCATTCCTGCTCCTATTTGTTACGTTCTTGTTCAGTACTGATAGCAATGAAGAGTATGGTTAGTCTACTGCCCAACGATGAACAGCCCTGCGTTTAGGTGACCTTCTCTCGGGAACTGTGTTTTCAAATCCATCCACAAGCGCGGTTTCTGGTAGTTAGATTTGCAGCAATTCCCTCCAGATGCGCTTGTGTAGCAGTAATCTTCAGTGTTTTATTTTAGTGGTAGGACATAGGGGAGGCGATGTAAATTGGAGGTTGACGGCAAGCAGTTGGGAGCGATTCAAAGCTTTCTGCTGTGACATTTCTATTATTTTATTTGAACAATGTTAACATTGCTCGCAAAGCTGCTGTCGTGGCAGTGGTTAAAGTGATAACACTACAATTTTTTTGGTGTATACTCACGCAGTTTCGAATACTACTGACTGTGCTGATCATCCTTCCTTCATTTAGATGTATCCAGAGCTAAATATTGACTAAATGGAAAGCGAACACTGTCAAACAGTCTCTGTTCTTCCAGCTTAACTTCCAACGTTCCTTCATTGTCCATCATCCACAAACATTCACCAAATCTGCTGCCGGAAATGGAACAAAACTGAGCCAAATTGGTGGCAACCCTACTATCCGATTGTTTACCCCTCGTTAGAGGCAAACTCTTGCCCTTTGTGACGCTTTTTTATGCGCCTGTGCGTAAATGTGGTTCAGTTCCCCGGGGAATGATCACATTTTTACCACAACAACATTTAGTCAATTCGTAATTTGCTCCATTGTAATTTATACAGATAATAATGACAGGTTTAAACGTTGTAAGATGAGATTGACACGTTCTGTATTGTTTTTGGGTGGAGATTGCTTATTGACTAAGTGCACTTATGTTACAAAGCAGACAATGTTGAAATTTTCACTGATCAATAATTAAACAGACAGTGGATCCACTCGGTGTGATTGAGTGCATTTATGAAACTGGTGCACACTATGTCCACTGCTCTGAACTCAATATTTTCATAGGCTTGATGATATGCAAAACTACATGTAATTGTTCATTGTGTTTGAAATCAATATTCATAAATGTGAGAGAACTTAATGAATAATAGCCGGTCTGGTAACGTGTCGATAGTAATTCCTTTGTTGTCAACTAACACAAAGCAGAAATATGCCTGTAATGTGAGTAGCAGCAAGAATAGACACAGACTACTTGGCCTTGGCTGCTCTGAAATTACAGAGCCGACAGCTAGAGGCGCTGCAGGAATTTGCCAGAGGGGCAGCATGGTTCGCCACTGGTTAGATTGCGGTGCCTTCACTTTCCTCATTCGACTCCCTGAGTCAGTGATTTGAAAAATGTTGCAACGAGCAAACTATGAACAATCAACAAAGGCCCAAAACTTTAGATGTTGCTGCTACACAATTTCTGCTATAATTTTTGAGAACTTCTACTGCTTTCATTTTCAATTATAATTACAGACCGTAACATAACATAAGAGACGTAGGAGAGAGGAAAATAGCAGATCAGCCATGATCTTATAGAATGGTGGAACTTGCTTGAAGGGCCAAGTGGCCTAAAGCCGCTATAATTCATATGTTTGCATGACCTTATGTTCGTATTCTATCTCCAAACCTTAACAGCCGTCATAGTGATTCGGTTGTTTTTGTTTCTGGAAATTGTAATAGCAACATGAGATAGGTTTACAGCTTTTGGATTGGAGATGGATAAGCTGGGGTGAGGGTTCCACAGATGGGGTGTGAGTGACATTTCCATTTTTTGATCAATGAAGTGGTTGCTACATTTCGAAAGGAATTATCTGATGGTTACAGATAACGAGGCAAGTAATGCGGAGTAATACGTTTATTATTCCCAAACCTGAAAGAGCATATTGACCACAGGATGCACTGCTATATAATGGGAAAAGTAATGTTTTTTTAAGGCATGATGAGCCGTTGGATGTTACACATTAAAGATGGATAAACATGTATAAAGGAGGTTGGAGATCAATGCAGGGGATTGGCCGAGAGAAATCTGGAAAGTTGCACAGTGTGAACCAGCCTTGTGAAAAGCCTATAGGCACACTGAAGATGTGCTGCTCCATGAAATGACTTTGTGTCAAAAGCCTTCGAAATTCCACTGTAGACTTGGTGCTGTGGTAAACTTGCTAGATTGTCTATGTTGAAACAAATTTCCAACGGTTGCCATATACAGGGTGTAAGTTTGTTCGTCAGTGTAATTAAGAATTGTAGGATTTGTTACCACATCAAGTAAAAGTAAACTAATGTATGATTTTAACGTTATTTTATTTGGCTAATAAATATTTTAATTTAATTTCTAAAACCTCTAAAGTTGTTGGTGGACTTCTAATTCCGAATTCAGTGCATAAATCTTCTCAAAATAATTACATTCCGTTATGAGAGAGTGGCCAAGTTCCCCTTGTGGATTTTGTCCGGCTAGCACATGTCACTTGGCATGTTATAACGCGTGCTTCACATGTGGCATTTCCAACCATGATGTGATAATTTTCCTCTCACTCCACTCGTACTGGTAGAGCCTTAATGTATTTTCTCCTGTCAATTAATAATGAATTCATGTTCCTTCAAGCAACTTCAACAAATCATTTTTACTGACCTTATTCAAAAGCAGATCATGATGGAAAAAGCGCCTATATCCAAATCACAAAACAGTCAGTGAAGTTGCTGACAGATCTTGCAGCAAGGTTTGGTTATTACTTTGTATTCCTGGCTATTTTCACCCTAGGCAAATTTATCCGACCGTGTGGCATGTTAAGCTAGAAAACAAACTAATTCTCTATGATGTTATTGTAAATTGACTGGCCGGTAAGTAGATAGTGTTAGGGACAGTGGCTCCCCCACACTGCCTCTCATTCTCTCTCTCTCTCTCTCTCTCTCTCTCTTCCTATCTCCTATATTCTCTCTCACTCTCTATCCATCTATCTATCTCCCTCTCTCCCTCAATCGATCCGTGTTTCTCTTTCTACTCATTTTCTCTCTCTCTTCATCTCTACGCTCACACGTTCCATCCCTCCCTGTCTCTCAGTTTTGTACATCTTCCTCCCTCTACAGCATTCTCTCTATCACTCTGGTCCCCTCTCTCTGTCTCTCTCACTTTACTTCTCTGTCTCTCTCTTTTTCAATGACTCTCTGTAACTCTGTGCTCCCTCTTAAACCCTCTCTCATTCCCTCTCTCTTTCAACCTCCTCTCCCTCACTCTCTCACTCCACATGTGTAACTGAGTCTCCATCTCAAAAATAATCCCTCTGATTGTGACTCACTCTGCCTCACTCACCCTTTTCTCCCACTCTCTCCTGTGTGTCACCCTCTCTGTATGTATCGCTCTCTAGAAATTTCGATATCATTATGTGCGTCAATCTATCTACCTGTCTTTCTTTCGCTTCATAGTTCACTTTCTGGATCGCCATTCCTCTCTCTCTCTCTCTCTCTCTCTCTCTCTCTCTCTCTCTGTCTATCCCTCCCTCTCCCTCACAGTCTCTCCCACACCATCTCTCCCCCTCCCTCTTCCTCCCTCTCCCCCTCTCTCTCCCCCCTCCCTCTCCCCCCTCCCTCTCCCCCTTCCCTCTCCCCCCTCCCTCTCCCCCTTCCCTCTCCCCCTCCTTCTCCCCCCTCCCTCTCCCCCCTCTCTCTCCCCCCTCTCTCCCCTCTCCCCCTCCCACTCCCCCATTTCTCTCCCTCCCTCCGTCTGCACCCCATTCTTCTGCGCCCCCTTCTCTGTCTCTGCACCTCTATCTATGAAACCACTCTTTTTCTCTGCCCATCTCTGTCTTTCTGTGTCCAACTCTCCCGTGCTCCACATTCTCTCCCTCTGTCCTTCTCTCTTTCCTGCCTCTCTCTGTGTGTCTCTCTGAATTTGAGTGTGTCTTTCAATCTCTCTGTCTACTCTCTATATCGTCCCCTCCACCTCTGCCTATGCCCCTCTGACTCTTTACCGCTGTCTGCCTCTCTGTGCCACTTTCTCTCTTCTTTACTGCCTTTCTGCCACTCTCGTTCTCTGCCTCTCTCTTTCTCTCTGTACCTTTCCTCTCTATCTTTCTATCTCTGAATCTCTCTCTATAGCTTTAACTCTCTCTCTCTCTCTGCCTCTCTCTTTCTGCCTCAATCTATCTATCCTATGATCTTTTGAACTATTTTCCGATATACACATCTATCTCTCCCTCTCTGTCTTTCTTTCTAGCACATCCCTTCTTCATCCCAAGCTGAATATCAGACTGTCTCACTCTCTGTCTCTGACCCTCTTTGTCTTTTCTCCTTCGGTGTCTCACCCTCTCTCGCTCCATCTCTCTCTCTGTGTTCACACCCTCCATCTCTCCCTTTCTCTCTCCACCTCATTCTCCCTCCCAATCCCTCTGACTCTATCTCACAGCCCCCCCAACCACCAACCCACAGACAAACCCCCCTCACTCAGTCGCCCTCTCTGATCATCTCTATCTCTCACGGTTTCCCAATATCTGTGGCACACTCCGTTCACTCTTAATCCTTCTCTTTTTCTCGTTCCCTTTCACTGTCATCTCCCTCTTGCTCTCTCACTCTATATTGCTATCTGACTCTCTGAATCTCATGTTTCTCACTTTGTCTGTTAATCTTAATCCTCTCTCTCTCTCTCATCTCTCTGTCTCTTTACCTATCACTATCACTCTGTCTCTTCTCTCTCTCATCGCTCCCTCTCCCTCTCTCTTTCTCTGTATTGCACCCTCTCTGTATGCCCCGCTCTCTTAATGCATCGTTCTCTCTATGCATCAATCTCCCTGTATGCCCCATGTTCTCTCTACACCTTTCTCTCTCTCTCTGTTATTTTCCCTATTTGTGTAGTTCTCAATGTAAGTTTTTCACTCTGATTGTTTGAATCTCCCCGTCTCGTGGTCTCTGCCTGTCGATCCGTTTCTACATAGCTCTCTGTGTGCAACTCTCTTTTTTCCATCTCTCTCTATCCCTCTCTATCTCTCACTACCCTCATTATTATTGAGTCGCTTTCCTTCTCTATATTTCTCCAGTACTCGGATGCTCTTCATCTCACTTTAGCCTCTCAGTCCCTCTCTGTGACTCGATCACACTATCAAACACATTCTCCCATTCCCTCTTGTACCCATCTCTTTCATTCGTATTCCCTCTGCTCTTCTCACTGGCTCTCTCTCTCTATATATATTTGTACCTATTTCTCTCTCTGAGCTTCTATTTCCCTCTCTGAACATCTCTTTACCCTGCTGTATCTCCATCTCTCTCTCTCTGTCCCTGTGTTACACATTCCCTCTCTATCTCCCACCCTCACACCTTGCCTCCATCTTTTGTCTCCATCTCGCATTTACTCTGCCCCGTGTGCACCACCTGCCACTCTCTCCGCATCCCACCCTCTCCGCATCCCACCCTCTCCGCATCCCACCCTCTCTGCATCCCACCCTCTCCGCATCCCACCCTCTCCGTATCCCACTCTCTCTCCCCGCATCCCACTCTCTCTCCCCGCATCACACTCCCTCTCCCCACAGCCCACTCTCTCTCCCCACAGCCCACTCTCTCTCCCCGCAGCCCACTCTCTCTCCCCGCAGACCACTCTCTCTCCCCGCAGCCCACTCTCTCTCCCCGCAGCCCACTCTCTCTCCCCACAGCCCACTCTCTCTCCCCGCAACCCACTCTCCCTCTCCGCATCCCAATCTCCCTCTCCGACTCACACTCTCGCTGCCTTGCACTCCCACCACCTCCCACTCTTTGTGCCTCTCCCTCTTGGTCTCTTTCCCTCTGCATGTCTCCCATGGAATACCTACCACAGTCTCTCTCAATCTGTCTATCACTCTCTATGTAAGATTCTCCCTCAATCAGTCTGCTCCTTTTCATGTACCTGCCTTTCACTATCACTGTCTCAGTCCCAATCCCTCTCTCCCTCTTTGCTGCCGTCTTGATCTCTCTATCTGTCTCTCCCACTCTCTCTCTATCTGTCTCTGCCTCTCTCTCTGCCCCTCTGTCACTTTCTGACTCTACATTTCTGATCCTCTGTCTATTTCACATACTGTGTCCCACACTGCATCCCTCTCTCCTGCTTAATCCCCATTTTTACCTCTGCCTCTCTCTCTGTCTTCACTGTATGACATTCTTTCTCTGACTCTGTCTCTGCCTCTGTCTCTCTCTCCCTTCCGTACATCACTCTCTTCACCTCATTCCCTTATCTCTCTCTCTCTCTCTCATTCCATCCCCTCCTCCTTCTTCAACACTCTTCATTATCCCTCAGCCTCTCTCCATCTCTCCATTAGCTTCCCCCTCTCTCCGTCTGTCTCTGTCTATGTTCCTCTCTCTTCATCTCATTTATCTCTCTGTGTCTATCTATAACTCAACCTCTCTGTTGCAATTTCACCCTCTGTCTCATTCTACTTGCCTCTTTCTCACTCTCCATCTCTCTCTCTGTCTTTATGTGACGTATTTTTCTCTCCATCTTTACCCCTATCTCTTTTCCTTTCCAGTTTCAGCCTGAATCTCTCGCTTACTCTCTTTCTGATTATCCCTCTCTCCATCCACCCTCTCTCTCTGCACTTCACACTTTGTATCGCAATTCACAATCACTCTCTCTTTCTCGCCGTCACCCTCAATCTGTCATTCTCGCTGTTCCCCTCTCTGGCTCTGTCCCTCTTTGTCCTGCTCTAAGTCTCTCTCTCTCTCTCTATCTCTCTCTCTCACTAGATATGTATAACTTACTCTTTCTTTCTCCCTCTCTCTGTTTCTCTCTATCTCCATCTCGCTCTCTCTCTCTCACTCTCTATTACTCTGTCTCTCTTTCTATCTCGCTTCTCTCACTGACCCCCCTCTCCCATTCATTCTCCCTCTCTCAAACACTCTTTATATTTGATTATTGTTCTCTCTCTGAGAACCTCTCCCTCTATGTGTCTCTTTCTCAGTCTCTCTTTTCTCTCTCTGTCTCCCTGTTTCTGTTATTTTCCTTAAATGTAACCCAGTATTGTCATCCTCTTCCAGAACCATTTACCCTCATGTACTTCATTTTTTGTTTACCTCACATCTACCTCTCCCCCTACGAGTGGTGTTGCCATCTCTCCAGTCATTGAGAACTAGCATTATTGTCCTGCAGCCTGTCTAATGGCAGGGCAGAGATGGAAGGAGGATTATTTATTTTTCTGTCCAATCATTGAGTTGTAACCATGATCGACAGTCAGCCTGACCAATGGGGGTAGACGGCGGTTAGGAGCTGCCCTTCTCTCTGTCCAAGCATGGATACCCATGGAGAACAGAAGGCGATGCAAATTGGAGGGAATATATTTTAGGTAGTTGAATTTCTTATTTTATCCAATTAAAAAGAGGAATCGCAAATGGACAGGAAGCCTGGCAAATGGGAGAGTTGAAATGTGGGGAGGTGCATTATTCTTTGACTGAGTTACTGGGAGCCTGCATTTGCAGGGAGATGGTGCAACGGGAGAGCAGAGATGTCCGGAGCTTTTTTCTGCTGTTCAATCAGTGGTGGGGAGCCAATAGGACAGATGTGCTAGCCAATGAGAGATCAGGGATGTGGGTAGATGTATTTCTTTTCTCTCCAATCTGCGAGGTAGATCCATGATGCAGAGGCTGGCCAGAGAATGGAAACTTTCAGTGATTTTGGTGCTCTCATCAAAAAATGAATTGAATAGTTGTAGTAAAGGGGTATTTCAGCACATTCTTCAACTGCTGTCTGAACGGAGTCTGTGTCACAGCGTAAATAGCAGTGTTAGTGCAGCAGCTCAGGAGCTGCAGCATGAAGCCCAGTTCCACAACAAATACACCTAACCGTACAGAGTAAAAGCCCAAGCCATACATGCGGACCCATATAGAATAAACCATTATCATTGACCATAACAGGATGAAATTGGCCGAGATCACAAACAGTAAAATGATGGATTTCCTGCGACTCTCCATCTCTGGGTCTCTGGGACTCTCCCCACTGCTGTGAGCCCGGAGTCTCCTGCGGGCTCTGCTGCTCACTAAAATGTGTCTGACGGTGAGAACATTGAGCAGCAGAATCAGGACAAATGGGACACACGGGGTTAGAATGTGGTGGAGGAATTCGATTGTTACCCAGAACGTAGAGAGCCGAATATCGGCTGTGACATTACAAAACCAGGGCACGTTAGTCAGCAAATACCGGTCTGTGAGCATGAAATACCAGAAAATGTTCTTTATACAGCTCAGCACAGTCACTGTTCCCAGAACTACAGCTGCCGTTTTCTCGCTGCAATATTTACTTTTCAACTTCGGGCAACAAATGGCCACAAATCGATCAAAGGTGAAAGTGACGGTGAACCAGACAGAACAGTCAGTGGCTGCATAAATCAGGACAGCGTGGATATTACACACGGGGATGGACTTCAGGAAAATAAAATGCCCATTAAAAACAATCGGAATGTGCCTCAATATCAGGTCCAGGATAACGACCAGTAGATCTGCCATTGCCATGGACACCAGGTAACAAGTGACACATTTGGTCAGACCACAGTTTCTGCACTGCAGGATCACAATTGTGATTATGTTGACTGTAAATAAAGAAAGAATTCATCAATTGGGGAAGATGTTATTGGTTTGATTGAGGAGTTGTTGAAATTTTCAGATGAGTGCCTGCATCCAGTGACATATTTAATTAATTAGCCATAAACAAAAACATACAGAAGCTTCTTGATACAGTGGAAATAACCAGGGATTATATATATTTAAAAAAAGGCTGTGAAGAAGGGGGGCGGGGAGACTGACATTGTGGTCAGGACCCCAACCGTGTCTTGTGAGTGAAGTCATAACATGAAGAGTCAGGAGTGATGGGAGTAGTCTTGATTGACGGACAGCCGAGGGTGATTGTCTGAAAGCGTTTGTTACAGCTGGGATAGAGATTTGGAATCATTTCTAATTTTCCACTCTTCTCCACTGACTGCAACAAGATGTGTTTCTGAAGAGGATGGTTTAACCCCTCCAGTCCTGGAGCTGTTTTTATTTTAATTAGCAGTCACAGAACAGACATTCTTCGATTTTTAAAAATAAAATGTTTGTTACAAACCAGATAGACAAATTGGCAGAAAGTACTCTTGGTGAGGGAGGTAAATGTCCTTGACCAAGAGTGACTCAGGAGCAGCAATATTGGCCGAGCTATCACTGAACGAAATGAGTTGCTTCTAGGCTGATTCTGTGGCAGGTGCTGAGGAAACCAACAAGTGTTGAATAATACCTGATCACACCCTCACTAACCAATCAGCCGATCTTTCCATGACAGTATTGGTTGAACTGAGCAACAGAAAGTCGTTGGGGAGCTGAAATCCTGCCTTCACATTGAGGATACCCTCCATCATGTTGTGTGGCATGGTGCTCAATAGATAGATTTGGAACAGATGTGGAAAATCAAGGCTCGGCATTCATGAGATGCTGTGGGCCATCAGCAGCAGCAGATGGGAGTCTACTACAGGGTGTAATCTTGTGACCTGTTATATTCCCCAGCCTGCCATTATCATCAAGCCAGGACTTCAACCCTGGTTCAACGCACGGTGCAGGAGAGCATGCCACAAGCAGAACCAGTCATACATGAAATGAGATGTAAACTTAGTGAAGCTGTTCAGCAGGACTAATTAAGTGGCAAATAGCATTAGCAGCAAGTTATCGGCAGAGCCAAGTGATCCTACAACCAAAGGATCAGATATAAGTTCTGCAGAACTGGCACATACAGTCATGAATGCTGGTTGACAATTAATTAACTCACCAGAGAAGGAGGCTCCACAAACATCCCTGTCCACAATGATGGAGGTTCCCAGCACATCAGTGCAAAAGTTAAGGCTGAACCACTTGTTGCAACATTCATCCAGACATTCAGAGTGTTTCATCCAACTCGGCCTCCTCGAGAGTTCCCTGGTGTCACAGATGCCAGTTTTCAGCAAATTTGATTCAGTCCTTGTGTTATCCAGAAACAGCTGAAGGCAATGGAAAAGCCTATAGTCCCTGATAATGTTCAAATAGCACTAAGTACTTGTGCCCCATAAATGACCACACAACTAGCTAAGCTGTTCCTGTAAAGCCACAACACTGACATTTGCCTGGCTATGTGGAAATTTGCACAGTTAAGTCCTGTACATAAAAAGGAGGGCCAATCCAATTTGGCATGTCACTGCGCCATCAGACAATTCTTGTTCATCAGTAAACTAATGGACGGGGTTACAAACTGAGCAATCTCGCGCCACTTGCTTCACAATAACCAGCTTACTGACACCCAGTTTGAGCATTAGCAAGCAATAACCAGCTTACTGACACCCAGTTTGAGCATTAGCAAGCAATAACCAGCTTACTGACACCCAGTGTGAGCATTAGCAAGCAATAACCAGCTTACTGACACCCAGTTTGAGCATTAGCAAGCAATAACCAGCTTACAGACACCCAGTTTGAGCATTAGCAAGCAATAACCAGCTTACTGACACCCGGTTTGAGTGTTAGCAAACAATAACCAGCTTACTGACACCTAGTTTGAGCATTAGCAAGCAATAACCAGCTTACTGACACCCAGTTTGAGCATTAGCAAGCAATAACCAGCTTACTGACACCCAGTTTGAGCATTAGCAAGCAATAACCAGCTTACTGACACCCAGTGTGAGCATTAGCAAGCAATAACCAGCTTACTGACACCCAGTTTGAGCATTAGCAAGCAATAACCAGCTTACAGACACCCAGTTTGAGCATTAGCAAGCAATAACCAGCTTACTGACACCCGGTTTGAGTGTTAGCAAACAATAACCAGCTTACTGACACCTAGTTTGAGCATTAGCAAGCAATAACCAGCTTACTGACACCCAGTTTGAGCATTAGCAAGCAATAACCAGCTTACTGACACCCAGTTTGAGCATTAGCAAGCAATAACCAGCTTACTGACACCCAGTTTGAGTATTAGCAAGCAATAACCAGCTTACTGACACCCAGTTTGAGCAATAGCAAGCAATAACCAGCTTACTGACACCCAGTTTGAGCATTAGCAAGCAATAACCAGCTTACTGACACCCAGTTTGAGCATTAGCAAGCAATAACCAGCTTACTGACACCCAGTTTGAGCATTAGCAAGCAATAACCAGCTTACTGACACCCAGTTTGAGTATTAGCAAGCAATAACCAGCTTACTGACACCCAGTTTGAGCAATAGCAAGCAATAACCAGCTTACTGACACCGAGTTTGAGCATTAGCAAGCAATAACCAGCTTACTGACACCCAGTTTGAGCAATAGCAAGCAATAACCAGCTTACTGACACCCAGTTTGAGCATTAGCAAGCAATAACCAGCTTACCGACACCCAGTTTGAGCATTAGCAAGCAATAACCAGCTTACTGACACCCAGTTTAAGCATTAGCAAGAATATGCAGCTTACTGATGTCCATTTTGGGTACGGCCAGGGCTACTCAGCTCCTCACATAATTCCTGCCTTGGTTCCAACATGGAGAAAAGAGCTAACCACCCCAGGTGGAGTGAGGGTGATATCCCGTGACATCGAGGCAGCATTTGAAAGAGTGTGGCATCAAGGAGTCCCACCAAAACTGTAGTCAAAGGGCATCAATGGTGAAAGTATCCAATGTTAGCACTCATGCTTAGGACAAATGAAGATAGTTGTGCCTATTTGAGATCAGTCATCACAGATCCAAGCGTTCCTCAGAGTTGTGTCGTTGCTGCAACCATTTCTGCCGCTTTATTGGTGAACTTCCTTCCAACGTTATGTCAGAATTTAGGATGCTAGCAAATGATTGCACAATGTTCAGCACCGTTCGCAACTCCTCAGATATGGAAGAAGTCTTGGAACATTTGCAGCAAGGCCTGGGTAATATCGAGGCTTCGCCTGACAAGCAGAAAGTAACATTCACACGACAGAAGAGTAAGGCAATTATCATCTCCAACAGCAGCGAATCTAACCGTGGGAAAATTACGATCAAAGGTGTTACCATCACTGAATGCCACACTATCAACACCCCAGGGGTTGCCATTGACCTTAAAATGAACTTGAAAAGCAAAATACATTCTGTGGATACAGGAGCTGTCAGAGGCTGGGAATCGTGCGACGAATAACACACAATCTCAATCCCCAAAGCCTGTCCGTCACCGACAAGCACACGTCAGAAGTGCGATGGTCATAACCATCCACGTAAATGGCACCACATCCACAAACATTCAGTCCCTCCACACGTACAGTAGCAGCTTTGTGTACCGTGTACAAGAAGCACTGCAAAATTAATGAAGGCTCCTTGGACAGTGCCTTTCAAACTCATGACAAATACCATCTAGAAGGACAATGGCAGCAGTTAGATGGGAATATCACCAGCTACAAGATCCCGCCACAAACCGCCAAAATTCATTAACATAAATTGAAATATATTGCTGTTCATTCACAATGCCGGGCCAAAATCGTGGAACTCCCTTCCGAGCAGCACTGTGGGAGTCCATGAACCATGGGGACTGCAGTAGTACAAGACTGAAACTCACCGCCAGCATCTCAAAAGCACCAAGGGGTGGGACATAAATTCTGGCCCAGCCAGCGAAGCGAACAACCCAAGAATGAATAAAAAACTGAAGAAAAAGCATGCAAACCCGTATAGACGCATACACATGGACACAAAAACACACACACTCACAAACACAGACACAGAGAGACACATGCTGACACTCACATACACAAGCATGCAGACACGTACACACACAAACACACACACAGACACAAATTGCTCAATTGCAATTAAGGGTGGAATTTAAATGCTAGCCTAGGCAGTGTTGCCAATATCCCATTAAAATGGATTTAATAAACAAACATCATGACACACACACACACAAACTCATACGCAAACACGCGCACACACACACACACACACACACACATGAACACGCACACAAACATACACACACACACACACACACACACATACACAAACACACATACACACACAAGCACACACACACACACACAATGTAAATCACATGCACTCACAAGCATTTTCACAACTGCAGTTGCACAGCCGAATCCGAGCCTATATGCACACATACATTTACATGTGTGCTGATACACACACGGAAACACTCATAAACACTCACATAAACTCAAACATGCTTACACCAAAACACACAACACAATGACACTCACACACACACATACATTTTCACACAAGCGCACTCTCTCTCTCTATCTTACATGCACACACATGTACACATGCATGGACACTCACACACACACACATACACACACTCACATGCACACACACATACACACACTCACATGCACACACACATGCAATGCCACTTAAGAAGCACACCCACATAGAGACACACGCACAGCATGTAGACACACAATCAAACAGAAGCACCCACAGCCAAACTTCCTCCGAAGCAGCTACTCCTTCAGACAGACACACGAAAAACACACACACACACACAGACACACACACACACACACACACACACACACACACAGACACACACACGCAGACAAACATAAATACACGCGCCCATTCACACACACATACACCAACACACACACAGAATCACGCACACACACATGCACAGACAGGCACACACCCACTCACACACAAACACTTATAAACATCTTTATTGCAATCTGGAATGGGAAATAAATGTTGTCCCATCCAGCGAAGATTATGATGCCTTTAATACACACACACACACACACACACACACACACACACACACACACACACACACACACACACACACACACACACACACACACACACACACACACACACACACACACACACACAGTGAAGCTCGCGCCCTCACATGCTCTCTTACACATGCAGGGACACACCTTTATGCACGGATAGATAGACACCCCCTCACATGGATGGCGACAAACTCACTTAAACAATCTCTCATCTTCTCTCATACAGGCTCACGTGAACACACATGCACATTCCGGAGCACACTCTGATAATTACACACACTCTTTCACACAATCACAGTTTCTCACTCTCTCTCTCATAAACACACACACACAGGGACACACGAGAACCCACAAGCACATGCAGATACTCATGCACTACCTTCGGGGAAACACACACACACATACAGGTGTGTGCTTTTGCCGGTTAGGGGAGGGTGGACTGGTGGTGGGTGTGCAACAACCAGGACCCGAAATATAACTTTATTGAACAGTGTCTAACTTCTAACCATATGAAGGATGCAACAGAACGCCATGAAATTGAAGAACTGCTTCAGCGTGAACTGGAGGGTTCACTGCATGAGATTCACGAAACAACAGCGTTGCAGCTCAACACCACCTTCTCAAAAGCATCTGACCAGTGGTGCCCACGTCCGAGGGAAAACAATTAAGTAAATAAATAAATTCATACAATCATTCATCCATGCATACATACATTCAGACATATCTGGGCTGAGAATTCTTTCAGCTCCTGTACCTCTCTCCGGGGGCCAAGCACAGCCACAAACACATTCGGGAGTCCCACTGACCTGGGAAAGTCATGGGACGATTCATCATGCTTCTCCCTGCTGAGGGATAAAACAATGAATTCACCTCACATGGCATTGATGATCACCGTCATCGAGTGGATCCCTCCATAGACAGCAAAATGGGAGCTGATGAATATGTCACCCGCTCGAGCCTGCGAAGTTCTGGGCTATAGAATGTCAATGAAACTGTGACCGTAACAACGACTGACAGCACCGCGTTCACCTGGTTTGAACCTGCAGTTCGTGATGAAGGACGTGACACCTCTCCGTGACTATTTCCTTGCTGAATCAGAGTAGACACTCTGCTCACTGCTGGGGTGAAGTTCAGTAAGTGTTCTAGATAGAGAAGAGCCACCCTCGCCTTCCCTTGTTACAGAATTTCACCTCTCTACAGCCTCTGCTCCATTTGCTGGTTATGTTCCAGGCACAGATTTTCGGTAACTAGGGTTCCCGCACCTCATGCAGATTTGGGTCTCGATATCATCGTCCTCTCGGAATATACGCTGCATCTCAGAACACAGCCTCAAGAACAATATCCACAACACCTCCACGCAGTTTCCAATCAGACAAACAAGTCAAAGCCACTCAGCTGCAAGTTAGATCCTTGTTCCTTTTAAATCGCACTTCAGGGGTTTCCTCCTGTTACTGAACACATGTTCAGCTGTCACGGACTAACACAGGCGATCAATGGGCAGGCTAAATTCAAGTTATAAACACATGTGTCTGAGATGCTGAAACCAATTTGCAACATGGTGCACCAGGTGGGAGACCAGGGGAAGTGAATGATAGTGCGGCACACACCTCTCCATCTTCTGCATGTTGCAGCTCCGGCACCAGTGAGCCTAGCACTGTCATGGCCAGGGGCAGATGTAGAGAGATACATATTCACTTTAAAATGGGAAATGCATTAATTTGCATGAATAAGTGGAAGTGGAGAGGGATTGGGATTAACTGAAGGACTGAGACCGTGGGGGTATCACGTCATAAGAATTAGAATATTAAAATAGAGGTGTTACCAGACCATGAAGCAATCTAAACGAGTGAGCATAGGGGTGATGGTTTGAAGGGAATTGCTGTGAGTTTGGATGTGAGCAAGAGAGGTTGGGAGGAGCTGGGGTTTATAAAACTTAGTAACTGAGAAGGTGACGAGGATAACATTGGACTATTCAAATCTGCATTTAGACACATGTGAGGGTTTATTCAGTAGCTGAAGGCGGCGGTGGTTATGTGATGTACTATGGAGTTGGATTGGGGCAGCATAGGGAATATAGGGTCACTAATCAGATCACTGTTAAAGGGATTGCACATGTTGCAAAAAGTCAGGTTGTAGCTCAGACATTGGCAAGGGAGTCTCGTGCATGCAATGGCTGGGGAAGGGAGATTGTGCTGAAAGTGAAGACAATCGATTCCATCTCCCAAATTTAAAATGACAGGAATTGTAATGAAGCTAAATGTGATTTTGAAATAAATAACCCGACAGAGAGACTTACCAGGTACACCAACAAGAGCCACGATGGGATAATAAAATATTTGAATAGCTTGAAGCGTGTATAGGATGCGAGAAGCCAATGGCAACAATTCATAATATGTAGAAAGAATGTAAAGGGCTTCTGATAAGCTTCTGCCAATTGTTGTAACATTCCAGTCTATTGTTAACAGATTCAGATCCATTGATCCCAGATTCTTATCTGTTGTTGGTAGCTTCCAATCAATTGCTCTCACATCCTGTTCCATTTCTAGAACATTCCAATCTCTTGTTCTCAGATTCTGATCAATTGTTTGAATAATTCAATCTATTGTTCTCTGATTCAGACTCTCCCTTTCCCTTTCTCTGGAATTGCTGATTCCTTTTATTTTCGGGCAAAATGCTCCCACTGTGAATATGGAATAACATGTTGGAAGGCTCCCTTATTAATAGAAGAGGGAAAGGCTCTCGTGAGACAATTAGGATCCATGTACACTGGCGTTAATTACAGTCACTGAACAAACAGCTCCTTTTAACCCTGTTCAACTCAATATTTTTCATATTACAATAATGTTGAACATTTACCGGCCTGTGGGGCATATGTGATGGTCTTGAGGGATAGACTGATGTAAATAGTGGGTGACCCGTTGTGTGCCAGAGGGTTTAGTGCTTGTGCACCATCTGTTGAAATATATATGAATGATCTGTATGAGGGAAACTAATATAGACTATTCTCCAGTTAGCTACTGACACGAGGCTTGTTGTGAATGTCAGCGATGAGGAGGCTGTTAAAATGATTCAACACACATTAGGTAAGTTGAGTGAGAGGGGAAATACATGACAGATGAATGTATAACGTGGCTAAGTGTCAGTTTACCAACTCTGGCAGGGAAAGCAGGATTACAGAGTATTATATAAATGATTATGGATTGTTGAACATTGAGGTAGAAAAGGACTTTGTTGTCCTTGTACACTAAACATTGAAATCAAGCACCCATTTGCAGCAAGCAGTGAAGGAGACAAACGGTATGTTTGCCCTCCTTGCAAAAAATGGCTTGATTACTGGAGCAAGCTTGTCTTAATGCAGTTGATCAAGGGCTTGGTGAGTCACTCCAGGATGATTGTGTGTAGTTTTGCTCTTCTTACCTTAGAAGGGGTATATTTGCCATAGAGAGTGTACTGCAAATGTTCACCAAATTGATTCTTGAGATGACAATATTGTTGTACAAGGAGTGATTTGGCCGGCTAGACCTGTATGAATCGGTACCAGCCTCATGATTCGAGTAGGCCATTTTGGACTGAGATGATAAGAAACTTCTTCACTCAGAGAGAGGTGAACCTGTGGAATTTTCCATCACAGATGATGGTGGATGCCACATCACTGATTATATTTAAGACTGAAAGACATTTCTGAACTCTAAAGGCATCAAGGATATGGGGAGATCATGGTAGCATGACGTTCAGACAGAGAAACAGCCATGACCATACTTACAGGCAGTGCAACTTCGAATGTCCTGCTGTTCCTCGTGTTTTCTCTGTTTTAATGTTTGCTATTACCATCAAGTTGGGAATCAACCCTGGACCAATGAAGAAAGTCGAAGGGCATTCCTGTATAAGCACCAGACATTCAATAAAACGTGCTGTCAACCTATTGAAGTGAATACACAGGGTTACTTGCATGCCAAACAGCAGAAGCAGTAATTGACAGACGGAGCTCAGCGTATCCACAACCATCAGGTCAGATCATGACTCTGCAGTCCTGCCACATGCAGACCTGAAAATTAAACAATTAACCTCTGGTCGAATATGCCACATATTCTCATCATCAATGGTGGAGGAGCCCAAATCATCAGAGCAAAATATAAGGCTGAATCATTTGCAACAGCCTTCAGTCAGAAGTGACAAGTGCATGATCCATCTTGGCCTCTAATGGAGGACAACTGCTTCACAGCTGCCAGTCTTTAGGCAATTCGATTCATTCCGTGCAATAACAAGGAGTGACTGAAGGAACTGGGTAATGCAAATGCTATGGACCATGACAGTATTCAGTCAGTGATGCAGATTCCAGATTTAACTGTGCCCTGCCCACAGCAAGCATTTCCATTACAGATGGAAAACTGACATCCACCTAATGTGGAAAAAAATCTCCAGGTACATCCTATTCATCGAATGTTGGACCAAAGCAAGCCAGAGAATTACCGTGCCATCAGTCTGATCTTGATCATCAGGATAGTGACGGAAGGGTCATCTGAAGAGCAGTCATGCGGCACTTACTGAACAATCCGCTGCTCACAGGTGCACACTTGGGCCTCCACCACAGCCGTTTAATTCCTGAACTCATTATAGCCATAGCGCAAAGATGGAACAAATAAATGAACTCAAGAGCTTAAGTGAACGTCAGATTTTGACAGAGAATGACATCGGGAGCTATAGAAACACTCATGTCAATGGGAAACAGGCTGGAGACGTGGTGCTGGTGCAAACCCTCACTGGGTAGAGTCATACCTGGCACAAAGGAAGCTAGTTGTAGTTATTGCAGGCCAACCACCTCATCCATCACTGCCTGAGCTCCTCAGGATAATATACGAGGTCCAAGAAATTTCAGCTTTTTCATCAATGACCTGCCAAGCACCAAAAGCTTTGCAGTAAGATTTTTTGCTGCTGATGGGCAATGTTCAACATCATCCATAACACATGACTGCAGAAGTAGTGTGCGCTCATGTGTTTCAAGGCCTGAGCTACTTTCCCTCTTGGGCTGAATAGTGGGAAGTAACAAATCGGCCACCGATTCCACACCGATGAATATACAAATGTTTGCTGCGAGTGAGCACGGATTCAGCCACAGGAGAGTGATAAATATGTAATTATGTCTGTGATCATTGTCATGGAGCAGCGCAAATGGTCAGACCTGGAGACAGGAAAGCGTGGAAGGAAAATATGCCTCACCCCCGCCATGCCTCGCTGATGGAGCTACATAAATATGTATTTTTTATACTTACCATTTTCATAAACTTCACTGCGCTGAAAACACAAAATAATTAAAAAAGGGCTTATTTACACACATGCACACAAAGGGAATACAAATATTTAGTTGCACACATCCAGACAAGAAGCAAGTGTTTTCCTGCACACAGAAACAAACAATAAAAACAATGACATGTACATTGATGCACCTGAGAAATGTTTATAAATTTATTAGTCAAGAAATTCTCAGACTTGGGCTGTGCTCGTGACTGTGTCTGAATAACGTTAATAAACATTAACCATTTTCCTCACATTAATTTAAATTTGTCTGATGTATCAATATAAATGTAACATTGTGACTGTGACAATAGTGCTCACTGCCAGTCCTTCACTTGTTTTTGTTTTTGGTAGTTGCAACAAACACCTCAGCAACATTGTTCATGGTTCTCCAGCATGACAGAGGAACCTCTAACCGCACATCTGCTCATTGTTCCCTGTCAGATATCATCAATAATCAAGGTTTCCAAAAGTGAAATAGTCCATCAAACTTGTCAATGTGGAGCTATTGAAATATACGTGGTTTCTGTGTTTACATTGTAATTCTTTATTTTATAAACAACAACAGGATGTAGGATTTCACCGTCTGATCACAGATTGTTTGAAGGTGCAGATAAGGGATGTGGCTGAACTAAAGACGGGGACTTCCCTCCAGACAAACTGCCCTGCCTGAAACTTTATGGGGGAGGGGAGGGGAGGAAGTACTGCTTGGCCATTTCGCCCTTGTGTCTATTGAGAGCCTCAAGTCGCCAATGAATAGCTACCTTAGGCCTCATGCCACCCATCCCTATTTTATGCGAAACAGGGAGAAGCCCAATCCAGTTTGAGCAGCCGATCTCCCTCGCTGGTCTTGCACCTGAGATAGTGCTGGAAGTCTCACCTTTAAACTTGTAACGCTCTTCCCAGTGCGAGCAAGCAGCAGCATATTGGCCTCGCTCACCAACTGCCTTTTTAGACAGGGTAGCGGGGTGGGATGGGGGAGTGAGGGGGTAGGGTTGGGGGGTTGGGGCACAGCGCCTGGTAAAATCCAGCCCAATGAGTCATCAATGACCTTTATCCTGTATGTTCCCACTGTGAAATCATAATTGCCTCAATATTACATAGTAATCACTAATCATGGATAAAGTTTCAGCTACTGAGGATAGTTAATCACTTCTGACAAATTCTAGGCGAAACATTTGCCTCTTGGTTAATGTTAGACAAATGAATTGAAAATTTATCGTTGATCCTAATGAGGATGAGAGACTTTACTAACTTTTCTAATCTACACATCTACCAAATAGGAATACTCCCATTGACAATTAGACTTCGATTTCTTCGACATTCGAATTTGCACAGATTTCCTTTTTATTTGGAGTTCTGCCTAACACAAAGTTAAGCAGAGTACTCCAAACGCTTCTCAAGACTATAAAGGCTTTATAGTTTTGTGAAGTGTACACCTGCTCTTCCTCACGACTGGAACTGTTCTAAGCTTTACGAATCACAACAACACTCCATGACAAGTAGAGAAATCATCTCAAATAAACTGCTAAAAATAGCAGCCGAGATATCTATTCATTCCGGACGTTTCAAAGTACCATTACTGGAGCCACATTGGGATACCGGATCATCAAATGTCTGGTTTGGAGGTGTATTTGGGGCTTGAGGATCCCAACAGAATTCCCATGCCCTTCATTGGATCACTGACAGATTTTCAGAGCCACTCCACCTGTGATTCGGCCTCACTCCAACATTCTGACAGCGATCAGGAGTGGCGGTCATTGGCACTTTAACATTTCCCCCATCCCCCCATTTGTGCTCAGTAACTGGCTACGTAACACGACAGAATGGACCAATAGAGCATCAGCCATTTGACACACACACGCACACTCACACTCACACTCACACTCACACTCACTCACAGACACACACACACACGCACACTCACACTCACACTCACACTCACACTCACACTCACTCACAGACACACACACACACACACACACACACTCACACTCACTCACAGACACACACACACACGCACACTCACAATCACAGACTCACACTCACACAGTCAGTGACGAAAAAGTTCCAATTTTCAAAACATAAAAACTACCTTTTAACGTACATTAATTGAAATAGTAATAGGATATGAAAGGTGCTTCAAAGTTAAATATCTAATTATGTTGAGTAGAGTGTTAATAAGAGTAAGGATCTAATTGATTTTGAAACCAATAAGCAAAGTAAAGAGTCAAGTACTTGTCCAAACAACAATAAAATAAAATAAGATGCTAGCAAAGGTAAGGCTTTAATTATCACATGACTGTAGGTTCAATTTTCGCAATAAATATCAAAGAATATACACTGGCGACAAGACTGGGCTGACTAATAT
Organism: Isurus oxyrinchus; assembly: GCA_026770705.1. Lineage (NCBI taxonomy): Eukaryota > Metazoa > Chordata > Chondrichthyes > Lamniformes > Lamnidae > Isurus > Isurus oxyrinchus. Next base: position 214,887 of record JANJGN010000526.1, on the reverse strand, counting down.
TTATATTTTAATGCGTGTATTACATAACTACATATGTCATTGAAAGATGACTTTTTTGTGATCCTGTGGCTGAATAATTATGAGATGTTTACTGTGATTATTGGGCTGAAGAATAATTTAATCTTTACTGCAATTGTCATAATGTTATCAATTGATTTCATAATCACTGTCACCATTGCTCTCAGAGTATTGAACATCTACCGAAATTGTCAACGTAAACAATAATGTTTATTATTTGACAAACAATGATTAATTACGTGGTCTAGTAATCCTTATATATTCAAATAATTATTTGAACGGGCATCGATTGGAATTAAAGAATGTTGATTGGTCTGAACATTGATTTGATCTTTCATCCTCTGACGGAAAAAATAAATCTGTCGAAATAATAATTTGATATTCATTATTATTATTGAATTAAACAATTAGACTCTCAGAATGCTTACTGGACTAAACAAAAATGTTGTTCCGCGTTGATCAACAGACTGAACATTATTCAGCAATTTACTGTCATCACTTGGCTGCACAATAATTAAATAGCACTATGAAATCTGTAGACTATTTCCATTCAACAATTAGTTTTTGTTTTGTTGAAGGACAGCAATTATAGGTCTCAATATTAATCAGAACTCTTTTTAAATAAGTAGATTTTCTGCCATAAAACATGTCAATCTCTACTGGAAGTAGTGGCGACAACATGTACTCTTGCAGTTGTCTGAACAGGATCTATATTTTCTGCGCTTATCGAAACTCAGAAAATAACAACTAATCTTGTCCGATTATTGAATCGAACAATGGCAAGATGTTTAACGAGTTAACTCAAGAGAACTATATTTATGCATTCACAATGTTTCTTGGATGTCACACTTATAGCAAATACAATGTAATTATTGGACTGAAAATAATGGAATGTCAATTGAACTCATTGGTCGTGAAACATGAACAAATTCACTGTGTTATTGCATTTTATTAAGTATTCTCTGAGCACTACGATCACCATCTTTTCCACATTGTCATATGCAGTGTTTTGCTCACCAGAAAAAAGAACAATGTTTAATCAACGTATTCCACTGCTCATTAATTACACTCTGCTGTGCTGAAGGAGGAAAAAACAGTATTGATCCCATCTGTTTACTGCACTTTTCATTAATTGCATAATTGGTGAGCTGATTCGAGAGAACACACCATAATTATTTAATCGGATTATTGCAGTGTTTATTAATCATAAAACAACTGTTCTAATTTGACATAATAAACAATATTTATATAATATGATTATTGCTCTTTTCTTTCGTTGTTCACTTGAGGTGTTGTTTGAACAGAACACACAATAACTATTTAACATATTTATTGCCCTCTTCGTTAAATGTTCAATTAATGTGCTGCTTGGACAGAACAACCCCTATTTATTTAATCTTTTTGTTGCAACATTCATTAATTACACGTTTACGGTGTTAATTTGGCAGAACAACAAAAACATAATTAACCTGCTTATTGGAATTTCCATTAGTTACAAATTTAATACGCTGATTTCAAAAGGAAAACAATTCTTATTGTATACTTCATTTATTGCACACGTTCTGTGTTGATAAGGCAGAACAACCAATATTTATTTGATCTGCCCACTTCAATGTCCATTAATTTCATCCTTATTGTGTTATTTGGAGAGGACAATACATGTTTGTTTAACCAGCTCATTGTTCTGTTCATCAATTACACACTTAGTGTTGTGAGTGGATAAAACAAACAATATTTATTGATTACGTTGATTGCAGTTATTGTTAATCACACACTTGCTGTGCTGATTATTCTGAACAATAATTATTATTTCTTAATTCTAACAACAGGGGCAGCCTCTGCTCTGAAGCCATGCCTGATTAATTGGAGCTTGCTGCACTGTGAGACTTAAGTGTTTCACCCGACAAACAATCAGCAGTGGATTCCACAAATGCTAACTTCTAATGGCCTCACAATCTAACAATTATATTAAAATTATTATATATGTTCTTTGGTTATTGCTATGAAAACTGACGCCTTATCAACATATTGTGAAGAACGATATTGTGGATATTAATCTGAGGTCTTATCCCTAAATGATATTTTTGCCTGTGCTAGTAATTTATTTTCTTGGAAGGAAATATTAAATGTTACATTCCGTGAAACCTGGAGTAAGAATTGGTAACTTCCCTTCTCTTCTTCGAGACAACATTTCAATAGTTGCTGCTCCTACTTATCTGAAATATGAATAGTTACACAGGCTGATGTCCCGAGAGAACATTAGATGTTTACTGCCATTATTGGTTTGATCACTGTTAATCTGCATCAGTTGTTCATGAGATGTGTGAGCCGCTGGCTCGGCAAGCATTTATTACCCATCCCCAATTGCCCTTCTTCAGTTTCAACCACATTACGTGGTATTGGAGTGACATGTAGGCCAAAGCAGGTAAGGACTGCATGTTTCCATCCATAATGGACATTAGTGAACCAGATGTTCCATTTTATTGGCTATTTCCAAAGATCAATATTAATGAGAGTGATAATTCGACAATTCCTCCTTATAACTTCACATGTTCATTTATTCTGGTATTTTTATCGGCAACAGCTTAATGGTCATCATTCAGCTACTATTGTTTTTATTGGATTTGAATTCAGCTGTGGTGGGATTTGAAATGCCGTCCGCAAAGCATTACCTTTGGGTTTCTTCATAACCAATTCAGTGATATGACCACAAGGCACCCACAATTTTAGGATTGAACAATAACTTCGTATTTCTTCCAAATTTACTCCACCTGTTGGTTGATTAACAATTCATATATAGTGCTTATGGGACTGAATATGAATTTAACATTCACTGTGCTTTTCATCAGGACGGTAATTACGTTGAAATGTGATTACTTGTTTGAATATTTATCAGCTATTTCTCAAGATCAGTGAACTTGTGTAACTGTGTACATTCAGTATTCTGGTCCTTGAATCACTTTATTATTGTAATTAAAGTACAGTTTTAAATATCAAACGATTATGCTCTCCAATTTTCACAAAATGTATACCTGGTGTCAATATTGAAAATAGCAATGGCTAGACACATTGTGAAATGATAATGAAATTCTTCCTGTGAAGATTGGACAAACATTAATCTGTTGGCTAAAGTCTAACCGTTTCTTGCAATTTAATTTTTGTTATTATTGGGCGAGAAACACAGAACTGCTTAAACTAATTATTGTCTGGACATCTGTTGCATAATTACTGTGTTTATTGTTCTTACAATAATCAATTTTTTAGATTTCTCATAACATTGAAGATTAATTATGTAATCTCAGACTATTCGAATACAGGATAATTTGATATGATTTTTTAAAAAATAATAATGTTTCATGAGATAGCATACTGTTTAGTTCTTATATATTCTGTTTCCCACGAAATTATTATGCATCCTGCAAGAGGATGTACCAAGACAATAGTTCAACGCCGTTATCAAGCTGAACAATAACTGGATTTCCATTTCCATATATATATTTCATGTTAATTTGATTATGACTGTCACTATTGTCTAGCACTATTAACTATTTCGAATCATGAGTGAACTGAAAAATAATTAGATAAATACTGTGAATAGTGGGAAAGCAATGATCTTTTACTTTGGCAAACAATTCTTAGACATTTGTAGTAATTAATTGGAAAAGCACATTGATATTGGACTGAACAATGCTTCGACATTTAGCCTCAGCAGTGAAAATGCATAAATTAGACATGCTCTGAGATCATAGTCCTAAAATGCTATGATATTTTTTGTCATTACTAACTTTTTAAAAAAAGGATTAGATATTTTCTGAATGCTGCACTGAACAGTGATTAGTTGTTTACACTAATTACTGCACTGACGATTGGTCAGATTTTAATGGTCATCATTGTAGTGTTCGGAAATTAAACAGAACAGTGAATATTTGATGCACCCACTCACAAGTGATTTCGCTTTAAGTACTATCCTATGAGCATCCGGTTATGCAGAGTATGAATTGAACAAATGATTGAGCGAATTGGAACAACCAGTTTTGACCAAGTTATCGGTTCTACACTGTCAAACATTCCTTCACATTCCTGAAGGCCATACTGGACTTGAATATCAATAGCAATGATGTGCTTATGTATTTGTTTGCCAAAGTGAGTCTATTAATCAATGTTCTACTGAAAGAATCCACAAACTCTTTCCCTACTCTATATCACGGCAACCTAGACCCGCCAACAATGAATGAATCGAAAGTCATTGAGGTTATGAACTCACAAATCACGTAGTTGAGTTCAGCTTTAACGACACCATGTATGCAAACATACATCCAGCTCTCACATAGACCTTTACAGGGTTCCATGTGAAATTGCCTTCTATGAAATTCCACTCATCCTCCTTGACTTTGAATATGTCTGTTACAATTGCTTTATTTAAAACCGTCGCAAAATATATATATTTAGTTACATATCTTAATGGGCTCCATCCTGCACTGAATTTCACATCTGAAATGGAGCAGCAAATGGATTCGCTTTCCTTGATGAAGTCACTGAGGAATCTGCCAGCTGTTTCTCTACTAAAACAAAAACAGACTTACCTGGAAAAACACAGCAGGTCTGCCAGCATCGGCAGAAAAGAAAGGAGTTGACGTTTCAAGTCCTTATGAACCTTCAACAGAACTGGGTGAATCCAAGGAGCGGGGTCAAATATAAGCATGTTTAAGGTTGGGGGGGGGGGCTGCGGGGTTGGGTGTGGGGAGAGAAGTGGAGGGGGCTGGTGTGTTTGTAGGGACAAGCATGCAGTGATAGGAGCCGATAATCAAAAGATGTCACAGACAAAAGAACGAAAGAACACAGAGGTGTTGAAGTTGGTGATATTATCTAAACGAATGTGCTAATTAAGAATGGATGGTACAGCACTCAACGTATAGCTCTAGTGGGGGTGGGGGGGTCATCAAAATTTTTAAAATAATGCAAATAGGTGGGAAAAGAAAAATCTATATAAATTATTGGAAAAAAAGAAAAGGAAGGGGGAAGAAACAGAAAAGGGTGGGGATGGAAGAGGGAGTTCAAGATCTAAAGTTGTTGAATTCAATAGTCAGTCCAGAAGGCTGTAAAGTGCCTAGTCAGAAGATGAGGTGCTTTTCCTCCAGTTTGTGTTGGGCTTCACTGGAACAATGCAGCAAGGCAAGGACAGACATGTGGGCAAGAGAGCAGGGTGGAGTATTAAAATGGCAAGCGACAGAGAGATTTGGGTCATGCTGGTGGACAGACCGCAGGTGTTCTGCAAAGCGGTTGCCCAGTTTACCTTTGGGTCTCTCCAATGTAGAGGGGACCACATTGCGAGCAACGAATGCAGTAGACTAATTTGGGGGAATTGCAAGTGACGTGATGCTTCACTTGAAAGGAATGTTTGGGCCCTTGGACGGTGAGGAGAGAGAACGTGAAGGGGCAGGTGTTGCATCTTTTGCGTGGGCATGGGGTGGTGCCATAGACGGGGGTTGAGGAGTAGGGGGTGATGGAGGAGTGGACCAGGGTGTCCCGGAGGGAACGATCCCTATGGAATGCCGCCAGGGGTGGTGAAGTGAAGATGTGTTTGACTATCTCTACTCTCACTCTCTGCCACTCTCCCTGCCTCTCTCATTATCTCTGCCTCCCAATTCCTCTCGCAATTTTATGTGCCTCTGTTTCTAAACCACTATTTCTCTCCAACTACCTCTCTCTCTCTCTGTCCTTTTCACTCTCTCTCTTTCTCTCTCTCTCTCACACCCTCACTCTCTCTCCCTCTCTGCCTGTCTATTGTTCTCTCTACATATCTCTCTGTCATTCCCTACCTCGCTCTTATTCCCTGTCTCTCTGTCTCTCTCCTTCTGTTTCCCTGTGTTTATCTCATCCTCCCGCTGCCTCTCTCTCAAATCTCTCTGATTATCACTCCCTCTCTCGCTCTCTCTATCTCTATCTATGCCTCTCTATGCCTCTCTGTCTGACTCCTTTTCTGTGTTTCTCTCTGTCTTTTTTCCCTCCCTCCCACTTTGGCTCTCTGCATCGCAGTTACTCACTGTCTTTCCCTGTGTGCTTCTAGCTTTCTCTCTGTCGCTACCTCGCTCTGTCTCTCTCCCTCTCTCTCTCCTTCACTCTATTTTTCTCTATATATCTCTCCCTATCGCTAGCTCTCTCTCCCACACTCTTTCGATGTGCCTCAGCATCTCTCCCGCTGTCTCTCTTTCCCTTTCGCTCCATCCCTGCAACCGTCTTGGTTTTTCTCTCTCTCCCTGTTTCTGTTCTCTCACCCTCTCTCTCTCTCTTTTTATCCCTCTCTCTCTCTCTTTCTATCTCTCTCTCTCTCTCTCTCTATCCCTCTCTCTCTCTCTCTCTTTCTATCCCTCTGTTTCCCTATCCCCCTCTCTCCCTGCCTTTCCCTGTCTATCTATCTCTATCTCTTTCTGTCACTTGCTGTCTCTCTGTCTCTCTCAGCCTCTCTATTGGTCTCACTCTCCCTCCATCTCTATCTCACTGTCTGCCTCTCAACCTCTCACTCTTCCTTTTTGCTGCCTCTCTCTTTATTATTCCGAGCCCCTTCTCTCCTTCAAAGACTCTTTCTATGTCTCACTCTCTACTCTTTCTGGCTCTGTCTCTCCACCTCTCTCCCACACACTCATTCTCTCTGTTCCTCTCGCTGTCTCAATCTCTTTGCCTTTCTCTCTCTCTCTCTGTCTCTCTCTCTCTTTCTCCCTCTCTCTCTTTCTCAGTCTCCCTCTCTCTCTGCCTGTTTCTCTTTCGATGTCTCTGCCCACCAATACCCTCAACTCTGCACACCGACCTTTCTCCCTCTTTTTGGCTTCAACTTCTATGACCGATCCCTCTGCTGCTCTTTGATAAATGCTGTGCCGTGTTCTGGCGGAACGACTGCTGTCCAAACAATGTGATGAATCGCGCTGAGGGACAGGCAGACCATCCAATGGGATTGTGGAGATGTTCTCAGGTGGAATTTCATTGCAATCGCTGACTGATAGTTATATTGGACAGACAGCCCCGTTAACGGGATCGCCGCGATGCTTGAAGATTTATTTTCTTTTTCTGCCCAATCAATGAGGGTAATCCATTCTGACAAACAGCCCTGTGACTGGGAGGACCGAGAAGGTAGGTGGTCTGTACGTTTTCATTCCAACCAGTGAGGCGTATCCATGATGGACAGACAGCTGGGCTAATGGGAAATCCCAGTTAGTGTGTTATTCTCATCACTGAATGACTTGAAGAAGGAAAAGGATATTTCTTGACATCGTCCAATTGCTTTCTGAACGGATTCATGTCATGGCGAAAATCACAGTGTAAGTGAAGCAGCTAAGGAGCCATACAAAATTAACACGGAAATTCCACATCCAGTTCCAAATAAAATAAACCAATGATGTTCATCATAACAGAATGTAATTGGCCGAGATCACAAACAGTTGAATTATGGACATTCTTCTACTCTCCATCTCTGGGTCTCTGGGACTCTCCCCACTGCTGTGAGCCCGGAGTCTCCTGCGGGCTCTGCTGCTCACTAAAATGTGTCTGACGGTGAGAACATTGAGCAGCAGAATCAGGACAAATGGGACACACGGGGTTAGAATGTGGTAGAGGAGGTCGGTTGTTACCCAGAACAGACGCTGCTGAACATCAAATGTAACGTCACAAAACCAGGGGGGATTCACACGCGAATACCGACCTGTAAACATAAAATAATAGAAAATGTTCTTTAAACAGCTCAGCACAGTCACTGTTCCCAGGACCACAGCTGCCGTTTTCTCTCTGCAATATTTACTTTTCAGCTTCGGGCAACAAGTGGCCACAAATCGATCAAAGGTGAATGTGACTGTGAACCAGACAGAACAGTCAGTGGCTGCATAAAGCAGGACAGCGTGGATATTACACACGGGGATGGAATCCAGGAAACGAATCTGTTAACAAAAAACTTTGGGAATGTGTCTCAATTTGACTTTCAGACTCAGGACCAGTAGATCCGCCACTACCATAGCCTCTAGGTATCAAGAGACAGATTTACTCAGACCACAGTGTTTGGACTTCGGGGTAACAATTGTGATTAAGTTCAGTGTAAGGAAAGGAAATAAGGGCTGACATTATTTATTCCGCTGGGGAATCTAGTACCAGTTTGCATGAGGAGTTGCTGATATTTTCAAATGTGTGACTGCGTCCAGTGATTTATTGAATGAAATGAAAGTGAGAGAATATAAGAAGATGTCCTTTATAAAGTAGATGGAAGTAGAGATTAAAAAGCAAACAAACACGGGCTGTGAGCAAGGAGGTGACTCGGAACCAGGGGATAATGAGGAGATTCAGGGGTGATGGGGAAAACTCATGAGTGACGGGAAGCGGAGGATGAGTGGGTCAAACCACATGTGACACGTGTGTTACAGGCAGGGTACATATTTGGAATAATTAATCATTTATCCCTCTTCTCTACGGACTCTAACAAGACACCATTATCCGAGAGATGCTTTATGAGCAGTGTTGTAGTTTATAAAAGCAGTCACAAAACATACATCCTTCATTTAAAAAAAATGAATGGGTAAAAATATATTTATTGCAAAACCAGGGAGACAAATACTGACTCTGTAAAGACACAACGAAAAATATTTACAGGCAATATAAGATGTACATAAATAATTAGAAGCTTGGTACAGAAGCTGATCAATTTTCTACATTGCTTCAGGTGGTAGTTGAAAACTTTTCAGGCTGATAGATTCCCTCTCGTTTCTTGAAGGGAAATCATGCCCGTACCAGGCTTTAATAAAATCCGTAATTCAATGTCAGTTATTTCTTTATATCCGTTTCCCTATCCAGTGACAATAATATGGGATTTCCAGTTACCACAAAGGAACATTCTCGTTACTAACAACCTCCCAATTTTTCCTCCATCCTACCAACATTTTCACGTTAATGTCACACCATGGTTACAGGAAAGTCCGGTGACTCATTCGAGAGTTGTGGTGGGCGCCAGGAGTGAAAGGAGGAATCTACATTCACACTTTCCCCCGGAATTTCCCAGCAATACTAAACTTGACACTCATCCCTGAGGATAGACCGACACACTGACCAAAACACCCAGACAGAAACATCTCTCTCTCTGTCTCTCCGTCTCTTTCTGTCTCTCTCTCACACACACACACGGGCAAGCACTAACACACTTATGTACAGAGGCATGCACATACCGCACATGCCAAGTGCAAATAGAAACGCGCACATACACAAACATTGCACGCGCGCACACACACACACACTCACATGAACTCATACATGGACACACATCTTTGCATATGCAGACAGACACACACAAACACACAAACACACACACATGCACATTGTCACAGGCTCTTTCTGACACCGGTGCACGTTCACACACAAAATCCCAAACACACACACACTGATAAATTCACATTGATAATGACAGGCACAGAAAAAGAATCAATTTAACTAAGACACTGCACTGTTCTCTGTATATCTCTGTAGCTCTTTGTATCTCTCTCGCTCTCTATCACTCTCTGTCTTATTCTCGCTCTCTCAGACTGACTGTCTGTCTATCTCTGTCTCTCGCTCTCCCTCTCTCTCCATCTCTCTCCCTTTCTCTCTACCTCTCTGTCTCTCTGTCTTTCTCTCTCTCACACACACACACATACATGGACTCACACACTGACATATACACCGACACACGCACAAAGGCATGCATATTCACATGAACATGCATGCACAGATGCACTGACACACAAGCGCACAAACCTGCACACACACACACACACACACACACACACACACACACATGCACACATACAAATGCACACAAGCAAGCACACGCACATGGACTCACAGACACACACACTTGCGGACTCGCACATATGCACACACGAACACAAGCAAGCATGTGCACGTGGAAATGTATGTATAGACACATTGAGACACAAGAAGTGCACGGACGCGGGAATTATATTAAAGAAAATGAACAGGGGATGTTGTAACATGCCTTTGCGAGATTGCATAATTACATCAGTGGAATGGATGCGTGTCACGCAATGCCATTTTAGTTTCACTTTAGGCACTGAGCAGACCACATCGCTTACCTCTGCTGCTGACGGGTCTTCAAATTGTATACCTCTATTTTAAACTTCCATGTGCCTAGTCACAATAAAAAAGCCCAAATGTTAGTCCATCATGAATGATCAGTGCCTTTTTATCTCTCCAAACACACGACATGAAGAGCCATCATTCACCGCTTCCCTTTGATTTCTGTCTCACAGCCAATGTCACATCCATAATGCCACTTGAATCCATGGAATTCAATTTCCATTGCAATTGCATTAAGTTACACTTAATCACACTTTTTTCATCTATATAACATCAAGCTCAGTTCGCTCATCAATCCCTTCGATACTGAGACAAAGGACTTAATTTAGTTTATTCATTGCCATGTTACATGGGGGTTGTGTTGTGAGCTGCTGCTTACATTCAGGGAGGGTAGAGGACGTGGCCACCCAAATCTGGATGAGATCTGGGGACTGTATTTACACTGCATAACGGTCTGTATCATGACAAGAGATGGAGCAGAGGCTGCAGGGAGTGGAGACTCTTCCAATGTGGACTGGGAGGGCGGGTCTGGTGGAGATTGGTTATTCCGTACCCACCACAGGTTTTTCAAGGTCATTTTCCATTCTGAACTTCACACAGGTGCAGAGTTGGAGACAATGCATGTTGAACAATAAGGTAGTCTCAGAGCTATGTCACCTCCTCCAAAACGAAGTGCAGACTCAAACCAATATGACGAGGTCCTGTCAGGGGCCATGAAGTTCAGAGTTCCATTGAACATCTCTGGATCCGGAACTTTCCAGGAAGCGGCATGTAACATATCCAACATCTCCCGATATGCTGCCCAGCAGTGTTTCCGCTAAGTGACAAGGACCATCTATGCTGAGTGAGGAGTGTGTACTGTTTTCTACCTCAGCAGGGAGAAGCAGGGTGAGAGTTCCGATGGTTTTCCCAGAATAGCGGGATTCCCGGTGCTGTACCTGGCAATGTCAGGCCCTCATGTTAACGGGGAGAGGTTCAGGAACTGTAATAACTCTCACTCCAGAAATGTGTTGTCACATGTGGGTGTCAGTGGCAAAGTTTCCCTGAGAAGGAAAGGCTGAGCTTCCACAATGCTTTGTTGTGTGTGACCAAGAACATTACATAATGCTGGATAATGTCTAATTTCTGGACAGCAGCCAGGATATTTTAATTCTAAAGTGGACAGTAATTCCCAACTTTTTTCAAGTCTCCACATATAAAAGAGGGTGGATTCCAGAAGATGAAGTTTGTGCTTTCGATACATGGCACAAAACACCCAGAATGTTACACATTCCCATCGCCAACCAACCACGTGAAAATGACGCGTGTGTACCTAGAGTAATAGAGCCAGGATAACACCATGGAGCAGACCTTTGGTGTGATGAAGCATCGTTTCTGATTCCAAAAACATCTCCGGCCTAACCATCCAGTAAACGCTGGAAAACATGTTCAATTCCATGCTGTTCTGTTGCACCCCTCATATCATCACCATCATGAAGTGACAGGCATTGACCCCAGGAATCCGGAGGGTACCTCAGGAGGAGGAGGAAGACGAGGAGGTCGGGAACCTACTGCCTCGAGTCTGGCCGGCTGTCGCAAAGTGCCTGATATGACTGGTTCCCACTGGACAACATCCATTTCCATGGTGGATCCCCCATTCTCCACTGTTACATCCATCTGAAATGTCCCGTCCCATCTTTCCCTTGGGTACCATCCTGTAATAAAAACAGAAACAAACAAATAATGTCATTAACATGTTTTCAAACAAAATATCCAATGATGCAATACACCTGAACTATTCAGTCTTGTGTATTCCCCTGGCGCCTGCCTTCTGGTTTCCTCTGACTCACCTATTGCTCCTACACTGTGCTTCCCCACTGACGCTAGCATGGCTGGTGGAAGGCTGCTGGATTACACTGGGGGGCACTGCCGGGGGTCTGGAAGGAGCCCATCGAGCAGCTCAGGGGCCTGAGGGCACAGATTGGCAACACCTCGCCATGGGCAGCAGAAGTCTGTGTTGTCTGATGGGTAAGAACCGGGACACTGGAGGAGTAGAAGTGAAGGGGGATCTAACGTTGACATTCTGAGAGACTGTAGACAATGATAATACACTTGCTGTCGGATGCAGTGCATTTCAGCAAAGACTTTTTTACTCGATCCCAAATGGGAGACTTATAAAGGAGGAAAGTGCACATGAAATGCAATATACTTTGATAAGGTAGATTCAAAATTGGCTTAGTTGCAGGAGACAGAGGGTGATGACAGAATTATGCTTTATTGGCTGGAGGTCAGTGCCAAATGGCGTACCACATGATCTGTCTTCAGTCCCCTATTATTTGTAATTTATATAAATGACATAGAGGCCTATGAAGGGTTAGGATTAGTAAGTTTGCTGATGACACAAAGATTGGTCGGGTGCTTATTAGTGAGGTTGAATGTCTTGGGCTACATAAAGATACAGACTGGATGGTCAAATAGGCATATAAGTGGAAGATGGAATTTATCACTGAACAGTGTGAGGTGATAGACTTTTGAAGGAGTAATTTGACAACAAATAATTCAATGGACGGTATGACACTAGTATGTTCTGAGGAATAAAGGGACTTTGATTTGTGTGTCCATAGATCTCTGAACATGGAGGGGCATATTAGTGGGGTGGTGAAAAAGGCATATGGGACACTTGCCTTTATCATTCGAGGTATAGCGTACATAAGTAGGGATTTCATGTTGGAGTTGTATAGACCCTTGGTGAGGCCACAGCTGGAGTACTGTGTGCAGTAAAGGGTGCCACCTTATAAGAAGGATGTCAGTGCACTGGATGGGGTGCAAAGGAGATTCACCAGGATGTTGGCTGGCATAGAACATTTAAGTTATGAAGAGTGCATGGATAGACTCAGGTTGTTTTAGTTGGAACAGAGAAGACTGAGAGGTAACCAGATTGAAGTGTGCAAGATTATCAGCAGCATGGGCAGGGTTGATAGGGAGAAGCTTTTCCCCTTATTGGAAGGGCAAGTCACAAGTGGACAAAGTTCAAGTTGAGTGGCAGGAGGTTTAGGAGGGTGTGAGAAAAAACTTTTTTTCCCCAGAAGGTTTTGAGGATCTGGAATACAATTCTTGGGAGTTTGGTGGAGGCAGGTTGCCTCATTTCTTGTAAAAAATACATCGATGAGCACTTGGCACATCATAACGTTCAAGGTTAAGGTCCAAGTGCTGGTACATGGAATTAGTTATATACAACAGGTGTTTCTCACGTGTCGGTGAAGACTCGATGGACCGAACGGCCTCTTCTGCACTGTGTGATCCTGTCATTATGTGACAGCAGGTTCATACTCCATGGAGACACTATCACTCCTGGGGAGTGGAACTGCAGCAATCCTAGCAATCTGCTAGAGCACAGATCGCTGCACTGCCCAGATAGTCTGCAGTTCCCCTTTGAGAACTGAGATCCATTGTCCTGACCACAGCAGACTGTGCCAGCAGGGCAGGAAGCATGGATCTCATGAGCACAGTCTGATCTTCCACTGCCGAAATGAGATGATGGATGGTTTCAGCCTTTGATGTAGTGGAAGCTGCAACAATATCCACCAGACACTTTATCACAGCTGGGTCCACTAGCACTCTGATGGAGTTAGTGACCACACCCACAGCAAAGTTCTCATCTCAATCCCGTGTATCATAACTCGTCTGTGACCTCATCCTCTGGTGAGCTGGCCCGCAACCAAGCCTTTCCCTCTGGCCCTGCTGCAGTACACATTTTTTCCGGTGGATTACCTCGTACAGATTGCAAGTTAGTACTAATCTCTCCATCATGCAAAGCGTAAATGTTTGATCTTTTGTCTGTGAGGGTCAATACAAGTGAACACGATTTATCATCATTGTTGTGCCGTTTTTCTCCCTCTCTCCAAGTTCCCCTTCCTCTCGTTTCACACCTCCCCATTTTTCACTCTCCCTTCGTTACTCCAGATATCACTCTCTTCCTTCATCTCCCTCTCTCTGTCCCTCTACTGGAGCTGCTTTGCGTTGGATACACGCGGTTTATTGGTTGGTGTAAAGTCAGATTTCTGGGGCTGCGGGTGGTATGAGAAGTGCTGATGAGTAGAATACAGTGTGAGGCTGGGGGTGGGGGGCCGGTGGTGGAAATCAAGATGTCCTTGGTCCCACCATATTCACCTTAACGTCATCCCAGACAGCAAGGGGAGGGTGAGCTGGGAGATCAGGAGCTCAGCAGGCAGGAACAAGGTGTCACCACAAAAAAACTTTCACTGACATCGGATGTTTCAGGCTCTGCCACAACTGAACCAGTATACAGGGACACGTCTCCTCTACCACGATCAAGGGAGGAAGGATTTCCTTATACACACCGGCCCTCTACCACTCACTGTGACTTTGAAGCCACCTTAAACTAAAATAGAGCGAGGTCAGAATGTGAATATTCTAATGCGTGTGTTACTGGAGACAGGGATGGGGACATGAGGACACAGAACATAGGATGAATATTATAGGCACATGCTGTCCTGCGTGTGTATGTATTTGTAAACTACGTGGGCTGTTTCAGCCTGCCAATCACAACCACCCCTAACCTTAAACCCATATCACCTTGGGCCTATAGAGTACCTCATCTCAACTCTGCAGCCTTTATCCCCAGGGCAACAGGAGGCCCATGTCAACTGGTTAGCCTGGTAGCTTCTAATGTGCAGAAAGGTGTTGGTTAACTGGAACAGGCCATCATTTGGGACAGTGGGGGGAGTATACATCAGAGACATTACCCTCAAGGGGTTTTCCACTTTAAGACTCTCAAAGCTGGACCCAAAATGGACTCAAAACTGGCTCTGACTGCAAAGTCCCTGAACTTGCTTTTTTAAAAAAAAAAATTGCTTCTGGCATGTGGGTTTCGCAGGTGAGCTCAGCTTTTTGTGCCCGTTCTTAATTGTTTTTGAGAATGTGGTGTCTTCCTAGGCCATTGTAGAGCCAACCACATTGCTGTGGATCTGGAGTCACATGTAGTCCAGACCAGGTAAGGGAGGTAGGTTTCCTTAATTAAAGAACAACAGGACCTGATGGCTTTTAAAGCAAGGATTTCATGGCCAGTATTAGGCTTTCATTTCCAAATATTTTATTGAATGAAATTTCCAACATTTGCGCTGGTGGATCTGAATCCGAGTCCACAGGGTATGAAGAGTCCAGTGACAATCACACTGCGCCACAAAACCAATCTTCTTCCTATGACCAGCAGTTCGGTTTTCCTTAGCTGCTGTTCTTTGGGGACTAGCTCTTGTCAGTAACTCGCTCCCACAAAGCAAAATACAAACACAGTTAGCAATGGGGAATATTAATGCCAGTCCAAACTGGTGTTATATACGTTGAACTGGATCACTCGTCAAAACTGGGAAATTAGACCACTGGCACAAACCTTTCTTCCCACCTTTTGGCTGACTCGGTGAGGCAGTGGTGTTGTGCCAATGTCACTTCACCAGTAATCCAGAAGCACAGCCTAATGTTCTGGGACACAGGGTTCAAATCCCTTGAACCCATTTTGAGGTTTCAGAAAAATAAAACTCACAAATGTCCTTTGAGGAAAGAAAACCTGACAGACTTGCCTGGACTGGACTTCATTGGAATGCAGACCAACAGCAATGTGGTTTACTGTGAACTGGCCAACATGTCCCATGAAGACTCGAAACGTCAACTCTTTTCTTCTCCGCCAATGCTGCCAGACCTGCTGAGTTTTTCCAGGTAATTCTGTTTTTGTTTAACATGTCCCTCAGTTGTCTCAACTCGCTTTAGACAGTAAACACAATGAAACTGGATAGGCCACTGAGCTTTGGCCCGAGCATTGGAAATGACCATTACAATCCCTGCACTGTCGACCCTGCAAAGTTCTCCTCCCCACTATCTATGGGACATGTACACAAATTGGGAGAATCAAATCCAAGCTCTGAGGTCCTACTGAATCCAGTCGTAAATTGTGGTGGACAGTTAAACAATTCACTGTTTGAGGAAGTGTCAGACACATCATTAACCTCAATGATGGGGGAGTTCAGAACTTCAGTTCAAAATGCATTGCTAAAATACTTGCAACCATCTTCAAACAGACGTGCCGAGTGATTGAATCATCTTGTCCTCCTCCTGAGTCCACAGCATCTTATGATGGCACTCATCAGTCAACTCGATTCATTCCACGTGATATCTAAAAATGTTGGAAGGCACTGGATACTGCAGACACTATGGACACTGAGAATGTTGTGCAAAACAACGGCAGACTTGTGCTCCCTAACCAACTGCGTATGAGCCAAGCTAGGCGGAAGTGATTTAGTGATGTTATTGCTGGACTCGTCATCCAGAGGGCCGTACTGGGGACTTGTGTTAAATTCCCGCTGCAGCACTTTATTTCAAATGTGAATTATGTTAATAATTCCGGTTTTGAAAGCCAGCCTCAGCATTGTCGAAGACGGGCTTATCATCGATTGTATTCAAAAGACATCTGAGTCAGAACTGCATTGAGACAAGGGCTTCGGCCATCCTGGACAGGTCTGAATGTGACTCCCGGCCCAAGTCAATATGGTTGTCTCTTTAGAACCTTCTGAAATTGCCTGAAAATTCAATTTTGGAAATTCATTCAATACCTTGCCAGAGAGAAACCCTTTGCATGAACACATAAAAAAAAAAAACGAGATAATCCAGTACAGCTACAACACTGACAGCCACCCAGCAAAGTGGAGTATTGCCCAGGCGTGATCCTGTACATAAAAGGAAGAACACATCCAACCCGAATAAATACCGCCCCCATCAAGCCCTCTCGATCGTCAGTGAAGTGATGGAAAGGGGTCATCAACCGTGTTATCCAAGACAATTGTTTCAGAATAAACTGCTCAGTTACCCACAGTATCGGTTCCAACAAACACTTCTGGCCTCATTCTAGCCTTGGTTCAAACATGCGCAAACGAGCTGAACTCCAAAGGTGAATTCTTTGTTACTGCCCTTGCAATCTGTGCTGAATTTAACTTAATGTAGCATCAACGAGCTCTCAGGATACTGGAGCCAATGGGAATAAGTGGGAAAACTCGCAGCTTTTTGGAATCATACCTAGCACAAAGATTCTGCGGCTTTTGGAGTTCAGTCATCACAGCTCCAGGACATCAGTGCATGAGTTCTTCAGGGTATTGTCCTCATCCCAATCATCTTCAGCTGCTTCAGCAACAACCTTCCATTCATCATAAGGTCAGAAACAGGAATGTTCGTTGGTGATTGTACAATACCTTGCACCATTAACTGGTCCTCAGATACTGAAGTAGTAAATGTCCAGATGCAGGATGTTTTGGGCAATATTCCGTCTTTGGCTAATAATTGAGATGTAACATTCGTGCCAAGAAACAGCCAGGCATCCTCCATCTCCAACAGCAGAGAACCTCCCTTGACAGTCAATGGCATTAGCATCACTGTATCCCACATTACCAATATCGCCGGGGCTACAATTGAACAGAAACTAATCTGGGCATGGCATATAAATACCTCAGAACAGCAGGAGACATTCAAAAAGGAAATAATGACAGTGTGCAGCCAACATGTTTCCAAAAGGTGAAGGTTTGGTCCAGAAAGTCCAGAGAACCCTCCATGCTGAGTAATGTATATGATTGGATGAAGAAAACCAGGAATCCAGATACCGTGGCCTCATGAAAGCAGAAGCCCTAGAGGAGTAAGAAAAGTGACGTGGTGACTTAAAAAGCATTGAGGAGAGCGAAGAGGGGGCATGATAATAACACTGTCTGGTGAAATTCCCAAGGTGTTTTATAAGTATGTTCGGGGCAACAGAATAATCAGCGGAACAGTACAGCACATTGGGGAACACTGTGAGTGAGTAGTTATAAGAACTAGGTGAGGTTTTTAAAGATAACTCCATACTCATTATAGAGAATGGCCATGTGGTATAAAAATCATGAAGTATCATGGTGATATAATTGAACAAGTTAGCATTGAAAGGCAGGATGTATTAGCGTTTTAGTGAGCTTCAAAGTGGATCAATTCCCAGGCCCAGGCTGCTGTGGGAGGCAAGGGAGCAGACTGTACCGGCCCTGACACTTATATTCAAATCATGTCTGGTAACATGTTAGGTGCCAGATGAATGGAGCGCAGCGAATGTGGTGTCATTAGTCAAGAAGGACGGTAAGGACAAACCAGAGATCTAAAGGCCAGTGAATCTATCATCATTTGTAGGGATACTTTGAGAAAACAATTCTGCGGGGTGTGATTAAACTCCAGTTCTGGAGGCAAGGGTAAATCAATGGTCCTTAGCATGGCGTTTTTCAGGGGGTGGTCATGCCTAAGAAATTTGATGGAACTGGTAGTTCATGGAAGTAACAGTATCCACAGCCGCCGAGGAGTTAGAGAGCTTCACCCCTTCCAAAGAATGGCCTGCTCCAGTTACCAACACGTGAGTGCACAGTAAATGTTTTCAGACTGTTCAGCTGGCTCTGGGTTCCTGTGGAGTGGAGATGAGGCACTGTCCAGGCCCCAGGCGATTTGTTTTGAAGGTGCACCTTGAATGTTCGAACCAACCCCGAAGATGAACGAATACATTTTTGGAGATATGGTGCATCCTGTGAGGAGTGTGTGTGTGTGTGTGTGTGTAGGGTCGGTGGGTGTGGGGTGTTGGTGGGGAGCGTGGTGGGGTGCGTTCACTTCTGTAAGTCATTTCTGGACAGCTACACTGATTCTGTGAAATGCAAAATTGGGATTAGACAGACATCTTGCTGTAAATATAGGAACTAGAATTACTTTGCAATGAACTTGAAGTGACAGTGGACAGCTAAGCAGAACACAGCATGTTCTCAAAAAGCAAAGTATAACCTTGTAATTATACATGTGCCAATCTGTTTCTAACTTTAAGAATGCATTATCATACAGTTACCAGAAAAAAGGTAGTTCAATCAATACACCTCGGTTAACAGTCACATAGTTAACATAAGTCACAGAGAGGAGACATAACTTCTTTAACTGTTTAACATTATGATGGCATTATCTGAACTTTGGAAATATTTAAATTAAATAGTTGTTGCTTCTTAGAGAATACATCAGGTTAGATTACAAACACCTACTTCACTTTATTTTAAAAAAATGTTTTATTCATGAAAAATTAAGTAAAAAAACTCTTCAAATTGGACGTTACAGAAGGTGCAATAGAATGACATTTTTGTCCATGCATCATGTCCCACTCTGCGCTTCCTCAATATAATGACAAAACTCTTGATATTTACAATATAAGTTCCACGTCCAGAATTGAGCCCGAGGGGTTCTCAGCATTTTACGCCCCCTCAGTGTATCTGAGTGAAAGGCCCTGGAAAGCAACATTACATCGGTGAACCTCTGCGGCGACTGTCCCGGGGTTTACTGCTTCCCTCAGCACGTGGCCGTGGACCTTCGAAAGTGCCAGTCTGCAAAGCTCGTTCATGGTCAAAGTTCTGCACTGGAAAATCAACAAATTTCGGCATGGCCAAAGAGCATTTTCCACCGCGTTAATGATCTTCCAGCAGCTGTTGATTTTTAGCTTGATGTGTGTCAATGGCAACAGCCCAAAGAGCACAGGGTCTAGTGCTAGATAGCTACTCCAGATGAACATCGACAAGAACCATTTCATCTGTCTCCAGAGCTTTTTATGTAACAGTGCCTTCCAGAAGGAGATGGATAACGGGCCCTTCCCCACCACAGCTACCTGGAGGACAACGTGCAGATGGAGTAGTCTCTGTACAAGCAGAGAAGGCCTGACGAGGGAGGGGGAGGGGGTCGGTTTCTTTGTCACGAACAGTCAAACAATGTCTTGCTGATTGTTTGGAAGTTTTGGCATTAAGGCATTCTGCCTTACGTCTCTGACAATCTTCTCAGGGCACCATCCGAGTGGATCCAATGCGCTCCTGTTCCAGCATGGTCTCGAGGAGGTGCAGGCAGCTGCCTGATGGGCTTGCGGTCAATGCCATGTATATGCATAACCTTTTCCACGGGGATAAGGTTGGATGTTCCGGTTCAAGTGCTTTAGTGTTCTGCAACAACGTGGCCTGTCCACCCTTAGTAGTCTGGGGACAGGGAGAACAGGTAGAATGGGGATATTGAACTAGATTGAAGGGCAATTTAGTCAGACATGAATTGACATGACTCGTACATCATGAAGGGGATTGAGTCTTTCTTGATTCCAAAAGGCTGAAAAAGCTTTCCACCACCACGTTTTTTCATGAGCCGGTCTTAAGAAAAAAGGTGTATTCTCTTTAACAAGGTATCCAATAATCTACAGTTAACCTGCAGAAATGATCACTATGAAAATCCACTCAAGACTGCAGAATATTTCAGTTGTAGGCTAAACAGAATCTCATCAATTGGCTACATTCGGGCTTTGCCCTCTGTACTTTATTTGATTAATTGGACTACAAATTAAAATTTGTCACCTCAGAGTTGAGAGGAAAAAATAAACCTTGTGCAACGCTACCAATGTACTCAGACACATGTCTGCTTCAGTAATAAAAACAAAAAAATAAATCCGGGAAAATGTCAGCAGGTCTGGCAACATCTGTGCAGAGAGAAACAGAGTTAACGTTTCAATCTTTTGCAAATCTCTCCTAGAGTTAATGGAAAGAAGAAATGTGATGGCAGTTATACTGTTTAAGAGGGTGTGGAGCATGCGGGTCAAAATGGTAGACACTGTTAGGGAGGGAGGACCAGTATTATGTCCCAGTGACAGTGAGGGACCAGGGGATATATCTCAAGTCAGGATGACGAGAGACTTGCAGGAGAACATTCTTGTGCTCATATTGACATTTGTATGCTCTCCTTGTCCTTCTCGATGGTCGTGGCTGTGGGACTGAACAGTGCTGGCTATAGGGCCTCGGTAAATTCCTGCAGTGCCTCTTGTAGATGGTACACACTGCTGCCATGGTACATCGGTGGTGGAGGGTGCGGTGCCAATCAAATGGGCTTTTTTGTCCTGGATGATGTGAAGAAATCATGAATGTTGCACTCTTCCAGCCAATTTAAGAGCATTCCATCACACTCCTCACTTGTGCCTTGTAGATTGTGGACAGACCTAAGCAGTCAGAAGGTGCATTACTCGCTGCAAGTTTCCTAGCCTATGATCTGCTTTCACTGCTGCAGTATTTATATGGCTTTTCCAGATGAGCTTCTGGTCAGTGGTATCATCCAGGATGTTGTAAGTACGTGAGTAAGTGATGGTAATGGAACATAATGTCAAGGGGCAACGATTAGACTCCCTCCTCTTGGAGATGGTTATTGCCTTCAACTTGCTGCATGAATGCTGCTAGGAATGTGTCAGCTGAAATTTATGTGTTGTCCTGGTCTTGCTGCATTTTCACATAGAAAGCATGAGCATCTGACCCGTCGGGAATGTTGCTGAATTTTGTGCATTCATCAGCGAAAATCCCGACATTTGTGTCTGAGTGTGTGTGTGTGAGAGAGAGAGTCATTGAGTCTGTAAGATGTGAGGGTGACTGTGATCATGCAAGTGTATTTTATGATGTGTCTGTTCATGCATTAGTGAGTTTGTGTGTTCATGCTTCTGTGTATGTGTGTGAACACATCTGTATGTCAATGTGCATCCGTGTGTCCGAGAGTGGTTGAAATATTGTGTGTGTGCTTACGCAGGTTGTGTCTGTGTGTGTGCAATATTATGTGCGAGATACTTATTCAGTGTGAGTGTGTGTGTTTGTGTGTGCATATGTGTGTGTGTCAGTGTGTGTTCATGTGAGTGTGTATGTGAGAATGTGTGCATGGGACATGAATATGTGACAGCCTGTGTGTGTGAGATTGCAAGAGGTTTTGAGTGTATGTCTGAGTGCGTGTGTGTGTTTGTGCTTATGAGTCCGTGTGCATGTGTGTATGTGTATTTGTGTGCGTTCATGTGATTGTGTGTTTGTAAATGAGTGTACGAGACTTGAAAATGTGAGAGCCTGTGCGTGTTGGATTGCAAGAGTGTTGGAGCATGTGTTTCTGTGTTTGCATCTGTGTGTGTGTGTGTGTGTGTGTGTGTGTGTGTGTGTGTGTGTGTGTGTGTGTGTGTGTGTGTGTGTGTGTGTATGTGTGTTTGTGTGTGAGGGTTTCTTTGTGTGTGTGCGTGTGTGTATGACTATTCCCGTGTGAGTGCTTGTGAGAGTGCAGGTTGTCTTTATGTATGTTACAGTGATTGTGTGCGTTTTGCTATGAGTGTGGGTGAGTGTTTGCATATGTGTGTGTATGTGTGTGTGTGTATGTGTGTGTATGTGTGTGTGTGTGTGTGTGTGTGTGTGTGTGTGTGTGTGTATGTGTGTGTATGTGTGTGTATTTGTGTGTATGTGTGTGTGTCTGTACTTCGATGTGTGTTTGAGTCTGTGATCTTCGGTGCTCATGTGCATTTCTCTGTGTGAGTGCCTGTCTGTGAACGAATGCTTTTGTCTGTGTGTGATGCTGTGGGAATAAATGCGTATTGTGTGTGTCTGTGTTTCTGTGTATTTGCTTGTGTGGATGTGTTTTTGTGCATCTGTGGTCCTGTTTTTGTTTCTGTGAGAGATATTCTTATTGTCACTATTTGTGAGTGTTTGTGCATGACTGTGTTAATACCATGGTGTGCCTGTGTGCATCTGTCAGTGCATTCGCGTGTTCATGTATTTGCATGTGTGTGCGTGAGCCTGTCTGGGTGTGAGTTTGTGTGGGTGTGTGAGTCCAGGTTGTGGATGAGCGTCTCTGCACCTGTGTACTTGTGGTGTGTGTTTTTTCTGTGGTTGGGTGTCTTTGTGTGATTGTGCACACATTGTTGGCAGAACTATTATATATATACCGCCTCAGATTTCCCTTGAAAAGTTTATCAATCTTAATATGTTTCTATGAGTGTGTGTGTGTGTGTGTGTGTGTGTCTGTGTGTGTGCGTGTCTGTGTCTGTGCGTGTGTGTGTGTGTGTGTGTGTGTATGTGTCTGTGTGTGTGTGTGTGTGTGTGTGTGTGTGTGTGTGCATGTGTGTGTGTATGTGTGTGTGTGTGTGTGTATGTGTGTGTATGTGTCTGTGTGTGTGTGTGTTTGTGAACGAGTGTGTGAAATTATGTGAAGATTTACATACTTGTGTTTCGGTATGTGTTTCGGTGCATTTACATTTCTGCATATTGTGTGTCAGTGTATGTCTTTCTGTGTATTTGGTTGATTATCTGTGAGTGTGTGCATGTGTGTATTTGTGTGAGTGTGAGCATGTTTGCGCTTATGTGTGCATGTGTCTTTGCCTGAGTTTTTGATAGCGAGAGTGATTATTTGTGTGAGCGAGCATCTGTGTGTCAGTGTGGATTTTGTGTGTCTGTGCATGCACATGTTTGTTCCCTTGTTCTGTGTGTGTGTGTGTGTGTGTGTGTGTGTGTGTGTGTGTGTCTGTGTGTGTGTGTGCCTCTTTGTGTGTGCTTGTGGGTTTAAGAGAGCGAGAGAGGGAGACATGCTGTGTATGTTTCTGTATTTGTGTGTTTGAGCGTGGGTGTATGTGTGTGTCTGTGTCTGTGTGTCTGTGTGTTTGCGTGTATATTTGTGAGGGAGAGACTGTTTTTGTGACAGTATCTACCAATGTCACTGTTGGACTGTGTCAGATTGTATGCCTCTCTGTGTGAATGTGTGTTCATGTGTGTGTGTGTGTGTGTGTTTGTGCATGTGTGTGCCTGTGGCTTCTGTGTGTATAGGTGCATTTCTATTTTTGTCTGACTATGTATGATAAGGAGAAACAGTATTTCAGTGTTAAAGTGTCTGTGAATGTCACTTTATGCCTGTGTGCTCTGTATGAATATCTCTGTTCTTATGTTCATATGTATTTGTGTCTGTGCATGTGTGTGTGTGACAGAGAGTGTTATAGAGAGAGTAAGAGAGAAAGTGTATGAAATAATGTGCGTGATCAGTTGCCCATTTATTTATATGTGTTCGGTATGTGTTCCTGTGCATTTATTTTTCCCTGTGTGTGTGTATGTCTGTGCCTTATGCAAGTGATTCTGTGTCTGTGTGTGTGTGTGTGTGTGTGCATGTATATGTTTGTGAGGAACATACAGATTTTGTTTGACAGTGTCTCTGTATATCAGTGTGGGTCTGTGGTTGACTGTGTGCTTCTCTGTATGAATGTGTATTCGCGTGTGTGTTAATGTGCCTGTATGTGTGTCAGTGCATTTCTATATTTGTGTGTGCATGCGATGGATGGAAAGACAATGTTTGTGTGAATGAGTGTCTGTTTATGTCAGTTTATGTCTGTGTGCCTGAACGCTTCTGCGTGTGAATATCTGTGTTAATGCATGTGTATGTTTGCATGAGTGTGTGAGACATTTTCCACTTTTCCATGAGTGTGTTCAAGAGAGATAAAAAGGGCACCATATGAGTTTTCCTATGTATGTGATTATGTGCATCTGTGTATGTTTGAATGTGTGTGTGTATATGTTTTTGCATGTATGCCTCTCCTAACGAGTTTGAGTCATAGAGTGCATGTTTGTGTGCTAGTGCATAGAGGACGTACTGTTTGTCTCTCTGTGCATGTGAATCTGTGTCTGAGTGTGTGTCTTCATTTGTCTTTCTCTGTGCATTTGTAATCGTGTGTGCTTGTGAATGTGTGTGTGAGTGTGTCTGCGTATGTGTGTTTGACAGAGAGAGAGGAGTATGTTTTCTTTTACTTGTTTATGGTTATTTTTGTGCGAGAGAGGTAGTGTGTTGGAGAGAGTGATTTTGTGACTGTGCTTTTGCATGTGTGCGTGTGTGTCTGTGTGTTAATCTCAGTCTGTGTGTGTGCATTACTGTGTGTCCATCTGTTCGTCAATTTGATTGTGTGTGTTGTGTGAAGTTTTGACATAACTAATGTCTGAGTGAGCTTGTGTGCATGCATGAACGTGGTAATTTGTGTGTGACAGGGTGTGCAATTATGTATGTGTGTTTGTCTTAGCATTTGTATTTGTGTGTATGTTTGTGCATGTGTGAGTGTGTGTCTGTGTGTGTTTGTGTGTGTGTATGCATGGGTATGATGTGGGTTTTATATACTGAATATGTGCCTGAGTATTTCTGTCTGTGTGCATGTGTGTTTGAGAGGGAGAGAAAGTGTTTGCTTGACATAGTGTCTCTATCTGTTATTTATTGTCTGTGTGATGTGCTGTGTGCATGTGTGTTTGCATGTGCATATGTGTGTGCGTGTGTGTGTCTGTGTGTGTGTGACTGTGAGTTTTTCTGTGTTGTGTATATCTGTTTCTGTAAGTATGTGCGGATTTCACCAAGAGAGTGTGTTTGCCTTTGTGTGTAATTGTGTGTGTGCAACACTGTGCATGTCTGAATGGTTTGTTTACATGTATATGCTTGCGGCTGAGTTTCTGCTTGAGTGTGTGCCCTAGTGTTTGTGTATTTATAGATGCGTTAGTGAAAGTGTGCATTTATGTGTTCTACTGTGAGATTTGGTGCATGTGTCTGCGTGCATTTGACTATGTATATGAACGTTTGCTTGTATGTCTGTGTGTGTGTCAGCCTTTGCATTCATGTTTGAGTTCAACTGTATGTGAGGTGCAGGAAGTGCTTGTGTTAGAGAAAGTCTTTCCCTTTCAGTTTTTGAGTCTGTGTGCTTTTGCCTGTGCATACGTGTGTTATTTTGTGTGTGTGTGTGTGTGTGTGTGTGTGTGAGTGTGAATAATAGTGAGAGAGAGATAGAGAGGGAGAGAGAGAGAGAGAAAGAGAAAGAGTGCATTTCCTGCACGTGTGTGTTTGTTTGTGTGAGAGGGATAGTGTGTGACAGAGTGTGATTTTGTAACATGAGTGTGTGTACGTCTGTGTGTCGAAGTGTTCGTGCGTGTGTTAACATGTTTCCATCTGTGTGTGCATGTGAGGGAGAGTGTGTGATGTGTGAGTATTTGTATTACTGAATGCTTGTGTGAGATTCTGAGCGTATGTGGTTGTGATAATATGTGCGTACTATGTGTGCTTCTGTCTATGTGTGTTTCCATATTTCTGTTTGTGCATTAATGTTTGTGTTTGTGTGTGCGAGAGATGAGAATTTTTGTGACAGTGTTTGTATATGTCAGCATGGCTGTCTGTGTCACTGTGTGATTCTCTGTGTGAATGTGTGTTCACATAGATGAGGGCGTGGGTCTGGGTGTGTGTATGTGTTTGCACAATTGCTTTTGTGTGTTTGTTTGTGTGTGTGCTTTGGTGTGTGTGTTCATTGTCATTGTGTCTGTGTGCGCAGGAGAGTTTGTGGGTCTCAGATTAAGCGTATGTTTAATGGAATATGTAACATTCTGTGTGTGTATCTGTGCATGTGATTGAGTGTGTGATGTCTTTGTTTGTGCATGCATATTTGTGTGCATATGTGTGTGTGCATGTATGTGTGTTAACGTAGATATAGTTGTTTGAATGTGTGCCTGATCTGTGGGTGTGTGTACTTGTGCAACATTACTGTTTCAGTATGTGTGTGCCTGTATTTCCAAGTGTGATTATTAGTGGGCATGTGTTGTGTGTGTGTGTAAGAAGTGTGCTTCTATTTATGGGGTTGTGCGTTTGCATATGTGTATGCGTTCTTGTGCCTCAGAGATTGTGTGTGTGTGAGGGATTATTCTTTTGTTAAAAGAATACTAATTCTTAACGGATGCAGCCTACGCTGGCTAGGTCAATATTTATTTTCCATCTCCAATTGAGAACTCTGCGTGTGTGTGTTATTGGGCATGTGTTTGAGAGAGAGTGACTGTTTGTGAGAGCTTGAGTATGTACATCAATAAAGAGGAGGGGAACAGGATAAAGTCTCCTTCATCCCTCCATTGTCTTAAAACACGCAGCATTTCTAGTTCCTACTCCTCCACCTCAGGTCCTCAGCACTCATGACATCTCCAATCACACCTGAGTCCTCCCATTTACCCACCGCCGCCAAATCCCCATTGATTTACCCTAATGTGTCACACACCTAAAACACCCCCTCCTAAAAACTACAGCTCTTTTATATATAATGTGCTTCTTTCCAATGTAACACAAGTAATCATTTTTGCTGTTTATGCCCATTTCATTCAATGTATTACATGATGCAGGCACACATTTGAAAATATCATCAACTCCTCAGTGAAACTGATAACTTCTTCCCCAGCCTGAGATTAATTTCATTTTATTTTCTTACAGTGAACATAATCACAATTGTGATACTGAAATGCAAAACCTGTGGTCTAACCAGATGTGTCATTTGTTACGTGGTGTCCATGGCATTGGCCGATCTACTGGTCGTTATCCTGGACCTGATATTGAGACAGATTCCTGTTCTTTTTGAAGAACAGTTTTATTTCCTGCAGTCTATCCCCTTATGCAATGTACACGCTGTCCTGCTTTATGCAGCCACTGACTTTCTGTCTGGTTCACCGTCACTTTCACCTTTGATCGATTTGTGGCCATTTGTTGCCTGAAGCTGAAAATTAAATATTGCAGAGAGAAAACGGCAGCTGTGGTTCTGGGAACAGTGGCTGTGCTGAGCTGTTTAAAGAACATTTTCTGGTATTTTATGTTCACATTACACTATTGGCTGGGTAACGCCCGCTGGTTTTGTGAGATAACAATCGCTGTTCTGCTCTCTCGGTTCTGGACAACGATCGAGTTCCTCCACCACATTCTATCCCCGGGTGTCCCATTTGTCCTGATTCTGCTGCTCAATGTTCTCACCGTCAGACACATTTTACTGAGCAGCAGAGCCCGCAGGAGACTCCGGGCTCACAGCAGTGGGGAGAGTCCCAGAGACCCAGAGATGGAGAGTCGCAGGAAATCCATTATTTTACTGTTTGTGATCTCGGCCAATTTCATCCTGTTATTGTCAATGTTAATGTTTTATTCTTTATTGTTCAGGATGATGTAATTGGATAATATTGCTTTTTATTTAGAGGGATATGTTGTGGAATTGGGTTTCATGCTGCAGCTCCTGAGCTGCTGCACTAACACTGTGATTTACGCTGTAACACAGACTCTGTTCAGACAGCAGCTGAAGAATGTGCTGAAATATCCCTTTACTCCAATTCTTCAATTCATTAGATGATGAAAAGAACAGAATGTTTGCATTGGCTGCACAGCCTGTCCATCATGGAAAACCCTCACTGACTCAATGGAAACAAACTGCTCCTAACATCACTTCCTTCCCAATGTTCAGGCAGGCCGAACATCACCAATATCCCTCACCGATTGGACAGTGAAACACAGAACCCAACAGCTCTGCCCTCCCATTGGCTGGGATTTCTGCAAATCGTGCATGCAGCTCACTATTTGGAAAGAAAAGTAAGAGAGATCTTCTAACAGCTCTGCACTCCCATTGGTCCGACTGCCTGTCAATCATGAATGTCTCTCACTGTATGGACAGATAAATAGGCCTCCGAACATCACTGTTCTCTGATTCGCCGGGCCTTCTGTTCATTATCGTTATCGGACAGTGATTGGACTAAATTTAGCCTCTGACATCTCCACATTCCCATTGAACCAGTTGCCATTGGGTCATCGCGATCCCTCAGACTGATTGGACAGAAGAACCCACTCTATCCTGGCATTGCCTGTGCTGCATGCCCATCACTGCAGCTCGTCACATTGATTGGACAGGAATCCTTCTATCGGAAAACCCGAAGACAATTCCAGAGATCACCAGGAAGAGTGGTCAAAGGAAGTGAAGTAATAAATTGGTAGGGATCAATGGTTAGGCGATTGAGGTCAATTCATTTTTAACATACGGGGTTAATAAAAGAGAGGCAGATTGAGAGGCTGATCGAGATAGACACTGAGAGAGAGAGAGAAAAAGAGAGAGGGGAGACAGGACAGCGAGGCAGAGGCTGTGAGAGAGATTGTGTGAGATATTGAGAGAGAGAGAGTGGCGCATAGTGAGAGGCAGACAGAAGCAGAGAGAGAGGCAGAGAGCGAGAGAAATAGAACAAGAGTGACAGTGAGCTAGAGAGAGAGACATAGAGATACACACAGCGAGAGAGAGAAACAAAGAGTCAGAGGGATGGAGAGGGACACAGCGAAATGAAGCAGAAAGATAAAAAAGTGAGATAGAGAGAAAAACGAGAGAGTAATGTAGATCGAGAGAGACACACAGAACGTGAAAGAAAGATTCAGAGAGCGAGAGATTGACAGAGAGCGAGCGAGAAAGACGAGACAGAGAGAGAGAGAAAGAAAGCGAGAGAGAGAGACACAGAGAGAAAGAGATAGAGAGAGGGTAAGAGAGAGAGAGAGAGAGAGAGGTATAGTCTGAGAGGGAGAGGAACAGAGAGAGAGAGAGCTAAAGACAGACAGGCAGACAGAATTTGGGGGAGATAGAGATATAAATGCAGATCTTGTGAGATAGGAATTGTGGGAGTGAAAGTCTGTGTTGCAGAGAGTTTGGGAGAGAGATTATTGTCGAGAGAGAGAAGAAAGTGTGGGAGAGTGAGAGTTTGTGTGGAACAGAAGGAGAGTGAGGGAGTGAAGCAGAGAGAGTGAGACGTTGTGGCAAAAAGAGAGGGCGAGAGAGTGTATGTCGTTCGCATGACCTGTAAACACTTCATCAGTACAAATCTTGATGCTTTCAGAGGCAGCAAACCCTGCCAGAAGGAGAGTGTGGGGGAGTGGGAAAGAGGACGAGAGAGAGAGAGAGAGAGAGAGAGAGTGTATCATCCACAAAGCGTGTAAAATACAAATGCCTACATCGACAGCAGATCTTGGAAGCCCTGTAAGAGAGAAAGAATGTGGGAGAGAGAAAGAGAGAAAGCTAGTGAGAGAGGTGGAGAGAGAGAGAGAGAAAGAGGGAGGGTAGAGAGATACTGTGAGGGAGAGGGAAAATTGTATCCGAGAGCGAGAGTGTGTGTGAGAGAAGGAGAGAGGGAGCGTGTGTCGTTCTCACGGATTAGAAAAAAACATCTACAATAAAGTTCCAAATACTTACACAGGTAGCAACCCATTAAATATCTACGAGAGAGAGATTGTGGAGTGGGGGGGCGGTGAGATAGAGAGAGCATGAGAGAGATTGCGGCATAGAGGGAAAGAGGGTTTGTGGCAGAGAGAGAGAGAGAGAGGACAGTATGGGTTAGCAAAAGAGAGGCTGTGAAAAAGAGTGAGAGAGAAAGGGGGCGGAGAGACAGCGAGAGTGTGGGAGAGAGAGAGAGAGATATTGGGAACAGGGAGAATATTTGCCATTCACAGGGACAGTAAAAAGTTCATTCGTAAAGATCGAAATATCTACACAGACAGCAAATGCTTGGAAACTGTGTCAGAAGAAGAGAGAGACATAAAGTGTGGGAGAAAGAAAGAGAGAGCAAGACAGAGAGAGAAAGAGAGAGATTATTTGTCGTCCATCGGCCTGTAAACAGTTCATCGTTAAAAACTCAATACGTATTGTGACATCAAGCTCTGGAATGTTGTTCACAGAGAGTGAGGAAAGTAGAGAGAGAGAAATGGGAGAGTGATAGAGAGAAAGAGATGGAGAGAGAGGGTGTTAATATGTTAGTCACCTTGTTAAAACCTTTTTGTAGTTAAACAGGTTTTGAGCATTAATTATCCCATCAAAAAAGCATAAAAAGCTACAGCTGTGGACACCTTGCGTGGAAGCAGCTGGGAAGTTATCCGCACCGAGAATTTATCATGAAAATAAAGAAGCTTGAACCAAAGACAAGCCTGGATTAATTATTCCACAAGTACCTCTAACTTTGATTAACATGGTAGCAAAAGATACATTTTAAAGGTTGCTGATTGATTGTTCTATTTGAAGATTTCTGTCTCAATCATCTGAAGAAAAAAATAATTGCCCTGTTGCTAACAATTTACGTTATGGAGTAGCGGAAGGAGGGTGTGAAATTGCAACCCTTGACGATTCAATGAATTATCCGGCTCTGAACCCTATCAGGAATGGGATGGTGAAGTTTGAATTTGGGCCCAGGTTATTTCCTTACCCCGGAAGAAACAAGGTATGGCTTTGGCGTTATCAGTACCAGCCAAAGGTAAGCTATGGTGCAA
Organism: Isurus oxyrinchus; assembly: GCA_026770705.1. Classification (NCBI taxonomy): domain Eukaryota; kingdom Metazoa; phylum Chordata; class Chondrichthyes; order Lamniformes; family Lamnidae; genus Isurus; species Isurus oxyrinchus. The sequence continues at coordinate 183,831 of JANJGN010000526.1, read as the reverse complement.
GGTATTTTCAGAATGGAAAGTGGATGATTTGGATCATGAAGAGGGAGTAATCTTTCAGTTAAAGTTTCTGGATAAGTTCTGCTAAAACAATTGGAAACCTAAGAAGCTTGGAAGATCTTTGACAGATATTGGAAATCAGATGTCTGTCCAAGGAAATTATCTCATGCATTTCCATAAGTGATATTGGCGACTGCAGAGAATTGAACTTGAAATTCCGGAATCGGTGTCGGCATTTAAATTACTGGACTGTGCTGGCATTGCCCATGGTGATAGTATTTTAGTACTAACAGGGGTTCAGCTCCGGGGATGAGAATCTCCACTGGAAGAAATGAGTGCTGCCCTATAAACAAATTCTCCGGAAACAGACTTTCCCTGTCACTTGTTTAGCAGGTGCGAACAACCATGTTGCAAAACAAAGCATAGAGAATTCGATGTTCACGGAATTTCGCTGTCAAAAAAAAACTTAATATCACCAAACAAAGATAGGGCTACTGACAAGAGCTCTGAAAATAGCCGTTATTCAACCAATTTGAGAGTCGGGACTAAAAGCGTGGCTGGGAAGTTGACCGTAGGCGTTTAAACAGAACATGAATGCACGGGGCACGGTTAATCCATGTTTTTCTTGTTGATCCTTCAGTATCATTCCTTGATGAACTGCCCACAGAGAATTAATCATCTTTTTTTAAGTGATCCATGAACTGCATCCATCTAAAACTGAAAATGATGACGATGACTGTCATTGTGGAATTATATCGATGACAGAGTTTAAATCCGGTGATAAGCATCTAATTGGTAGATTCCTTCAACTGTACACTTCTGAATATGGGTTTCAGTACTGTGTTGTGCAGCATGGAGTAGCCTGACTGCTATCTATAGTCCCGATGAGGCAGCCCGGCAGGAGGTCAAGGAGTGCGAAAGCTCTAACTTCATCAGGTTCTGAGATGACAATACATTAACCACCTCCAAACAGGTGGTCCATCCTCGTAAGATAGCAGCGCTCAACCTGTTTATCATTACTGATGTGGTTTCCAGCCAGATAACGCTATTTACTCGATCTGAGATGAAGCGGGCTCAGATGTCGCTAGATATGAAGAATGATAGAGCAGTGGTGTTCGGAAAGGAACGCGGAACTCCACTTTACTCAGTCAAGTCATTGATACATCCCAATAGGTTAGCCCGTGATTTCTCAACAAGAAGTTCAGAAGCTTTGTTAACGGCTGAGAAAAATATTTTGGTGGGTAAAAATAAGATGAATTGGAAATTACATAGATTGCAAAGTTTGCACAACAGGAATTGCAGACTCTACATCAAAATGCCGAGTAGTCAATAAAGGGTATGATGACTTGCTTGAACCAATCACTGCTCAGTGTGAAACATGTCTTAAATATCGCAAAGACAAGTCCGTGTCCTGTTCTGAGCTTGCCAGCGGCCAGCGAGTTTCACATGCAGCGTCAATGGATCTGGAGCTTTTTGAACAAGGATAGGTGTATTTTTATTCCTACGCTTCTTAGATATGGTGAACAGATTTAGCGTATCCTCTGTAATGCACTGTAAAGCAACAGGTTATGGAACGTACCAGGAAGCTGGCTTTTCTGGAGTTTGTTTTGTGGAATGAGATGGGATTTATTAATGATGTCATTGTAAAGCCTCCTGTCGGGAAGAGTGATAGCATGATTTAACTTCAAGTTCAGTTTGAGAGCGAGAAGCTGGTGTTCCACACTGCTGCTCTGGAATTAAACAAAGATACCTCCCTGAGCATGATGGCAGGTTTGACCCTAGATGACTGGGCTGGATGACTACAAGTTAGGACATTTGATTAACATAAGCAAATATTTAAGGAGATATTCAGTTCCTCCCATATAAACTATATTCGAAAGAGGAGGAAAGATGGTAAGAAGCGGATTAAAACTTTCATAGCTAAGCAAGGAAGTTAAATATAACAGAATGGCAAGAGCTGAGGCATACCAAATTGCAAAGATCAGTGGCAGGTTCGGAAAATTGGAAAACGTTAAAACATCGCCAAAGGGTTAGATAAAAAAAATTAAAACTGAGCATGGTGAATTATGCAAGAAAGCTATCTCAAAAAGCAAAAGCTGGTAGCAAAAGCTTCAAAAATATATGAAAAGAGAGAAAATTGCTAAGGTGAATATTGCTCCCTTGCAGGACAAGTCTGGGTAGTTAATAGTGGGGGATGCATAACTGGCAGGGACACTTAATCCATATTTCCCTTCATTTTCATGGCAGAGGAAACTAATGGCACCCAATTTTGTTACAGGCAGTGCAGAGAAGGAGGGACGTGAACAATCACCATCACTGCTGAAAATCTTTTGAGAGAATTATTGGGATTGAAGGGTGACAGGTCCGCATGACCTGATGGCCTACATCCCAGGAGCTTAAGAGAAGTGGGTTCGGAGATAGTGGATGCATTGGCCAAAATATTCCAAAATTTGCTGTATTCTGGAAAGGTGCAACTACATTGGAAAAAAGCTAATATAACGCCCTTATCCCAAAAGAGGGTGAGAAGGATTGTAGGAAACTGTAGGCCACTTAGTTTAACATCTGTCATTGGGAATTTTTTGAGATCAATTATTAATGAAGTAGCAATGGGGCATTTGGAAGGTCAAAATGAAACCCATCAGAGTCAGCATGGATTTATGTTGAGTTTGAAGATGTGACAAGCAAAATTGATAATGGGGATCCTGTAGATGTAGTATATCTGCACTTCCAGAAGGCCTTTGTTAAAGTGCCACATGAAAGATTGGCACACAAGTTAAGAACACATGGAGTTATGGGTTATATACTTACTTGCGTGGAGGATTTTCTAACCAACAGAAAGCAGAGAATGAGGTGAAATAGGTCTTTTTCTTGAATACAAGCTGTATAACTGCAGTGCCACAGGGTTCTGTCCTTGGGCCCAATTCTTTACACTCTATAAGAATCACATGGATTCTTGGATAGACGGTGCTCTAGCTAAGTTTGCAGATGACACCAAAATAGTTAGGAAAGTAAATTGCATTGAAGTAATAAGAAATTTACAAATGGATATGAGCAGGTTAGATGAATGGACCAAATTGGCAGATGCATTTTAAAATGGATAAATGTGAGGATATCCACTGTAGTCAGAAGAATAAAACAGCGACTTATTACTTAAATGGTCAGAACATTCAGACTGCTGCAGCTCAGAGGGATCTGACTTCATTGTGCATGAATCGCTGAAAGATAGTTTGCCCAAAAAGCAGGTAATGAAGAAGGCAAACTGAAATTTGGCATTTATTGCTAGAGGAATAGAACATTAATAATAGGGAAGCCTTGTTGCAGCATACAAGGCATTTGTGAGAAATCAAATAGAGTACTGTGCACAGTTCTGCTTCCCTTACTTGAGGGAGCATGTAGTTCCACAGGAGTTGGTTCACAGTCATTTGAAAAGATTGATTCTTGAGGTGTGGCCCTTGCCTCATGAGGAGAGATTGTGCTGTTTCTACCCTATAATCACTAGAGTTCAGAAGGATGAGAGGAGAGCTTCTTGTGTTATATAAGATGCTAAAGCTGATAGGCAAAGTCGACATGGAACAGATGTTTCCTCTTGTGGGCAGACTGGAACGAGAGGCCTTATTTTTAGGCTATGCGGTGGCAGATTTAAATCAGAGATGAGAAGGAATTACTTTTCTCAAAAGGTCATGAATCTGTGAAGCCACTACCTCAGTGTACAATAGAGGATAGGCTACCAAATAATTTAAGGAGGAGATAGACACATCTTTAATTAATGACAGCTTGAAAGATTATGGGAAGTGGGCGAGAAATTGGAGCTGAGAACGAAATGAGATCAGCAATGATTGTATTGAACAGCGGGGTAAGCTGGAGGGGATGAATTGTATCCGCCTGCTGCTATTTCTTATGATCTAATGTAATGACAAGAGTGTCATTGTCAAGAAACCCATGGAGAAATTGGCAGGATTAGGAACACTAACGAAGCTCCTCACAGATAATAGTGGGGGAGTTTGCCAGTGAGGAACTATCATGTATGTGCGATCATTTAAACATCATAGCTATGCATACTGCAGCTAATAGCCCGGTTAGCAATGGTCACTGTGAAAGAGCCTTGCGGTGTCTGATGACGTGTTACACAAAATATTGGCTGATCAACCAGGTTGTAAATAGCAAACAGCGCTAGCTTGGGCAGTGCATCCAAATAAACCTGTACGAATGTTGGTGAGGGACTGTCGGTACTAGTTGGTGTGAGGAAGATAACTGAAGCAGCCTTCGGTTCTGTTAGATGCTGCCCCTGCTTAGGAGGAACTGGCATGCCGTCCAGCTTTTCTGCTCAACTGACTGTTTTGCATGTGGGCAATAGAATGTATCATTATAGCTGATCTTTCAGGCAAAATGTGGCCAGCCCGACAGAAACACTTAGCACGATCGGAAATACGATTTAGACAAGGAGACATGGTTTATTATACAAAGGAAGGCTGGAAATGTTTGAGAGGAACAATAAAAGTAATTAGAAAGTAGTAGATTTGCTTCATGTCAATGAAACATTTGGGGTACATTCGTTGTGGTTAATCAGTAGTGATCATAACTTTACAGGTTCTGTACATTTGATAGAACGTGAGGAGGCACCGTCTCTACATGTACACACACACATTGAGCTATTATGAAGAGCAGACGATGCCCTATAGAGGTTTGACTGACTATGAACAAAGTGACACTGAGATACAGGAGAACGCTATTCTTTCAAAGGTGCCACTAGGAAAATTAGGAACAAAAGTTAAATACATACCAGAAGTGACGAATGTGTGGAAGGATGTCTCCCTCATAGGGAAGCAGGAAAGGCCATTGCTAAATAGAAACAGCGGCTAAAGTTGTCCGATCAAGGCCTTGCAGCAAACCATGTCGTTTGGCAAACCGAGGTAAGGATGTGGAAAACCAGAAAGTGCTGTATGATTTCTGACAGTAGAATGTATATGTACACATTCTCACACACAAAATGATGCACAGCTGCACACAAACACATCAACTCACACATTCTCACAGACACTCAAACATACAGACATTCACATCTGCACACACACACACACACACACGCAGAAAGTCTCTCTGTCTCGAGGCCTTTCTCATTCTCTCTCACACTCACAATCTCACATGCACAAACATACACAATGCCAACCGACAAACACACTTGCTTGCAGACACTCACTCATACATTCCACAAAATTGAATATAAGCAACACTCGCTCTCAGAAACATAAACAGAATAAAACACACAAACACACCCACACACTCAAACGCATGCAAACTGTCACAACAAAGCCTGCACGCCTGTGCACACACTCATGTAAACAAGAAAACACACGAAGATACACACACACTTCACAAGGGCAATTATGAGCGCAAAATGATTGAAGGGTTAGGCTTCGAAGGACACATCCTGCAAAAAACACATAAAAACCATGATCACTCACACACACAAACACACATGTAAACATGCGCACACATACACATGCAATCACAAACACTCGCATTGTGACCTGTATACATTCACTCTCACACAAGATTTCAAGAACATTCTCTCCCTCTCTGTCTCTCTCTCTCTCACACACATACATACACACAAACAAATACACACACACAAACATATACATAGGCGCACACACACAAATATGCACACGTGTATTGGCAAAACGACACACATACAAATACATACATGTGAACAAACTCAAGCACTAACAGGCACAGGCACAGAATAACACACACACTCGCATTACTCACTCACATGTACGCACACACACACCAGGCTAATGCACACGCACATGGATAGTGTTTGTGAGCGTCAGTGTGGAGCTCCAATTCATTTGTTTGTTTATGTATGTATTTTGGCACGTGTGTTTATTTTGGCCTGTGTGCCTATGCATGTCACACTCATACACACTCAGACACACATGGACACTGTGTGCATATGTCAGTGTAGGCCTGTGTGTGCCCAGGTAAGCGTTTTGGTTCATGTGTGTGGCTTTGCATGTGTGCCTGTGTTTTTCCATATGATTGAGACTTGTTGTGTGACCAAGAATGTGTTTGTGTGGGAGGGTCTTTGTGTCACCCTGCTTCTGCACGTTCATGTCTATGTGTGTATGTTTGAGTGCGTGCAGGTGTTTATTACTGTGTGTGTGTGTGTGTGTGTGTGTGTGTGTGTGTGTGTGTGTGTGTGTGTGTGTGTGAGAGTATGTGCGTTGGTAAATGTACATTACTGTATTTCACACTGACACAGTCATATTCTCTCTCTTTCTTACACACACACAAACACACACATGAACAAATGCAGACACACACACACTCACACAGAGACACACACACACGTCAGGCACACTTGCACACACTTGCATAGAACGCACAGAATCACATTCACGGAAACAGAGAGATCTCCTTCTCTCTCTCACTCTCTCTCTCTCCCTCTCCCCCACCCTCTCTTTCTCCCACTCTTTCTTTCGCTCTCTCTCTCTCATACATATACAATGTTTATTTTTGAAAACCACAAACAGAAACACACACATGCAAAAGCGTTTGCACACGCATATATTCACACACACAGAAACACACAAGCGCACATGTGAACACTTAATAACACACACACACACACACACACACACACACACACACACACACCGACACAGGGATGCACACACATACATGTATAGAAAGGCAGACAGAGGGGCAGGCACACAAACACTCACATACGGTCAGACAAACTGCAGAGAGTCTATGTGTTTCAGTGTTTGCCTGCGTGTTCATATTTGAGTTCATGTATGTACTTCGGCTCATGAGTCTGTTTTTGTTTATGTGCCTGTGCATTTCTGTATGTCTGTGTTTGAGAGGGAGACAATGCCGGTGTGACAGTATGTGTGCATGCATGTATGCATGTGTTTTTGTATGCGCGTGTCTGTGTATGTAATTATGTGTGTGAGTGTTTGTACATTAATGTATTTCAAGTACACTCACACACTTGCCTGTTCTCTTTCTCTCAAACACACACACACACAGACTCACACACTGTTTCTCTCTCTCACTCACACACACACATACAGAAATGCACAGGCACACAAACAAAACCAGACACACATATTTCTGCACTAATTCTCATAGAGATGCCCTAATGCACACACATGCACAGACACCAAAAATAACAACAAAACACACACACTCTAACATTAACTTGCACACAAATCCACACAGGCACAGACACTCACACGCAAGCTTACATGCACAGACAAACACAGCTAAATAAACAAGCCCACACACACTCATTCACACATGTATAAACACACTGGCACATTTATGAACAAACACAAGCACACACAGAAACACACTGTCACACACATACAATGCCACACAAACACTGATTCTCTGTCAGAAATACAGGTAGAAACATACATACACAAAAAAGTCACAGACATACACACGTGCCCACTAACAATAACATTCAGAGAAATACGCACAAGTAGGCTTGTGCCCACGTGATCAGACAAACACACACACACACACAAACTCACATGCACTCACACGTAGGCAGAACTACACACTCACATACACACACACAAAAACTGTCAAACTCTCTGTCACAAACATGCACAGAAGCACACAGACTTATTCTCCCACATTCAAATACACAGACTAAATAATCACAAGCGCACACTCATACACACACACACAGACATACATGTTCAAACTCTCAAAATCACCCTTTGAATCAAACGCACAAAAGTTTACACATACTGTCACACACAGTCACATACAAAGAAGCCTGCAGACATACACACACACTCATGCAAGAGCACATACACAAAAGCATGCAAACATGCACACTCGCTTCATCCACACATTAATTCTCAAAGCCAAGAAGTCTTACACATGTCACACAAGCTCAGATGAACCCACACATGCATGCAGACAAACTCCCACTCGCACACACATGGACAGTGTATGCCTGTGTCAGTGTTGGCCTGTATGTGCGTGTGTGTGTTCCTGTATTTTATTGGTACGTGTTTGTGGTTTTGAATATGTGCCTGTGTATTTATGTGAGAAATGAAATGTTTCTGTGAAAGTGTGTATATGTCCGTGTGCTGCTGGTCATGCATGTCTGTGTTTGTACCTATCTTTGGGTGTGCCTGTGTGTGTTTTGTGTGTGTGCACTTGTGCCAGTGTGCATGTGTGAGAGTATGTGCATGGGAACATGTGCATTCCTGTATTTCACACTCACACTCACAGTCGCTCTCTTTCACACACTAACACGCGCACCCACAAACACACACTCACATACAGGCAAATACTCACACATACACAAACACATACAAGCACTCTCACTCACACAAGTGCACACTCAGACAGAAACGGGCACACAAACACGGAATAGCTGTCAGACACACTCAAAGACACACTCACCTGAACACGCACACAAAAACCACAAGCACAAACTGTCACAAACTCTCTCTGTCAGAAACATGCACAGAAATACAGTCGCACACTCACACACACAAATAAACTCACTCTGAATCAGTCGCAAACACACACACACATTAACATGAACACACACATACACATACACAAAAACACACACAATACAGAAATGCACAGGCACAAGTTACAAGAACACAATAACAGAAACACATGTACAAACAAGATCTTGAAACACAAACACACACACACACATTTACACACACAATCACATAAATGGAAAAACATGCACAACTCTCTCTCTCTCTATCTCTCCCCCTCTCTCTCTCACTCAAGCTCTCTCACTCACTCTCTCCATCATTTTTTCTGTCTCTACCTCACTCTATTTTTCTCCCTCTCTCTCTCTGAGAAATACACAAGAACAACATACACATTCAGAAACACACACCCAAACACACAAACATGCGCACAAAAAAACACACACAGAGGAACACATACACTCACGCAGATTGTCACACCATATACTCTCCCTCTCTCACACACACATACACATACATACATAAACACATTGAAACATTTCCAAAAACATGACGTTCTGAAACACACTCACGTACCATTGAAAATACTAATGCACAGATTAAAATGCACTGACATCCACATACAGTACCAAACAATCACTGTCTATCTCACAGGCAGATACACACATGCACAGAAAGATGTGCACACACACACACGTGCCCAAAAACAATCACATACAAAGAAACACCCACACGTTGGCTTCTGTGCATGTAATTACTCACACACTCACACATGCATGTGTGTGCTCAAATATGAACAGAAAGGCACACTCACATGTTCATGTACATGGACACAGGCATAATCACCAACTGTCACAAAAAGTCTGTGTCACAAATGTGCACAGAAACACACTCCCACACTCACACACACAAAAACACACATTCTGAATAAGTCTCAACCACACACACACAAGCACACACACAGGGACGCATGAATTCTGGAACATACACTCGAATTATTCTCACACAAATATACCCAAACAGACATACACAGTCACATACACATAAGCATGCACAAAGACACTGCTATACACATGGAAGAGTGCAAACCACAAGCATGCAAACACACGCCTCATGCACACAGTCCTTCTTTCACCCAAGCAGTCTCACACACTTCAAACACACTCAGTTGATCGAACACATGCATACATTGAAATTCTGATATATACACACACACACACACATACACAAACACATAGACGGGATGTGAGAGAGAGATAGAAAGAGAGAGAAAACGGTCCGCAAACGTCAAAGAAACAGATGCATTCACGCCAAAATACACACACATATACAAGCACACACACACGCCCATGAACACACAAAAAAGCCGCAACACAAACACACAGAGAAACACACACACAAACACACACAAAACACACACACAGTCATGCACACATAGAAGCATCCATCCGCTCGGGGACAATTTCACAGAATACTGTTTCCCTCTCACACAGAAATACATACAGTTACTCAAGCGCATATGCAAAAACATGCAGACACACTGAAACACACTCATAACTATATGAACACACACATCCACATGCAAAAAAAGACTGATAGACACATGCAGTGCACCCGAACACCGTCTCTCTGTCAGAAGCACATGCAGAAAGGCGCACACAAACAAACACATACCCACGAACAATCACACACACAGAAACACACACAAATATAAAGGTATACACGCAATCACACAAACACACACCTATACAAACACACACACAGGCTGATAGAAAGAAAGACACACAAAGGCAAACATACACGCAGACATATCCACACACACAGGCATACACACGCACACACACAAACACACATGGACAGTTAACATGTTTGTCAGCGTGGGTCTGCGAGTGAATGTGTATGTGTTCGTGTATGCGTTTTGTTATGTGTGTTTGGTTTTGCATGTGTGCCTGTTCATTTCTGCATGTATGTTTATGTCTGTGAGAAAGAGGGAGTTTGTGTGTGAGTCCTTGATCTATCCGTGTTCTTTTGTGCATGCATGCCTTTGCTTGTATGTATGTGTGTTTGTGCGTGTGCGTGTGTGTGTCTGTGTATGTGTGTTTGTGTGTGCGTGTGTGTCTGTGTGTGTGTGTGTATGTGTCTGTGTGTGTGTGTGTTTGTGTGTGAGTGTGCAGACGTGAAAGTATGTATGTGGGTGCATGTACTTTTTTGTATTTCACAGTTACACACACTCACCCTCTCTGTTACTCTCTCTCACACACACACTCACATAAATACTCAATCACATGAATACACAAAAGCATTCTCTCATACATGTGCGCACACAGACACAAACGGCTACACACACACTGAGTAACTCTCACACACACACAAAGACACAATCATACATATACACCGACTAACACATAAGCACAAACTATCACGAAAATGCACAGAAACAAACACGGACGCTCACAGACAAAAATATACACACACTGAATAAGTCTCATGCACGCACACACATGCAGACACAGACACACACAAATACACGCACACATACACACACACCCAGCACACTCATACACGCAAACTCTCCAAAAAGGCCTTTGACTCAAATGCTCAGAAACATACACAAATGGACACACAGGCACCAACATGCGCTCACAGACATACAGGCAGTGTATATCTGTATTACGGTGGGACTATGTGTGCATGCATGTGTTCCTGTATGCATTTTGGTGCGTTGTTGTGGTTTTGCATGTGTGTTTTGTAATACTGTATGTGTGTGGATATTTGTAAGAAAGGCAGTGTTTGTGTGAGAGTGTGTGCATTTGTCTGTGTGCCTCAACCTTTGTTTTTACGAGAGAGAGAGAGAGAGTGTGAGCGTTAGTGTGTGTGTGCATGCATGTGTGTGTGTGTGAGTGTGTGTGTGTGTACAAATATGAGAGTATGTGTGTAGAAACGTTTACATTTCTGTATTTCACGCCGAAACACACACTCTCTCTCTCACCTTTTCTCACACACACGCACCAACACACACTCTCATACACATACACACTCCAATGCACTTGCTCACATACACACACAAATGCACAGGCACGTTAAAAACACACATGCACAAAGACTCACACATATATTAGCACAAGCTCTCATACAGGCACAACTACTCACACATGTGCATGCTCGCACAAAATCACACACAATAGCACACACGCACACACAAGGAAACACTCATGCTTAAGGACACACACATGAACTCGCATGCAAACACAGACACAAACGCACAAGCAAGCACTGAATAACTCTCACACACGTACAAAGACACACTCACATGCGCATGCACAAAAACACATAATAACAATCTGTACCAAAATTGGGTCTCACACACATGCACAGAAAAACAAACACATGCTCACAAGCAGGCAGATATACTCACATTGAATACGTCTCATACAGATGCATACGCACACAAAAACACACACACACACTCTCTCCCACACACATACACACACTCTCTCCCACACACATACACACACTCTCTCACACACACACACTCTCTCTCTCACACACACACACACACATACACACTCTCTCTCTCTCTCACACACACACACACACAAAAACACATACACACACACTCTATCACACACACACACACACACTCACATACACACACACACTCTCTCTCACACACACATATGCAAAAGCGCACAAACATTCTAACATAAATCCGGCACAAAGTGAATTTAGCATCCAAACACACTCTACGCACATTCTGATGCAAGCACACATGCATACACAAAAATACTTACGCATATGTACCCACAACACACACAGACAGATACCCACACACAGACACACACATAGACGCACATGCAGAAACACAAGCAGCAGCACAAAAGCACAGACAAACACATACATTCATGCACAAACACACACAGACACACACACAAAAGCTCACACTCAAGACGCAAGGCAAACACACTAGGCAAAACGTGCACTCACGCACAGAACTACACACACACAAACATACATAAACTCTCATGCGCAAATATGCACTTTCCTTCTCTCTCACTCACAAGTACACACACACACACACACACACACACACACACACACACACACACACACACACACACACACACACACACACACACACAGACAAACACAAGCACAAACATATTCACTCAAAGAAACACTCAGAAGCACAGACATACACAGACATGCACAAAGAGAATCGCAGACACACTATCATGTATGTACACAGACACACACACACACACACACACACATGATCAAACACACGCTTGGAAACAAATTGGCTGAAATACCGACCGAAACACACACACACACACAGACTCCAACTCAGTGAAACATATTCACTCACACAAACAGGCAAACACATACACGTTCACTCACTCAAACACACGTACATGATTGAACACATATACATACATACATACAGATAACACAATCAATGTAGCACAATCACACGCAGACATTGATTAACACAAGCACTTACACAAACTCACGTTCACAGACAATCACACACTGTCTCTCTCTCAGAAACACAAGCAGAAACACACATGCACAAAAGGGCAGGCAAACACACACACATGCCAACAAACAATCATACAGAGAAAGACACGCACATAGATATTTGCACAAATAATCACACAAAAACAACACACAACACACATAGACACACAAAAACACATATGTATAGACAGACACACAGAGACACAGACACAGATACACACAGGCACAGACACAGATAAACACAAACCCACACTCACACAAACATGGACCGTGTATATTTGTTTGGCAGTTCACCTGTGTGTGCATGCGTGTGTTCATGGATGTGTTTCGGTACGTGTGTGGTTTTGCATGTGTGCCTGTGTATTTCTGTGTAGAAGTGTATGTTTGTGAGTAAAACAGTGCTTGTGCGAGAGTGTGTGTTTTCGTGTGCTTCTATCCGTGCATGTCTGTATTTGTACGTGTGTAAGTGTGATTATATGTGAGAGTGTGTGTATGGGTATGCTTATATTTCTGCATTTCAGAATAACACTTATACAGTATTTCTTTTATTTTCTCACACACATACAAACGCACAGAAACTCAGGGCACAAACAGTGAAGGATGAGCACATACTACTGCACACACAGATACAAATGGACACAAATACAATGAATAAATCTCATACTTCACACAATGACACACTCACCTGCCCAGCGCAAAGACAGAAAAGCACCAACTGTCACAAGCAGTCTCTGTCACAAACATGCGCAGGAATACAAATGCATACTCTCAAACATACAGATACACTCACACTGAATAAATGTCACATACACACCCAAATAAACATAAAGAAACTCGCGAAAACATTATCTGACCCCCCAGGCAGAGGGACATACACACACATACACACACAATCACATACACAGAAACATGCACACAGACAGTCAAACACATGCAAGATCGCACACACACAAACATATAAACACGCTTCATGCACACTGTCATTCTCACAACATAACAGCCTCACGCAATTCACACACACAGGATGAACGCACATCTGCATACATAAAAACCCACAAACACACATACACACACACAAACAGAGACACAGACATACATAGACAGAGGGAGTGAGAGAGAGAGTGAAGTAGCAACACAAACACATTCACGAATACACACATACACACACATTCACATGTGTTCACACATATACACAGATATACACAAACACACACACACACTTAAGCAAACACACAAGCAGCAATGCAAACACACTGAGAATCCCATAAGCACAAACACACACATGCACACACATGCACTCGCATAAACATGGACACTCTATCTGTGTGTCAGTGTGGGACTGTGAGTCCATATGTATCCCCTGTACGTGTATTTTGTTTTTTATGTCTGCCTGTGTATTTCGGTAAGTGTTTGTATGTTTATGATAAAGATACTGTCTGTAAGAGTGTTTTTGATTCTATGTGCTTTCATTTGTGTTTGTAGGTGTTTGTTCGTGTGTGTGAATGAATGTTAGTTTGTTTGTGTGTGTCAGTGTTTGTATGTTTGTATATGTGTGTGTGTGTTGTTTAAATGTGGGGCTATGTGTGTGTGTGCGTTTACCTTGCTGATTTTCACACTGATATTCTCTTTCTCTCTTTCTTGCACACACACTCTCTCTCACACACACACACACTCTCTCTCTCTCTCACACACACACACATGAACATTTTCATGCACATGAGCAAATGCACACAAACATGCACATACACTAAACAAACACAAAAGCAAACAGATGCTGATACATACACTCGCACAGACACAGCCACTCACAATCTCAAAATTTCACAGACTCGCTTGGACAATGTCACACACAAACACTCATGGATACGGACACACAGACGCACACACACACACAAGTGCACGCATGGGCACAAATGCACACACAAACACTGAATAGCACTTTCATACGCAAAAAAGTCAGTCACATCCACATGCACACAAACACATAAACAGAAGCTGCCACACACATTCCCAATCACACATATGCATAAACACACACACATGCTAACAATGACACAGTTGCACTCACCACGGAATTAGTCTTATGAATGCACAGCCAGACAAACACACACATGCACAGACAAATACACAGGCACACCAATTCACAGTGCCTGTGTTTGTACATGTGTGTTATGGAATGTTATTCTGTATGTGAGTCTGATTTTGCCCCATGCCTGTTTATTTCTCTATGCATGTGTGTGTCAGAGAGGTTTTGTTTATGTTACATGTTGTTTCTGTGCCTGTGTGTTTTTATGTGTGCATGCTTGTGGTTGTGTGTGTGTTTGTCTTTGTCTGCGTGAGTGTAGTTGCATGTGTGTGTGTGTGTTTGACTGTGTCTGTGTGAGTGTAGTTGTGGTTGTGTGTGTGTATGCATTTATGTGTGTGTGTGTGTGTGTGTAAGAATGTGTGTGTTTGGGGGTGTGAGTAAGAATTTGTATTTCACATGCTCACAATCACACACTGATGCATTGCCTCTCTCAGACACACAAACACACTGGCACACAAACACATACACAGTTACACATACAGGAACATGGATTAAAACATGCACAAACATGCACAGACTCACACACACACAGAAATGTGCACACACTTGCACACAAGTAGCATTCAGTGACGCACAGTGTCAGACTCACATACTTTCACACAATCTTAGCTTCTGACACATTATCATTAGCAGACACACGTACTCACAAAAGCGCACACACAAAGACATTCCTATGTACAGACACATGCAGAGAAACAGAATCACACAGGTTTTTGAATGTCGGATGATCAAATGAAATAAAATTGTGATTATTGCCTGATCTATGTGCAAACTTGCATTGGGTAAGTAAGATGAGAGTGATAAAGACTGGCGTAAGAGAAGTGACTTCTGGTTCATGGAGCACTGGGAATATTATTTGATAATGTGGTGGCTCTAACATTGCTCAGGATTTCACCTGAAATGTGCTGGGACTATCGTCCTTCTGAGTCCTATAACTAGGGAAATACAGCGGGATTTGAAATAAATAAAGAGTGAAGTTTTCTTGTCGAGGAAGATTGTCCAAGTTAAAGGGAACTGCCAAGACAATAGATCAAGATAATATATGAGACAATTATGATTAGAGAATGGCAATAAGAGACATTGATTGAAATCTTCAGAAAGGTTTTACAAAAAGAGCGACAATACTGAACTAAGGGCTCAGTGTAAGAATACCCGCAGCATCCATAAAAGAACGACGAAGTGTCAGCTCAAATGGAAATGCATTTGTATGACATGATGCCCATTACGGAAATTCTTGAGAAACAAGTTGCTGAAAGTTTACAGGTGGTAGGCGAGATGTTTGCAGTCCGTATACCCATGATCTTAACAAATGGTTGAGCAGGCTGGAAAGATTCAATTGTCTATTGTTGCCCGTAATTTATAAGTTCTTAAGTTTGCATTTATTTACATCCTAGAGTTCTTTAGGATCTGACCGTACCAATAATAGATGCATCAGGCATTACCATGCAATTCTAAATAACCCTGAATTATTTGTAACTATTGCAGTGAGGTAACAGTAAGTCCATTATTGAAGAAATGAGGGAGAGAAGAGCAGTGACCTACAGGCTAGTGACCTAACATCAGCAACATGGTAAATGCTGGAGTCAATTATAAACAATGTTAACAGGACACATAAAGTGTTAAGATTGGGCAGTGGTAACATGGATTAATGAAAGGGGAATCTTGTTTAGGAAGCCTGAAGTATGTGTTTGAGGATATAACTAGTGCAATAGATATGGGGCGGGGGTAGTACATTTAGAATGTTAGAAAGATTTTGATAGGGCCCAGTGCAGCCATGATGGGCCGAATGTCCTCCTTCTGTGCCGGAAAACTTCTGAGATTGTCTGATTCTTTGGGCTTCACACAAAAGAGGTTACTTGGGAAAAATTGAGTGCATGAGATTCCGGTCAATATACTAGCCTGGATTGAGAACTGGTTAACGGGCATAAAACAGAGATAGGGTAAAATGGGTAAGTTTCAGGTTGGCAGACAGCTACTAGTGAGCACTGCAATTATCACTGAGTGGGGTCCTACTCACAACATATCTCGATGATTTGCATATCGTCAGTAAATGTAATCCTTCCAAGTTTGCATCTGAAATAAAACTAGCAGGAAATGTGAATTCTGAGGAAGAGGCAAAGGTCCTTCAAAGAGATTTTGAGAAGCCAAGTGAGTGGGGAAAAATGGCAGATGGAAGCTGGAAAAATGTGAGCTAATCCACTTTGGTAGGAAACCCAGTCATGCAGAATGTTTCTTAAATGGTGAGAGGCTGAGAGGTGTTGAATTTTAATCGGGCTTCTGATGAAACATTCAGGTACTGTCATCAATAAAGAATGCTGATTGCATGTTGTCATTTATTACTAGAAGAGTTGAGTATGTTATTAAATATGTCTCACTGCAATGATAAGGAACCTTGCTGAGGCAGTACCTGGATTACTATGTGCAATTTTGGTCTCTGAACCTAAGGAATAATGTAGATGTATAGAGCGATTGCAGTGAAATTTCACGGAAATAATTCCTGGGATGGAGGATTGTCCTATGAGGAAAGGTAACATAGCCTGGAAGTTTATCCTCTGCACCGACAGGGTTTGTGTAAGATGTTTCCCCTGGCTGGTTGTTCTAGAACCAGGGGGCATAATGTCAGAGACATGGACAGGGCACATAATCCGAGAGGGCGAAGTGTTTTCTTTTCCAATCAAAGGGTGGTGAATCTTTGGAATTATCTGACCAACAGGGCTGTAGAGGCTCTGCTGTGGAGCATGTTCAAGACTGAGATCGATTGTTTCCTACAGATTAAAAATATCAAGCAAACACTGCAGGGCAATCATGTTCAAGGATCAGACATGATCTCACGGAATGATGGAGCGGGGTTAAAGGGATAAAGGACGTACCCCTACTCCTGTTTCATATTTTCTAATACAATGGAAGTGTTCATCAGCATAACTGGGGATGGAGAGAAAATGTGTTTGTAATCCAGCTCAGGTAAACTGGAGAATGGAGTTTGTGAACATACTCAGACATCTGTCAGACAGGGGAGCAGAACTGCTCTATAGTGAATGGAATCAGTGACTGAAACTGAAGACAATGGCTTCAATGTCTTCAATGTTTAAAGGACAAGAGCAATAATACAGTTACACATGTTTTATAGAACAAATAACTGGATAGAGACACTTACCAGGCACACCAACAATTGCAAGGATGGGATAGAAACCTGCTTGAATAACCATAAGTACATCTTCGATCCGCGCTGCTAATGATACCCAATCTTGTGAAAGCCAGTAAAGACCCTGGGATAAGCCCCTGTTATTGGCTGGAATGTTCAGGTCCATTATTCCGAGATTCAGATCCATTGTTGAAATATTCCATTCCATTGTTGTCGGATTCTGATCTCTCCTCTCTCCTTTCTCTCTCTCTCTCTCTCTCTCGAGCTTCTGATCACTGTTAATTGCTGGTATGGATGCTCCCACACACAGTTTGGTATAAAACATTGAAACTTGCACCTTGTTAATAAAAGAGGGACCCCCCAATGACAGAGTTAGGTTCCTTGGAGACTGACGTTAATTACAGCCACTGAACAAACATCCATCCAACACGTTTTACATAGCAATACAGTAGACGACTTATCAGGTCCCAATGGGATGCATGGGGCCCACTGATGGTAGGAAAAGCAGAAATAGCATATGGCCGGACTTCAGTCTTTCACACAGTGACAGAGTCACACAGTGCAGAAGAGACCCATTGGTCCATCGAATCTGCACCGACAAGTGAAATACGCCTGAGTTACCTAACTAATTCCATTTACCAGCACTTGGCCCACAGCCTTGTACGTTATGAGGTACCAAGTATTCCACCCCTCTTAAAGCAGCTTATATTTCACCACTCTTCTATTTTTACTTAGTTCTGTTGAAGGGTCATTCGGACTCGAAACATTAACTGTGCCTCTCTCCGCAGATGCTGCCAGACATGCTGAGTTTTTCCAGGTATTTTTGTTTTTGTTTTGGATTTCCAGCAACCACAGATTTTTTGCATTTATCATGTTACTGAATGTTCAGCATCCTGGCAGCAGCCACAATGTCATCATTCTGAAGTAGGCCACTATTCCCACCCGCTTCCAACATCTTTCAGAACCCGATATTTGCCTCTTGGAGATTGAGCTTGCACCCTGGGTGCATGACACTAAATACACATAAACTCACCACTCCCTCCGCCAAATGTCCAAGTGAAAATGATGCAGAAATACCGAGAGCAATGGAGCCTCCAGCAACATCGCGGAGAAGCCCATTGTTATGCTGAAGTGATGCATCTGATTCCTAAACGGCTTGGAATTAAACATGCCCTGCTCCTGGAGCAGGTGTTCAAGTCCATGGTGTTCTTCACCGTTCACACTGTTAACAAGTAGAGACAAATAATGAAGCCGTTAATTCCTTTATGCAGTGATGCAATAAAGGCTAATTTGTGTTATTTCTTCCTGCACTGTCCAGCTGGTGAGAGACTGAGCAAAGGACTTGCAGTGACTCTCATATTCACTACGACTGGCAGCACCATTCCTCCCCTAGAATTCAGCTGCAAGTGCTCCTGCATCATGCTCTACACCCTTGTTTCCGTAAGGAAAGATTTTTACGTTTTACTTTTAAGTAAGATTTGTATTTCTTTCTCTGTGTTAAGTAAACGTGAAGCTAAGTTTTAGTTTCACTCAAACGAGTTTCCAGATTCTGAGAAGTTAAAGCAAAAAAGAACAGAAATACCCCCCTCGCCCACCCCACCCCTCCCCTCCCCACCACCGCCCCCCCCCCCCCTCCCCCACCCTCCATGCCCACAAATCCCTGCAGTTTGTGTTCAGTTTGAAGACAGCTGCCAAGGGAGACTAGAACCAGAAGGTCCAAAGTGAAAAAAATGGGAGACACAATCCTTACAAATTCCCAAAATATCCATCTGGTCAAACGGAGAATAAGGATGTTGGAAAATGTGCGTTAAGTGAAACTAAACATTATGAGCAGAGTGGGAGACTCCCAGCTTCAAATTTAACTTTGAAAAAATCTGCCAGAACCAGATGTAACGTGATATAAAGGCTTTTTAGAAGTCAGAAGTTGCAGATGAACATTTGAATGCCTGTAACACTTGTCTATGGGAATGTGACGCAGCGATACTATTAATGGCTGAGTCAGCGAGGAGTAGTTCCTAGAACACAGCTTGAATGGATGTGATCACCGAGGGAAGAAGAGCATTGGAAGGACAGCTAAGAAGCCTGGTGCTGAACCCTTGCACAAGACATCTGAGAGAAATTGTCAGTGTGTGAGCTGATTCCAAAGGGGGCTCTTGGAGATTGGAAAGTTTCCTGTAAGAAATGGAGTTCAGTGAGAGCTGTTGTCTCATGGTGGGAAAAGCGAATGGAAAGACTTGAAAACAAACCCATTGCATTTCTTCCAGTTGTAATGGTCACTTGGATACAGTGTGGTGGGTCTGGGTACAGGTGTCCTCTTGGTTTACGTGGACTGTGTACATACAATTAACAGTAGAGTATAATACAGACTTTGTAACTTGTGAAATCCTAACAAGAATATTTATCTATTTTTTATCTATCTGTCTTTCTTTCTTTCTATCTATCTATCTGCCTATATATCTATTCAGATATATAGATATATATATATATATATATATATATATATAGAAAGAGAGAGAGAGAGAGATGTCGGTGAAAGAGCATTGCATTCATCTTGTCATGTGTATTAAAAGTTTTTTTGTTAAAACTTCATTACATGTCTCCAGTGATTCTGATCAGCAGCCCCTCTTCACATATTTAAACAATGAATGCAGTTAGGGTCTATCCAGCTGTGCTGCACACTGGGATTCGGCTTGTCCAGTTGCTACATCATCAGGTATGATAACCATATCATCTCCATCGAGAGCACGTAGGCAATGACTCCAGGAAAGTGTAGGACACCTCAAGAGGAGGAGGAGGAGGCAGGGAGAATATTTCATTGGTGCCTTAGATCCAGACAGGCTGTTGGAGAGTGCTTGATAAATGGTGCGGCTACAACATTTGGTATAGGGACATCAGTGGTTAATTCAGAACCTGGCCAATGTTGACCAGAAGGTCCGTAACCTCACCTTTAAGCTTAATGAGATTCTAGAGTGGGGACAGGGAATTCATAACACCCAATTAAATACAGACCAGGAGATGACACGGTTAATCCAAAACCTGGCTACCAGGCTCGAATGTCATGCGGGGACTGTCAACAAACTGACTGAAAGAGGGAAAATATTTCAGACGAATCGAGCAGAAGTGATTTTTGCAGCACCTATGGAACCTGGGCATTGGAACAATCCAGAGAGAATTTAAACAGATTAATGAAGTGCTAGTTCCTTTATGGGTAACTAATGCGTATTTATTTAATCTTTCACAACACAAGGATTATGACTTGACCAGTTGCCAGCTCATAGGTTTAACACCCATATATAGAATGAATGTTGAATGTATAGCAATTGTTAATATGCTAATAGTCATTGTTTTAATGATACCTGTCATACCTATGTCAACAGCCGGCAGGGCATTATATATAATAGAAAATATTCGGGTTATAATGAAGGCTGATTATATTAGTTAACATGGCATTCCACCATATGCAGTAGACATTGAAGGGAATATTGTTAGCAGCATGTTAGAAGAGTGTCGGATAGAAGGCACAGCATTAGTATGCACACCCAATGTATGAGACAGCTGATGCTAAGTGGATTTAAAGTAGCAGCAAACTTTACAATGGAAACTATATGGGCTGCAATATAACCGACGCATGTTGCATTAAGGGGGAATGGGAGATATTGTATTACCATGTGGCAGCAGAGGATCCAATACGGGAACAACCGGATATGCCCCATCTATAATCATTCCATGTGCCCACACAGAGAGGCACCAGCAAATGTAGGGAAAGTGGGACTGGTCAAAATATACAAGAGAGGAACGATTACTATTCATGTCGATGAAAGCCTTCAGGATAACCTGACAACGTATTTGAACCAATTGGCCCATGAAATTCCCTTAATACCCGATCACCTGACCATGATTTGGAGGCAGGCTGCACAGATATACAGAACCTGCTCTAGGCTGCAGCAACAGGGTAGTACATTAAAGAAGGATATTGATCAAATAGATACTTCCACATGGTAGGAGGACCTGTGGAACTGGGGCTCAAAAGTACCGACACATCCCTGGAACGGGATTATCTCCCATGTCCTGGTTATACTTCAACTTATATTGATTATCTGTCAACATACTTGATTCATCACATCCGGAAGTCACATAAAATGTGGCGCTGGGCGAGTTTTAACAGGTGGAGAAGGAATTTATGAAGCATGAAGCCTGAATTGAACAGCCAGATGATACAGGTGGTCTGAGGATTCCTTTTACCAACCAAAACTGGATGACTAGGCAGCACCAATGGTGCATAAAGGGACGCACAGTACCACTGTAGTTAGCTCCTTTTGGCTAGACCAAGGGCCAAAAGGGGGTTCTGTTTGGGGGAAGAAAGTCAGTAAGAATTTATGTTCAGGGAGAATTTATGAAAATGAATGAATTACTTCCACAAACATTCACTCCCTCCACCACCAACACACAGCAGCAGCAATGTGTAGCATCTACAAGATGCACTGCAGGAACTCACGGAGGCTCCTTAGTCATCAAGTTCCAAACCCACGATCGCTACCACCTAGAGGGAGAAGGGTAACAGAGAGAAGGGGACACCGCCACCTGGAGTTTACGCTCCAAGTCACCCATCATGCTGAATTGGAAACAAATCGCCGGTCCTTCACTATCACTGTGTGGAAATCCTGGAGCTCCATTTCTAACAACACTGTGACTGTAAGTACAGCACATGCCTGCAACATTTCAAGAGAGCAGATCACCATCGCATCCCAAAGTAGAACTGTGAGGTGTGTGCATCCCTGTCCAGTTAGAGAGCGGTACCCTCGAAGGACAGGCAGCCGGGTCATGTGAGGGCAGAAATGGTGGGTGATATATTTAATTCTGTCTAATCGGTGAGGAGAATCAATAATGGACAGGCAGCCCGACCATTGGGAGGGTGTAAATGTTGGTACTTGGGTTTTCTCTTTCCTGTCAGTGAGGTGTGTCCATGATGGATATGCATGCCGGCAAGCCCAAGGGTGGAGCCCCTCAGAATTTGCAATTGTGTCTAAGTACTGGACGACAGCTATGGTAGACAGGCAGCTCAGCCAACGAGAGGACAGTGATTTCAGGAGGTGGGCTTCTCTGTCCAACCAGTAAGGGTTATCCAAGTTGGACAGGACTAGCGGACAATGGGATGTCAGAAATGTAAAGCGTTGTTTTTTCCCACTCTCCAATCAATGAGAGGTATCCATGGTGTACAGGCAGCCTGTCCAATGGGGACTCTCAGTGACTGAGATCTTCACATCCTTTAAATAATTGAAGAATTGGAGTAAAGGGGTATTTCAGCATGTTCTTCAACTGCTTTCTGAACGGGGTCTGTGTTACACCATAAATTGCAGTGTTAGTGCAGCAGCTCAGGAGCTGCAGCATGAAGTCCAATTCCACAACAAACCAATCTAAATGTACAACATCCAACCCAAAATTCCACATCCGCCTCCATATAGAATAAACCATTAACATTGACCATAACAGGATGAAATTGGCCGAGATCACAAACAGTAAAATGATGGATTTCCTGCGACTCTCCATCTCTGGGTCTCTGGGACTCTCCCCACTGCTGTGAACCCGGAGTCTCCTGCGGACTCTGCTGCTCACTAAAATGTGTCTGACGGTGAGAACATTGAGCAGCAGAATCAGGACAAATGGGACACACGGGGTTAGAATGTGGTGGAGGAACTCGATCGTTGTCCAGAACGGAGAGCCCCGAACATAGGTAGTGACGGCACAGAACCAGGGGACATTCATCAGCAGGTAAGAGCCTGTGAACATAAAATACAAGGAAATGTTCTTCAAACAGCTCAGCACAGTCACTGTTCCCAGAACCACAGCTGCCGTTTTCTCACTGCAATATTTAATTTTCAGCTTCGGATAACAAATGGCCACAAACCGATCAAAGGTGAAAGTGACGGTGAACCAGACAGAACAGTCAGTGGCTGCATAAAGCAGGACAGCGTGGATATTACACATGTCGGTCGAATACAGGAAGTAAAACTGCTCACGAAAAACAATCGGAATGTGTCTCAATATCAGGTCCAGGATAATGACCAGTAGATCAGCCACTGACATGGTCACCAGGTAACAAGTGACACATCTGGAAAGGTTACAGTTATTCCACTTCAGGATCACTATTGTGATTAAGCTCGCTGTAAGTAAATGAAATAAATACTGAGATTATACATCTGGCTGGGGAACAGGTTACCTGTTTGATTAAGGTGTTGTCGATAATTTTAAACGTTTGACTGCACCGTTAGATTTATTTAATGAAGTGGACATGACAGAACATCAGGATGCTCTGTGATACATTCGAAGGATGCAATGAATTTATTATGAACACTGGCGTTGAGGAGGGAAGGGAGGAGAGGTCGACAGGAGTGTACAACTTAAAAGGGAGACAAAATGGTGATTCAGGAGTGAACGGAAATATGGAGGGAATAGGGGTGATGGGAGAAGTCATGCCTCGTGGGGATCTCAGGATGATTAGGAGGAACAGAGGTTGGTCTCCAATTACAGGCAGTCGAGAGAGGTAGGATACTTAAATATTCTCCCCACTTTTTTAGTGATGGATACACTCATGAACCCTCACAAACTGTCTCTCTCTCTCTCCTTCAACAAACGCACAACAGAGCACAGCAACACTTGTCCAATGCAAACAAGGATTAAAAGTAAATGCTGGCCTAGCCATCCCTCTCTCTCTCCATCTTCCTCTATTTTGCTTTCTCTCTCTCTCTCTTTCTCTCTCTCTCTCTCTGACTCATACACACACACACACACACACACACACACACACACATATACACACACACACACACACACACATGCAGTTTTATGCACACAAACACTGACATACACTCACTGAAACACACAAAGATACAAACTCTTCGGAAGGGCCACTGTTTTTGGGAAATAAGTGTTGGCCAAACCAGGGAATCCCACGTCCCATAAAAATAAATTTAAGTAAACACCCTCAGTCACACACACACACATACACACACACACACACACACACACACACACACACACACACACACACACACACACACACACACACACACACACACACACACACACTCACACACACACATACACTTTTAGGAATAGATAGAGATCAAGTCAGTTATATTTGTATTTGTTGATGTAAGGATTTGATTTAGCTTAAAACTTAAAGTTTGAAGGGTATTTCTGTACTTGTGTAGTACCAAATTGTAATGTTGAGTTTTAGCTTCACACTTGAAAGGTGCCTTCATTTCTCATGACAGATGTAAGACTTGAATTTAAGTGAATTTAACAGGAAGATGGTCATTTGGGCTGTTGCCTAGCAAGAGGGATTCAAAGGGGGAGACACGCAAACATCCCCCTTGATGGCATAGAAACAGCAGGACTGAAGAGAGACTGGTGGCAAATTGGTAGAGAGCAGGTTTCAAGCATAAATAAAAGGTCTCTGAATGAATTGGAGAGCAACAAGAATAATACCCAAATATACACTTTATATAAAGAAGGAACAGATGCTGGTAAAATGCTCTGTTGAGTGAATGTTAGAGTGAAGTGTGGAGAAATTCTGCAAAATTCATGGGATAGTGTGGAAGACAGCTTGAATGTATGTGGTGACCTAGGGGAGAGGAACATCAGAAGGAGAGTTCAAACCCTGGTGGTGATTGCTTGCTGAAGGCATTTTAAAGAAAACTTTGTGTGGGATAGGGTTCCAAGGGGAGACCACTTATTATTTTGTATGCACACAGAGACAAACGCACGCAGATGCACAGAAAAACACACACATGCACACACAAACAGGAACACACACACACAAAAACAACACACACACAGAAACAGAATTAAACTTACACACAAACACGCACAGACAGAAACACAATCAACAAACACACACTTACCAGCACAAGCAGAAAGAAACAAAGATTAAAACACACACGTGCACACACAAGCATATACACATATCACACACAAGCACACACACGTAGACACACACATATACACACACACAATACGGAACTTACAGGCAAACACTCACATACCCAAGCACACACACGCTCGCACACGCACAGGCAGGATCAAATATTCCCACTCACGCAGGG
>JANJGN010000526.1:67500-152500 GCA_026770705.1 Isurus oxyrinchus | reverse complement strand
AAATACAAACATTCTCACACACGCAAACATTCAGATCACACACACTCAGGTACACGCACACAGACGTACTCACCCTCATATGCACACTAGCATGCACACATGCTCAAGTGCTGACACCCACAGAAGCATACACACACGCTTTCAGTCACTAACACATTGACATACACTCTCCTTCTCTATCTTACATTCCCCACCACACACACACAAACCCACACACACAAACACACACACACACTCATCCAACAACACACACACACACACACACCCACATGCAGGAACACTCATATGCACTCATAATATATGGACACACCTGGACACAGGCACCTATAAGCTTAAGCACTCACCAAATCAGAAGCACCCACATGTACAGAAACATCGACACACAGTAACACAAACACACAATGAGATAGACACACTCAAGTATACAAACACCACATCTCACATAGACATAGACACACGCACACAAACACGCACACAAACACACACACACAAACACACACACACACACACACACACACAAACACACACACACATACAAACACACACACAAACACAGGCAAACACTCACAAACACACACAAACACACAAGCACACACACACAAACACATACACACACACACACACATACAAACAAAAACACACAAACACACACACAAACACACATAGCACACACTCAAACACACACAAAAAAGCACAAACACAAACACACAAACACACACACAAACACACATACACACACACAACACACAAACACACACACACACACACACACAAACACACATACAAACAAACACACACACACAAACACACATACACACACACAAACACACACACACACAAGCACATACACGCACACTTACACACACACAAACACACACACACAAACACACACACACACACACACACACACACAAACACACACACACACACACACACAAACACACACAAACACATACAAAAACACACAAACACACAAACACACATACACACACACGCACACTTTCACACACACACACAAACACACACACACACACACACACAAACACACACACACACACACAAACACACACACACACAAACACACACACACAAACACATACAAACACACGCACACAAACCCACACAAACACACAGAAAATATCTCTTGCTCCTTCCCTCTCCGTCATTCTCTCCCTCTCACATATGTGCACACAAAACCACACACACACATTTTTAAACATGGAAACATCCATTGTTTCACCCATCCGTGCTCACATTCATATCACATGTACTCAGTCACACACACACACACACACAAACTAAAGGACTCATACACACAATCACATGTACAAACGCATAAGCACCGACACTCACAGAATCTCGCACAGACATGCATACATTTGTGAACACATGCACAGGTACACACATACACACAAACAGGCACGCACACACACTCGCACACACACACACAAACACACAGAAACACACACATTCACACTAAAAAAATCACACACTCAATCAGCACCCATAAAAACAATAATATGCACGCGCATATTCTCTAATAAATACGGATACAAACATTCACATATAGTCATTTATTTCACCCAAAGTACATAGAAAAGCTGAGGGACCAACATACAGGCACACACACACAGAAACACACACACACACAAACACACACACACACACACGCACACACAATCACACACACAGAAACAATCTCACACACACACACACATACACACACACACACACACACACACACACACACACACACACACACAGAAACACACACACACACACACACACACAGAAACACACACACACACACACACACACTTACACAAACATACATATGCACACGTGTGGACACACATGCCCACATTAACTCAGATGCAGAAATATACACACAAACATACTCTAAAATAAATGCAGGAACATCCTTATATACACGCTCACAGACACTCTCTCAGTCTAGCACTCTCGCACAAATACACAAACACAATCACATGAATACACATGCACAAGCAGAAACACATGTATAAATATTGAGATATACACACATTTTCATCAGTACACTTCCTCTCTTTCTCTCACTCACAACCTCAGAACCAAACACACACAAATATACACAAAAACAAAGCACAACATAAATCAATGCACAAACTCTCTCTCTCTGTCTCTTGCACATACACACACACGTGCGTGTGCAGACACATGCATGCACACACAAACACACAACCACAATTTCACTCAGACATGCACACAAACTCAAATACACACATTCAAACATACACTCTAAAGCACAAACACTCACACACATTCACGCACGTACTCTCAAACCATTCTGATGCCGACATTCATATATGTACACACTCACACACACAAAATGATGCACAGCTGCACACAAGCACATCAACTCACACATTCTCACAGACACACAAACATACAGATATTCACATACGTTCACATGCGCACACACACACAAACACACACACGCAGAAGGTCTCTCTGTCTCTATGCCTTTCTCATTCTCTCACACTCTCAATCTCACATGCACAAACATACACAATGCCAACTGACAAACACACTTGCTTGCAGACACTCACACATACATTCCACAAAATTGAATATAAGTAACACTCGATCTCAGAAACATAAACAAAAAAAACACACACAAACACACCCACACACTCAAACACATGCAAACGGTCACAGCAAAACATGCACGCCTGTGCACACACTCGTTTAAACAAGTAAACACACAAAGATACACACACACTTCACAAGGGCAATTATGAGCGCAAAATGATTGAAGGGTTAGGCTTCGAAGGACACATCCTGCAAAAAACGCATAAAAACCATGAACACTCACACAAACACACATGTAAACATGCACACACACATGCAATCACAGCACTCGCATTGTGACATGTATGCATTCACTCACACAAGAATTCAAGAACACTCTCTCCCTCTCTGTCTCTCTCTCTCTCTCACACACACACATACACAGAAACAAACACACACACACAAACACATACACACATGCACGCACACAGATATGCATACACATGTTGGCAAAATGACACAGATACAAAGACATACATGTGAACAAACGCAAGCACCAACAGGCACAGACACAGAATAACACACACAATTACATTACTCACTCACATGTACTCACACACACACCAGTCTAATGCACACACACACATGGATAGTGTTTGTGAGTGTCAGTGTGTGGCTACATGTTCATTTGTTTGGTTATGTATGTATGTTGACACGTGTTTATTTTGGCCTGTGTACCTATGCATGTCTCCATGAATTTGGATGTGTGTGTGTGAGAGGGAGACAGTAATTGTGTGTCATTGTTTTGTTTGTATGTTTTCTCCTCTGCCTGAATGTCTGTGTGTTTGTGTGTGTGTGTGTGTGTGTGTGTGTGTATGTGTGTGTGCGTGTATGATATTATGTGTGTCATCATGTGTGCATGTCTGGCGTTCAAATACAGTCATACACTGACTCAATCACTTTGTCTCTTTCACTCTTCTGCTCTCTCTTCCAAACACACACACATGCACACAGACACAAGGAAGCAGACACACACACACACAAACACACACACTTGCTCTAATACATATGCCCACATGCACACACAAGCACAGGCACCCAATGAAAAACACATGCACACACACACAAACAAGCAATAACATGCACACAAACTCAGACAGACACAGCCATACAAACACTCAAGAACTCACACACCCGCTAGCACACATGCACACATGAACACAGTTGCATAAAAACACACACACACTCTCACAGCCATGCACACCAGCACACACACACACATCTGAACAAACACAAGCACTAACAGGCACAGACATGGAATAACTCACATACAAATATTACTCACTCACATGCACACACACACAACCCAATACACACATGTACTCATAATAATGCTCTTTAACACATATTAAATAAAATAGACATGCATGTTCTGAAATCGAAGCACACACTGAAACACACACACACAAAGTTTCACTCTCACACATTTACTCACACAGACAATCTCAAATACAGAAACACACGTGCCTCATTCTCTCTCTCTATCTTTCCCACTCTCTCACTTTCTCTATATATGTTTGTCTTCCTTGGTCTCTCTTTCGCTCTCTCAAACTCACAGAATAACACACAAATACACACAAACACACGTAGAAAGTCACACGCACACGCACCCACACACACACACAGACACACACACAGACACACAAAAACAAACACGTGCACACACACACACACACATGCACACACACACACACACACACACAAGTTCATGCACACTGACAAATACAGACAGAAACACAAATGTGCAAGTTTGCATTACAGGATCACATACATACCGAAGCACACACAGACACGCAGAATGTTGAAACAAACACACACATAAACAAATGTTGAAACACACACACACACAGACATTCACACGCACGCACACTAACAAATGTTGACACACACACACACACACACACCGACACACATACACTGACACACATAAAAACATGCACATGCACACACGCACACATTCACATACACAGAAACAGACAGGCATCTCTCACTCCCTCTTTCTCTCTCTCTCTCTCTTTCTCTCTCTCCCCACTCTATCTCCCCCTGTCTCTCTTGATTTCTCTCTCTCCCTCACATTCGTGCACACACACGCACACATTCACATACACAGAAACAGACAGGCATCTCTCTCTCCCTCTTTCTCTCTCTCTCTCTTGCTTTCTCTCTCACCCCACTCTAAATCTCCATGTTTCTCTCACTTTCTCTCTCTCCCTTGCAAACGTGCACACACAGACACATAAATACACACATATATACATGCTAAAACACACACACGCACAGACGTACACACAGGCATGCACACACTGGATCACACATTCACCCAGGCACACTGTCACAAAACACTTGTCTCCCTCACACACACGCACACATAAACATGCAAACAGAACTAGATAGGCACAAATACAAAAAACACCCACACGTACTGAAACACACGCACACATATGTGAACACACACTTACACACACGGAAACCCACTGACACACACATTCAGTGCAACACAAACACTGTCAATCTCTAACAAACACTCATGTACATAAAGATGCACACACACACCCACTAAGAGTCACATACAAAGACAAACAAGTAGCCATGTGCACACATAATCATAAAAACAAACACACACTTACACATCTGCACACAAACACACATGTAAAGACAGAAAACCAGACACAGGCAAAGACACAGACACACAGACACAAACAGACACGTGCTCATACACACTCAGAAACACATGGCCACTGTGTACATATGTCAGTGTAGGCCTGTGTGTGCCCAGGTAAGCGTTTTGGTTCATGTGTGTGGCTTTGCATGTGTGCCTGTGTTTTTCCATATGATTGAGACTTGTTGTGTGACCAAGAATGTGTTTGTGTGGGAGGGTCTTTGTGTCACCCTGCTTCTGCACGTTCATGTCTATGTGTGTATGTTTGTGTGTGTGCAGGTGTTTGTGTGTATGTGTGTGTGTGTGTGTGTGTGTCTGAGTATGTGTGTGTGTATGTCAGTGTATGTGTGTGGGTAAATGTACATTACTGTATTTCACACTGACACAGTCATATTCATTCTCTTTCTCACACACACAAGCACACTCACATGAAAATATGCACACACACACAGACACACACACACACACATTGACACACACAGAGACACACACATACACATCAGAATCACATACACAGGAATAGACAGATTCCTTTCCCCTTCTCTCTCTCTCTCCCCCACCCACTCTATCTCCCACTCTTTCTTGTGTTCTCTTTCTCTCATATATACAATGGAAAATAAATACAGTTTATTTCTGAAAAGCACAAACAGGAACACAAACACAGAAAAGTGTGTGCACACGCAAATAATCACACACAGAGAAACACACACAAGTGCACATGTGAACACTTAATAACACACACAAACACACATACACACAGACACAGGCACGCTCACACATATACGTATAGACAGGCGGACAGAGAGGCAGGCACACAAACACTCACATATGGTCAGACAAACTGCAGAGAGTTTGTGTTTCAGTGTTTGCCTGCGTGTTCATATTTGTGTTCATGTATGTACTTCCGCTCATGTGTGTGTTTTTGTTTGTGTGCCTGTGCATTTCTGTATGTGTGTGCTTGAGAGGAGACAATGCTGGTGTGACAGTGTATGTGCGCATGCATGTATGCGTGTGTTTGTGTATGCGTGTGTCTCTGTGTATGAAATTATGTGTGAGTGTGTGTACATTTATGTATTCCAAATACACTCACACACTTGCCTGTTCTTTCTCTCTCAAACACACACACATATATACACACAGACACAAACACTGTTTCTCTCTCACACACACACACACACACACACACACACACACACACACACACACACACACACACACACACACACACACACACACACACACACACACACACACACACACACATATATACAAACACACACATTTAAGCACTAATTCTCATAGAGATGCCCTAATGCAAACACATGCACAGACACCAAAAGAAACAACAAAACACACACACTCAAACATTAACTTGCACACAAATCCACACAGGCACAGCCACTCACATGCAATAACTCACACACACGCTGACATGCACAGACAAACACAGCTAAATAAACAAGCCCATATGCACTCATTCACGCATGTATAAACACACTGGCACATTTATGAACAAACACAAGCACACACGGAAACACACTGTCACACACATACAATGCCACACAAACACTGATTCTCTGTCAGAAATACAGGTAGAAACATACATACACAAAAAAGTCACAGACACACACACGTGCCCACTAACAATTACATACAGAGATATTCACACAAGTAGGCTTGTGCACACGTAATCACAAACACACAAACAAACACACACAAACACACATGCACTCACACATAGGATGAACTAAACACTCACATACACACACACAAAAACTGTCAAAAAAACTATCTGCCACAAACATACAGAAGCACACAGACTCATTATCTCACATACAAATGCAGAGACTAAATAATCACAAGCACACACACACACACACACACACACACACACACACACACACACACACACACACACACACACACACACATACACAGACATACATGTTCAAACTCTCGAAGACACCCTTTGATTCAAATGCACCAAACTTTACACATACTGTCACACACAGTCACAGACAAAGAAGCCTGCAGACATACATACACACTCATGCAAAAGCACATACACAAAAGCATGCAAACATGCACACTCGCTTCATCCACACATTAATTCTCAAAGCCAAGAAGTCTTACACATGTCACACAAGCTCAGATGAACACACACATGCATGCAGACAAACTCCCACTCGCACACACATGGACAGTGTATGCCTGTGTCAGTGTTGACCTGTATGTGCGTGTGTGTGTTCCTGTATTTTTTTTTTGGTACGTGTTTGTGGTTTTGAACATGTGCCTGTGTATTTTTGTGAGAAATGCAATGTTTCTGTGAGAGTATATATATGTCCGTGTGCTGCTGGCCGTGCATGTCTGCGTTTGTACCTATCTTTGGGTGTGCCTGTGTGTGTTGTGTGTGTGCGCTTGTGCCAGTGTGCATATGTGAGAGTATGTGCGTGGGAACGTGTGAATTCCTGTATTTTACACTCACACTCACAGTCTCTCTCTTTCACACACAAACACGCTCACCCAAAAACACACACTCACATACAGGCAATTACTCACGCACATGAACACATACAAGCACTCTCACTCACACAAATACACACTCAGAGAGAAACAGGCACACAAACACGGAATAGCTGTCAGACACACTCAAAGACACACTCACCTGAACACGCACACAAAAACCACAAGCACAAATTGTCGCAAACTCTCTCTGTCAGAAACATGCACAGAAACACAGTCGCACACTCACACACACAAACACACTCACTCTGAATCAGTCACAAGCACACACACACACACACACACACACACACACACACACACACACACACACACACACACACACACAGACATTTGCACAAACAATCACATAAATGAAAAAAACATGCACAAATCTCTCTCTGTCACTCACTCTCTCTCTCTCTATCTCTATCTTTCCCTCTCTTTCTCTCACTCACTCTCTCTCAGTCACTCTCTCCATCATTCTTTCTGTCTCTACTTCACTCTATTTTTCTCCCTCTCTCTCTCAGATAAATGCACAAGAACACACATACACATTCAGAAACGCACACCCAAACACACAAACATGCACACAAACAAACACACACAGAGGAACACATACACTCACGCAGATTGTCACACCATATTTTCTCCCTCTCTCACACACACATACACATACATACATAAACACATGGAAACATTTCCAGAAGCTTGACATTCTGAAACACACTCACGTACCATTGAACACACAAATGCACAGATTAAAATGCACTGACATCCACATACAGTACCAGACATTCACTTTCTATCTCACAGGCAGATACACACATGCACAGAAAGGTGTGCACATACACACATGTGCCCATAAACAATCACATACAGAGAAACACCCAAACATAGTCTTCTGTGCATGCAATCACTCACACAAGTGCGTATGTGCTCAAATATGAACAGAAAGGCACACTCACATGTTCATGTACATGGACACAGGCATAATCAACAACTGTCACAAAAAGTCTGTGTCACAAATGTGCACAGAAACACACTCCCACACTCACACACACAGATACACACATACTGAATAAGTCTCAACCACACACACACAAGCACACACACACAGGGACACACGAATTCTGGAACATACACTCGACTCATTCGCACACAAATATACCCAAACAGACATACACAGTCACATACACATAAGCATGCACAAAGACACTGCTATACACATGGGAGAGTGCAAACCACAAGCATGCAAACACACGCCTCATGCACACAGTCCTTCTTTCACCCAAGCAGTCTCACACACTTCAAACACACTCAGTTGATCGAGCACATGCATACGTTGAAATTTCGATGCATACACACACAACCACACACACACATATATATGCACACACACACACACACACACAAACACATAGATGGGATGACACAGAAATAAGCATACATACAGTTACTCAAGCACATATGCAAAAACATGCAGACACACTGAAACACACTTATAAATACATGAACACACACATTTGTGTTAAAAAAAAGACTGATAGACACATGCAGTGCACCTGAACACCGTCTCTCTGTCAGAAGCACAAGCAGAAAGGCGCACACAAACTAACACATACCCACGAACAATCACACACACAGAAACACACACAAGTATAGATGTGTAAATGCAATCACACAAACACACACCTATACAAACACACACACACACAGGCTGATAGAACGAAAGACACACAAAGGCAAACATACACGCAGACATATCCACACACACAGGCATACACACGCACACACACAAACACACATGGACAGTTAACATGTTTGTCAGCGTGGGTCTGCGAGTGCATGTGTATGCGTTTTGTTATGTGTGTTTTGTTTTGCATATGTGCCTATTCATTTCTGCATGTATGTTTATGCCTGTGAGAAAGACGGTATTCGTGTGTGAGTTCTTGCCTATCCGTGTTCTTTTGAGCATGCATGCCTGTGATTGTACGTGTGTTGTTTGTGCGTGTGTGTGTGTGTTGGTGTGTGAGTGTGTGGAGGTGAAAGTATGTACATGGGTGCGTGTACTTTTTTGTACTTCTAGTTACACACACTCACCCTCTATTTCTCTCTCTCATGCACACACTCACATAAATACTCACTCACATGAATACACAAAAGCATTCTCTCATACATGTGCGCACACAGACACAAACGGCTACACACACACTGAGTAACTCTCACACACACACGAAGACACAATCATACGTATACAACAACAAACGCATAAGCACCAACTGTCACGAAAATGCACAGAAACAAACACGGACGCTCACAGACAAAAATATACACACACTGAATAAGTTTCATGCATGCACACACATGCAGACACACAGACACACACACACACATACAACACACTCAAACACGCAAACTCTCCAAAAAGGCCTTTGACTCAAATGCACAGTAACATACACAAACGGTCACAGAGGTACCAACGTGCGCTCACAGACACATAGGCAGTGTGTATCTGTATAACGGTGGGACTGTGTGTACATGCATGTGTTCATGTATGTATTTTGGTGCATCTTCGTGGTTTTGCATGTTTGTTTTGTAATTCTGTATTTGTGTGGATATTTGAAAGAAAGGCAGTGTTTGTGTGAGAGTGTGTGCATTTGTCCGTGTGCCTCAACCTTTGTTTTTATGAGAGAGAGAGAGGGAGTGAGAGAGGGCGAGTGTTAGTGTGTGCATGTGTGCGTGTGTGTTTGTATGTGTGCGCGCATGTGTGTGTATTTGTGTGTGTGGGTGTACAAATATGAGAGTATGTGTGTAGAAACATTTACATTTCTGTATTTCACGTCGAAACACACACTCTCTCTCTCACCTTTTCTCACACACACGCACCAACACACACTCTCATACACATACACACTCCAATGCACTTGCTCACATACACACACAAATGCACAGGCACGTTAAAAACACACATGCACAAAGACTCACACATATATTAGCACAAGCTCTCATACAGGCACAACTACTCACACATGTGCATGCTCGCACAAAATCACACACAATAGCGCACACGCACACACAATGAAACACTCATGCTCACAGACACACACATGAACTCGCATGCAAACACAGACACAAACGCACAAGCAAGCACTGAATAACTCTCACACACGTATAAAGACACACTCACATGCGCATGCACAAAAACACATAATAACAATCTGTACCAAAATTGGGTCTCACACACATGCACAGAAAAACAAACACATGCTCACAAGCAGGCAGATATACTCACATTGAATACGTCTCATACAGATGCATACGCACACAAACACACACACACACACACTCTCACACACACACACACACTCTCTCTCTCACACACACACACACACTCTCACACACACACACACACACACACACACACACACACACACACACACACACACACACACACACACACACACACACACACACACACACACACACACACACACACACACACACACACACACACACACCAACATGCAAAATCGCACAAACATTCCAACATAAATCAGGCACAAAGTCAATTTAGCACCCAAACACACTCTATGCACATTCTGATGCAAGCACACATGCATACACAGAAACACTTACACACAAGTACACACAACACACAGACAGATACGCACACACAGAAACACAAGCAGCAGCACAAAAGCACAGACAAACAAATACACTCACGCACAAACACACACACAAATAAGCTTACACTCAAGATGCAAGGCAAACACACAAGGAATAACATGCACCCACGTGCAGAAATACACACACACAAACTTACATAAGCTCTCATGCGCATACATGCACTTTCCCTCTCTCTCACTCACACAAGTACACACACACACACACACACACACACACACACACACACACACACACACACACACACACACACACACACACACACACACACAGGTAAACAAATGCAGAAACACTCAAAGAAGCACTCAGAAGCACAGACATACACACACATGCACAAACAGAATTGCAGACACAATATCATGTATGTACACACACACACATGATCAAACACACACAGGGATACAAACTGGCTGAAATACAGACTGAAACACATGCACACACACACACACGGACTCCAACTCAGTGCAACATATTCACTCACACAAAAAGGCAAACACATACACGCTCACTCACTCAAATAAACGTACATGATTGAACACATATACATATATACACACAGATAACACTAACAATGCAGCACAATCACATGCAGACATTAATTAACTCAAGCACTTACACAAACTCAATTTCACAGACAATCACACACTGTCTGTTTCGCAGAAACACACATGCACAAAAGGGCTTGCCAGCACACACACATGCCAACAAACAATCATACTTAGAAAGACACACATGTAGATATTTGCACAAATTATCACACAAAACAACACACAACAAACACACACACACTCAAAAACACTTAGGTATAGACAGAAAGATGCACAGAGACACAGACACACACAGGCACAGACGCAGACACACACAAACCCACGCACACACAAACATGGACAGTGTATGTTTGTGTGTCAGTGTGGCCTGTGTGTGCATGCGTGTGTTCATGGATGTGTTTCGGTATGTGTGTGGTTTTGCATGTGTGCCTGTGTATTTAAGTATGGATGTGTATGTTTGTGAGTAAACCAGTGTTTGTGTGAGAGTGTGTGTTTTTGTGTGCTTCTATCCTTGCATGTCTGTCTTTGTACGTGTGTAGGTGTGATTATATGTGAGAGTATGTGTATGGGTATGCATATATTTCTGTATTTCACAATAACATGTTCACAGTATTTCTTTTTCTCTCACACACACATACAAACGCACAGATACGCAAGAACTCATGGCACAAACAGTGAAGGATGAGCACATACTACTGCACACACAGATACAAACGGACACAAATACAATGAATAAATCTCATACTTCACACAAAGACACACTCACCTGCCCAGCGCAAAGACAGAAAAGCACCAACTGTCACAAGCAGTCTCTGTCACAAATATGCACAGAAATATAAATGCACCCTCTCAAACATACAGATACTCTCACACTGAATAAATGTCACATACACACGCACATAAACATAAACAAACTCTCGAAAACATTATCTGACCCCCAGGCAGAGGAACATACGCACACATACACACACAATCACATACACAGAAGCATGCACACAAACAAAGTCACACACATGCAAGGTCGCACACACATAAACATACAAAGATGCTTCATGCACACTGTCATTCTCACAACGTAACAGCCTCACGCAATTCACACACTCAAGATGAACGCACAACTGCATACACAAAAACCCACAAACACACATACACACAGACAGAGACACAGACATACATAGACAGAGGGAGTGAGAGAGAGAGTGAAGTAGCAACACAAACAGAAAAACACATTCACGAACACACACACACACACACATTCACACACATTCACACATATACACAGATATACACACGCACACACACTTAAGCAAACACACTGAGAATCCCATGAGCACAAACACACACATGCACACACACGCACTCGCATAAACATGGACACTCTATCTGTGTGTCAGTGTGGGACTGTGAGTCCATCTGTATCCTCTGTACATGTATTTTGTTTTTTATGTCTGCCTGTGTATTTCGATATGTATTTGTATGTTTATGATAAAGATACTGCCTGTAAGAGAGTTTTTGATTCTATGTGCTTTCGTTTGTGTTTGTAGGTGTCTGTTCATGTGGGTGAATGAATGTTAGTGTGCTTGTGTGTGTCAGTGTTTGTATGTTTGCATGTGTGTGTGTGTGTGTGTGTGTGTGTGTGTTTAAATGTGGGGCTATGTGTTTGGGTGCATATACCTTGCTAATTTTCACACTGCCATTCTCTTTCTCTCTTTCTTGCACACACACACACACTCACTCACTCTCACACACACTCACTCACTCACTCTCACACACACACACACACACACACACACACACACACTCACTCACTCACTCTCATACACACACACACACACACACACTCACTCACTCACTCTCACACACACTCACACAATCTCACACACACACACACACACACACACACACACACACAATCTCACACACACACACACACACACACACACACAAACTCTCACACACAAACACAAACAATTTCATGCACATGTGCAAATGAACACACATGCACATACACTAACCTAACACAAATGCAGACAGTCTCATATATATGCTGACACATACACTCGCACAGACACAGCCACTCACAATCTCAAAATTTCACAGACTCGCTCGCACAATGTCGCACACAACAACTCATGGACACGGACACACAGATGCACATGCACACACAAGTGCACGCACAGATGCAAATGCACACACAAACACTGAATAGAACTTTCATATGCAAAAAAATTCACAGTCACATCCACATGCACACAAACACATAAACAGAAGCTGCCACACACATTCCCTCTCACACATATGCACAAACACACACGCATGCTAACAAGCACGCAGTTGCACTCACCACGGAATTAGTCTTATGCACGCAGAGCCAGACAAACACACACACACACAGACACATACACAGGCACACCCATTTACAGTGCCTGTGTTTGTACATGTGTGTTATGGAATGTTATTCTGTATGTGAGTGGGATTTTGCCCCGTGCCTGTTTATTTCTCTATACATGTGTGTGAGAGAGAGTTTTTGTTTGTGTTACATGTTGTTTCTGTGCCTGTGTGTTTTTATGTGTGAATGCTTGTGGTTGTGTGTGTGTGTGTGTGTGTGTGTGTGTGTGTGTGTGTGTGTGTGTGTGTGTGTGTGTGCGTATGTATCTTTGACTGTATGTGTGTGAGTGTAGTTGTGGTTGTGTGTGTGTATGCATTTACGTGTGTGTGTGTGTAAGAATGTGTGTGTGGGGGGGTGTGAGTAAGAATTTGTATTTCACATGCTCACAGTCACACACTGATGCATTGTCTCTCTCAGACACACAAACACACTGGCACACAAACACATACACAGTTACACATACAGGAACACGGATTAAAACATGCACAAACACAAACATGCACAAACTCACACACACACAGAAATGTGCACACACTTGCACACAAGTAGCATTCAGTGACGCACAGTGTCAGACTCACATACTTTCACACAATCTTAGCTTCTGACACATTATCATTAGCAGACACACGTACTCACAAAAGCGCACACACAAACATTCCTATGTACAATCACATGCAGAGAAACAGAATCATACAGGTTTTTGTATAACAGATGATGAAATGAAATAAAATTGCGATTATTGCCTGATCCATGTGTAAACTTGCATTGGGTAAGTAAGATGAGAGTGATTAAAGACTGGCGTAAGAGAAGTGACTTCTGGTTCATGGAGCACTGGGAACATTATCTGATAATGTGGTGGCTCTAACATTGCTCAGGATTTCACCTGAACTGTGCTGGGACTATCGTCCTGCTGAGTCCTATAACTAGGGAAATACAGCGGGATTTGAAATAAATAAAGGGTGAAGTTTTCTTGTTGAGGAAGATTGTGCAAGTTAAAAGGAACTGCCAAGACAATAGATCAAGACAATATATGAGACAATTATGATTAGAGAATGGCAGTAAGAGATATTGATTGAAATCTTCAGAAAGGTTTTACAAAAACAGCAACAATACTGAACTAAGGGCTCAGTGTAAGAATGCCTGCAGCATCCATAAAAGAACGATGAATTACCAGCTCAAATGGAAATGCATTTGTATGACATGATGCCCATTACGGAAATTCTTGAGAAACAAGTTGCTGAAGGTTTACAGGTGGTAGGCGAGATGTTTGCAGTCCGTATACCCATGATCTTAACAAATGGTTGAGCAGGCCGGAAAGATTCAATTGTCTATTGTTGCCCGTAATTTATAAGTTCTTAAGTTTGCAATTATTTACATCCTAGAGTTCTTTAAGATCTGACCGTACCAATAATAGTTGCATTAAGCATCACCATGCGATCTTAAATAACTCTGAATTATTTGTAACTATTGGGTTCGCACAAAAGAGGTTACTTGGGAAAAATTGAGTGCATGAGATTCCGGTCAATATACTAGCCTGGATTGGGAACTGGTTAACGGGCATAAAACAGAGATAGGGTAAAATGGGTAAATTTCAGGTTGGCAGACAGCTACTAGTGAGCACTGCAATTATCACTGAGTGGGGTCCTACTCACAACATATCTCGATGATTTGCATATCGTCAGTAAATGTAATCCTTCCAAGTTTGCATCTGAAATAAAACTAGCAGGAAATGTGAAACAAAAACAGAATTACCTGGAAAAACTCAGCAAGTCTGACAGCATCGGCGGAGAAGAAAAGAGTTGACGTTTCGAGTCCTCATGACCCTTCGACAGAACTGTGAATTCTGAGGAAGAGGCAAAGGTCCTTCAAAGAGATTTTGAGAAGCCAAGTGAGTTGGGAAAAATGGCAGATGGAAGATGGAAAAATGTGAGCTAATCCACTTTGGTAGGAAACCCAGTCATGCAGAATGTTTCTTAAATGGTGAGAGGCTGAGAGGTGTTGAATTTTAATCGGGCTTCTGATGAAACATTCAGGTACTGTCATCAGCACGTCATCTGAGAGAAATTGTCAGTGTGTGAGCTGATTCCAAAGGGGTCTCTTGGAGATTGGAAAGTTTCCTGTAAGAAATGGAGTTCAGTGAGAGCTGTTGTCTCATGGTGGGAAAAGCGAATGGAAAGACTTGAAAACAAACCCATTGCATTTCTTCCAGTTGTTATGGTCACTTGGATACAGTGTGGTGGGTCTGGGTACAGGTGTCCTCTTGGTTTACTTGGACTGTGTACATACTATGAACAGTAGAGTATAATACAGACTTTGTAACTTGTGAAATCCTAACAAGAATATTTATCTATTTTTTATCTATCTTCCTTTCTATCTATCTGTCTGTCTATATATCTATTCAGATAGATAAATATATATATATATATAGAGAGAGAGAGAGAGATGTCGCTGAAAGAGCATTGCAATATAGTTCATCGTATCTTGTTTATTAAAAGTTTTTTTGTTAAAACATCATTACATGTCTCCAGTGTTTCTGATCAGCAGCCCCTCTTCACATATTTAAACAATGAATGCAGTTAGGGTCTATCCAGCTGTGCTGCACACTGGCATTCGGCTTGTCCAGTTGCTACATCAACAGGTATGATAACCATATCATCACCATCGAGAGCACATTGGCAATGACTCCAGGAAAGTGTAGGACACCTCAAGAGGAGGAGGAGGAGGCAGGGAGAATATTTCATCGGTGCCTTAGAT
The DNA here is from genome assembly GCA_026770705.1 of Isurus oxyrinchus. NCBI lineage: Eukaryota > Metazoa > Chordata > Chondrichthyes > Lamniformes > Lamnidae > Isurus > Isurus oxyrinchus. Next base: position 135,351 of record JANJGN010000526.1, on the reverse strand, counting down.
CCAGACAGGCTGTCGGAGAGTGCCTGATAATGCTCTGATTCCCATTGAACAGCTTCACTCTCCCACCAATCTCCCCTGTTAAAACCATCTTGGAAACCCCATCACAGCTTCCCCTTGGTCACTTTCAGTAATAAAAATCTGGAACACAAACTTGATTATTAACATCTGTATCCAACAACACATCCAATTATACAGACAAAACTGAACTATTCACATGTCTGTGTTCGATTGGTGCCTATACTTTATTTTCCCTCGACTTAACTAGTGTTCCTACAGAGTACATCCCCAGTGTTGGCAGCATGGCTTGTGGAAGGCTGCTGACTTTAACTGCGGGAGGCTGCAGATAGTTTTGCTGGACAGCCTCGAGCAGCTCCGGGACACACGGACACATATGGGGACTGCACCACCTTGACATGGGCAGCAGCATTCTGGCTGATGGGGGTGACAAGGACACTGGCAGAGTGGCATTGAACAGAGAACAAATTATGTTAGCTGGAGAGAGGGCAGCAGGTTTGTGCTCCAAGGAGACACTGCCATTCCCATGGCCCGGAATCTTAGCCATGCTAGTAATCTGCTGGAGCACATGTTGCTAGAGGGATTTTGGGTTGGATGGAAAGCAAGATGTCCATTGTCCCACCAAGTGCAGCTTATATATGATTATTCCAGACTGCAGGATGAGTGTGAACTGTACCTTCAGAAACGACATAAGGCATGAACACAACATTCTACTGAATACACGTGGAGATAACTAATGCTACAGGCTATGTCACAGCCACTCCCATGATACAGAAAACCATCTTCTCCCTCAGGCACAGGGGATGAAGTTTTGTCTGGTTCCCTCTAGTCCTCTGCCACTCGCTGTGTTTAAGCGGTCACGTTGTCCTGCCAGCGAGAGAGGGCAGAATGTCAGTGATAGTGTTGCACAAGGGAGGTTGTGCCTGAACTGTGCTAAGTGTCCCACACAGAATGTTGGCTGCCACATAAACAGAAAAGACTGTCACTTGATGAATGTGCAGCTGCTCCGTGACATTCACAATGTCAAACTGTATCTAACTTTGCAAAAGCAAAAAAAAAATATATTCACGTGACAGAGAAACAGATAATTTATAGGTACCGGGCCAAGAGTTAAAGTGAATCAACTAGATCGCGCACTTTACCTTTTCAAGTGTATACACTTAAGTAGCGTGTGCGTTTTCCTGCAAATTGGACTGTGCCAGTCTGAAACGCTCAGTTATGGTCAACGCTGTACACTGGAAAACCAAGAGGTCTTACCCGAGAAAAGAGCCTATTTTACCGAGTTGATGTCCCGGCAGCAGCTGTTGATATTTGTGTTCCTTTGTTGTCCTGGGAACAGCCTGTAGGGAACAGCATGCTGTGCCTCGGGATAGCTCCTCGGGATGAACCGCGATAAATAGAGACACTGGAACTCTCTCCAGAACCTCTGTATATGGGGACATTCCAGTAGATGGTGGACAACAGTCCCTTCACCACCAAGGCCATGTCGAAGAGAACGTGTCGGGGACATAGTTTTTATACATGCAGCAAGTGAGTGACAGGCAGGGCCTTTGTGACCACCAGACAAACCATGTAGTGGTGCTTGTTTGAAGGTTCTGGGATGAGGCATTCTGTGAGACAGCTTTGACAGTCTGTTCAGCGCACCATCCAGCAGATTCCACCATCTCCTTTCCCCACACAGCCTCTATGACTTACGTGCAAATCAAGTCTGGATGGGCCCCTGATCAGAGTTGTTTCTCTGCAGGAACAGATACACGAGGGATAGGAGATGTGAGACGCTGCAACTGCCTGTCGCAGCAACATGGTCAGGCCCATCCTTGGTAACACAAGGTATAGGGAGGTAAGTTAGGACAGATACATTTATCTTGGTTTCAGGGCATGTGGGTGTCGATGTGCACTGCAGGACCCATGGTGGACAGAGACCAGTTCATCCAGCATCACTCCGGAAGATTGCTGCTTTGCAAGAGTGTAACCGAAGACGTGGGATGGAGAGTAGGAAGTTTGAACACTATAGATATGACATTACATCGATCTTGTATCTGAATGTCATGTCACACATCACCACGTTTTACTAGATGCTGCACAAAGTTTGTCAGAGAAGAGTGAGAAACATGGAGCCACACATTGATCAGACCGGGTAAGGGTAGCAGATATCTTCCCTGGGACATGATTCGAATGGTGAGGCTGATTAGTGAGCACAGAAAACTCTGCCGCTGATATCTTCTGTTGTACACTGGTGCCGTGCTCATCACAGAGTGCAACCCACTCTTGTACCCACTGGAGTGTGATCCTCTGCCCTGGTTCCTGCTGAGTGTGAAAATACAGATGCTGCTTCGTCGGACACTACCTGCTCCTTGTGTCCGAGCCCCGAATTCTCTCCGGAGTGTAGGGCAGCAGCTCCGGGATCTGTGGGAGAATCACAAGGCAGTCATGAGATGAGGCCAAGACGATAACTTTCTTTTTAGTGACCTTCCTCCAAAGCTTTTCAGGAACTCGTTTGCTGACATTCACTGCCTCACTGACTCTAAACCCTCACATAGCTTGGAGTTACACATTTCCATTCTGAACGGAGCTGCCAATCTCAAATCCCAGCCATCCCCGAACCCTCAAACCAAGGCAGCCCACATCAGCATCTACAGAACTGCATCAAATTCGGCCGTTTGAAACTGGGAAGAGTGGCCTCCTGTAAACCATATGTTCTGTGGATCTCTTTCCGGCAACGTGCAATGTCCTCTGCTCCACAGGTGCAACAGCACCAAGAGTTAACGTCCCACATCCGTTCCTGTGTTGCTCTCGGGCATTGTGCGTCCTTTTCCCCTGCAAGTACAATAGGGGAAGGGCGATGTAGTAACTCATCGAGTAACAGTGACTGGAGATTCCTCCAATAGATACACAGTTCATTTTCCTCATTGCCAGCCTTTACCACTGGCATTGTTTGCTGCACCTTGGCCCTGGGCACAGGCTCCTGTAACTCTTCTGAACACCATGTACCCTCTCCCAACCCGAGCCCTGACACCATGTATACAACAATGCCTGGCTCCATGCCCAGTAGGGAGATCCCCGTCTACTTGGCCGCATGCAGAACAGTGTGGAGTGCTTTTGACAAAGTCCCCAGGTCGACTGATGGTCACCATTGGAGCTGGTGATCTCCATTATCGTCACCAAACTCTTTCTTGTGTTGGAGATGGCTTGGATACTACAGTGAACGGAATATTCTTTGTGCACACAACTTTGACATGAAGACACCCAGGCCATGCTCGTTGACAACAGGCGCTGCTGCCTCCCAGGACTCCTGGGTTCTTCAGGGAAAAGGACACCCTGTGTGTGTCCACCTCTGTCAACCGGGAGCAAACAAGCAGAGAATGGATTGGGAGAATTTGCAATGGAGGGTGGGAATGCAAGGCAGGTGAGGTGAAAGATGGGTAAGAGTATGTCGATGTTTAGAGAGGTGGAGAGAGAGACTGGGTAAGTGAGAGAAGCAGTGAGTGTAGAGGGAGAAACGTGGGGCGGATTTGGGAGTCGACCAGTCCCGACAGATTTGAACGTGGAAAAATATAACCCCACTCTATTAAATAAAATGAAGGCAGAGGAAAAACAGCGAATTAGAGCGCGGTTAGCATAACATCAGTACTGGGACAATGTGAAAATCTACCATAATGGATGTGATAACAGGAAAGTTCGGAAACGTCAAGGGGTTTGCACAAAGTCACTGTGGATTTATGGAAGGGAATTCATGTTTGACACACCTACTGGAGACATTGAGGATGTAACTAGCAGAATAGGTAAGGGAGAAGGAGGAGATGTGGTGTATTTGAATTATCAGAAAACCTTTGATGAAGTTCCAAATAAGAGGGGCGAAAGGAAAATTGCAACACATGGGATTGGGGGTAATATATTAGCTTGGATTGAGAATTGTTTGCAAGGCAAGAAGCAGAGTTATGTGGAGCAAAGAGGTCTTTTGAGAGTGACAGAGAGTGAGGTACCACAGGGATCACTGCTTGGGCCATATCTTTTCATGGTATATCTCAGAGATTGGAATGACAGATCCAAATGTAATATTCCCAAGTTTGCTGACGACACAAATCTTGATGCGACTGTTAGTGATGAGGAGGGTGTTAGAGGCTTCAAGTTGACTGTGACAATTTGAGTGAGTGGGAAAATGGCATGGCAGATTCAGTATAACAGCATAATGTGAATAATGTGAAAATCAGGATTGCAGATGATTATTTATAAGGTGATAGTTTGGGAAACGTTGATGTACAAGGAGACCCGGGTGTCCAAGTCCAATAATCACTGAAGCACACATGCAGGTCCATCAAGCATTTCAGAAGGCAAATGGTTTGTTGGCCTTCACTGCAAGAGGACTTGTGTACAGGAGCGAAGGTTGTGTTAGTGCAGCTGTACAGGGTCTTGGAGAGACCGCCCTGGAGTAATGCTTGCAGATGTGCTTTCATACTATTAGGGGGGAGAAAGTAAGTGAGAATTTATGGTGAGGGACGATTTGTTATTAGGGAATGAATTTCAAATATTAGAATCTATAGGCAGGCCAGGAGAAACCAGTAACTCAACAATTATACATTGAAACCAGATGAAACTTACTCACTCTTAACTTTGTACACCCTCAGGGTTTGCAATCACCAGCAAGGTCTAGGGTGTCTGACTAGAGACTAAGGTTGGAAAACAACTAAGATTAAGTGTGTTCTTCAACAGAGAGGGGAAAAACAGATGGTCCCAGTTTAGGTAGGATGGAAGGTCTCTTCCTGGGTGAAACATAGGGTCACATGATGCATGTACCTGTTTCCCACGATGTTTGCTTAATGTTGACTATATGTTGTCAAGATCGGAATCTGCAAACTGCTCTTGTACGTTACCAATTATGTATAAATACGTTGAACATTTGAAATTTAGCAGAGTGGTATCCCAAGCTGCATTGAGATGCTGCTTTCCTTGCAACTGCTCGAATAAACCATCGTGACCTGTACCTGAGACTCCTGTGGTCCGTTTGTCAAAGTGACCACAGCAGTTTGGCGTAGTTGGCAGGATACTTGGATCGGATCCTCGGGAATGCTCTGCAAAGTGGGTGAGTATATTCATTTACCACCCATTGTTAGTGCAGTATGCCTTCCGGAGAACGGTCTGGATGAGTATCAAAAAGATCCGGAGGACTCAGGACAGGAGATAAGAGGCCCCAGGGTGGGTGGTGGAGCCGGGCTGGTGGGTTACGGTATGAAATATAATCATAACCGAAGTCCCGCTGGCAGGCCAGTCCCCAGTGAAATAAGTGAAACCGCACATACCGCAAGTAACTCAGTAGTTAGCGCCGCACAAACATAGCGTCAGTGATAGATGGGAATAAGAACCGAAGGCTGTCAGGGAAACAGAATGTAGTGATGGACGTTGAGTGGGGAACAGCAGACTCCATTACGAGGTTCATAGTGGAACAGCAGTCAAAACTCATCAAAAAATGCAGAAGGAGTGGTGGGAACCAAAAGGAACATCCGGAGAACAAAAAAAGTGGGAATTCTAGCAGAACAATTATAAGGAAAATAACGTGGTGATGGTCATTATTATCTTGTAGCTACAGTTGTGGCGATGGGTTCATAGTAATTTACAGTCGATTAGAGAGAGAGATAAAGTCATGTTCAGGACAGACCAGAGCAGTGGCTGCAGCTTGTACTGATACTGATCAAGAGGAGCAGAGCTCCGAAGGAGAAACCTATGATGGAGCTGGGACAAAACCGCCCTCAGACGAACCAACCGTGACACTGTGCCCGCTTGAATAGCATGGCCCCTATGGAAGTAACTGTTAGGAAAAGTAATGCCAGGAAAGGCTAATTAAAAAACGAACGGAGAAAGGGGGCTGAGGAATAGGGGGAAGATTGGGAGATTGAGAGTTACTGAGAAAGTTAAGAACGCACCATTCAGCCCGGGGGAGAAGCACATTTTCCTTAAAGAACTACTGAGAATGCATAACAACCCAGATTGTTGGTCTAAACTGTGAGAAATGCAAGCTCTCCATGCAATGCACCCCCTTGATACCCACATACTGGTGAAGGGTAAATGCCCAGGGGATATCTGGGGAACTTTAGCACTACAGTCTTGAAGTGGAGACAGGGCGAACCCTGGGGAAGTCCCAGATCGGGAGAAGGCGACAGTCTTTCACAGAGATTTGAAGAGGCAGTTTAGGAAGCCTTGGGGGAGGGAGAAACGAATTGCTGGTGTACAATGTCCCGTGCATGATGACGAGATTTTGTGAAAATGTGGAAGGATGATTGGGACCCGAAAGGTCCGCTACAAGAGCTGCTTGTGCTGCAGAGAGAGAGAGAGAGAGAGAAGGACAGAAAAGAGGTGCAGCCCTAGCGCGTTAATAAGCACTCACAGGCAGTAGCAGGGGAAATGTGAACTTTCATCAGTTTGATTGTCACTAAAGTTGGAGCCTTCAAGATGCCTTTATTTCCCCAACTGTTATTTGAAGTTTCATTTAGATTGAGAGTTTTAAGTTGTTAAACAGGGTGAGATGTACCAACCTTTTTACGACCCCCTTGCTGACTAGTATCACCAGCTTCCATTGGGATTGATACATACGAGTTACATCAATTCATACGAGTTAGTATTCTAAAATTCTGAGGGGAAAAAAACATATTACCTGAAAATCAAAGGGATTCTAGGAAAACCAGAAGGCAAAATCTGATGGTCTAAGTGGTTCCTCTGGATAAAAAGCGGTTTATTTTGATGAGATAAATTAAATATGAAAGGAAATCTGCATCCCAAACCACGTTAATTTGAATTTTGGTCAATATTGAGATATAAAGTGAAATGTAATTGAACAGGTTACTTTTGAATCACTGGGATGCGATCACAGGTAAAGAATGTATCTTAAACACACTGGAATAATAACTTCGATACAAATCAATACACAGAAGAAAGGGGTTGTTTTATTATTGATAGCGTAAATTACATATCTTACAAAGTTTACAATTTGAAATTTGGTTCCTGATATTTTCACGAAATGGAATTTTCATTTTAAAAGGTTTGACAACAATTGGCACTAAGTCAAATGCTGCAACCTCTGTTATTTGCGAGTCTGTTACCAAAATATGAAGATAAGCTCAAGACCACGTCAAAGTTTGGCAGAAATCCAAAGTGTGGCTGAGTTAATGAATTTGTGATAATTCTAAAAGAAACGGGTCAGCCACAATTATTGGTTTATATTTGAGATGTTAAAATGTTGTTTGAGAAGAAGATAAGTAACATGTCAATTCCTGATTTCTGTGTTTAAAACTGTGATGAGAATATTTTATTTAGTTTAACGTCTCTTCAGCCAAGCTGAAAAAGATTAGATGGTAGTTGTTGCATGTGTAACATTGAGTGAGACAAGCAGGAGGAAGAGTTAGGGAAAGTGGACACAAATACAAACGTTTTTAAAGAGAAGTGAATTTGATAATCTGGCCATCAACTGAGACGTTGGAAACACACATGGGGAGATAAGCAAAGTGCTATAGACAGAGATCGTCAGTGATATTGAATACTTACTATGGCCTAAAGAGCAAGGACACATTATAAACGATCAAAAAAATAGAGAAACCGACATCAAGAGAAACGTGGGATGATCATGTTCAGCGGGGAAGAAAACTTCGAGGGTAAACTATGTGGAATCTGTAGTAGAGGAATTGGAATGTAAGGAGAAATCATACCTCACAACAATTGACCACAAGATGGATACAGGTAAAGTGAAAGCTGGAAAAAGACTAAATAGATGTATTGCAGATTGTATTTATGTGCCTGCGATGTACAAAAAGTAATGCCACAGGATTGACACTATGATGACAGACAGAGTTAAGCGGCTCACAGAGAGAAGCATCACTGGAAGTGATGATACATTGAAAGGTAGCACAGGAAGGTGCTTTGTAGAATCGTGTCGGCTGTTTAAAGGAATTGAGTTCCGATGTGGGAGAGCAGAATGAGACATTAGACTGGAAGGAGTGGAGGGGCCTTTCCAGATGGATTCAGATCAGGGAATTCATTTCCCAGGTAAAGTCATTAAAGGAATGTATAAATTTAAATAGAAACAGACCAACCACAGACCTTGGGGATGCTGGAAAGGATGAACTGATCTTAAAAATAAATCATCAATCACAAAAACAATTCAAGAGACAAGGAACAGCCCAATATTCTAATGTGCCTTAGGGGCTACCCCAAGCAGGACCGCCCGGTTCACCCCATTTGTAATAATGACAAGGAGAGCAATGCTGTTACCTGAAGGAATCACAGTAGTATCGGGAGATGAAGGACTACTACAAGGAAGGATGCAAGGATATGTGAGGGAAAGTACTAAGCAATTGCATGAGTTGCGGAAGGAAATCAGAGACCAACAGGTGATGGTCAAGGTGAGCTCAGAGTGAACAGGCATGGACCGGACAAGGTAATTATGACATGTGACACATGTGCACTTTTAGACATGACAACGGGAAGTAAATGGAGGCATTATACACAGTTAAAAACACAAATCAATTGACCAAGCGGTAACCCAGAGATTGGGAGCCGATGATAATGTTTCCACAGATCTGCAATCCTGGTCGTGGGTGTAACAGTACTGGCAACACGATCAGGGATCATCACTGCTCATCCTGCACCACAGGAGGAACTTTGGTACAGCACGGACAGTGCCCACTGTGACACCTAACGGGGAATGATCAATGTAACAGTACGAGAACAAGTGCTCTCGAATTGTACTGAGGTTTTGCTTCACATCGGGTGTGGGAGGTCTGCCAATATCCAGCCACCTTCCACTTCTACTTCCACAGTCAGAGTAGATTTAATTGAAGATCCTCAAACCACTGACTGACCCACCTTGTCCAACTGTGCATCCAAGATGAACGAATACTTTGGTGCTGGTTAATATGAAGTTTTGTATGATAATGTACACCCACGAGCGGGTATCCGTAGTCTTGAGCATATCCGGAATTGCTCCTTCCCAGTGGTCATCAACCTATATTCCAGCACGATGCAGATCTTATGTGCCAGCTGATGAGTGAAGCATCTCAGTTCAATGGCGACATGCGATCAGGCTTGGGAGAGAACAGTGTTAAGCACAGTTTGACAAATGGTGCAGCTACATTTGGTATAGGGACATCAGTGGTTAATTCAGATCCTGGCCACTGTTGACCAGAAGGTCCGTAACCTCACCTTTAAGCTTAATGAGATTCTAGAGTGGGGACAAGGAATTCATAACACCCAATTAAATACAGACCAGGAGATGACACGGTTAGTCCCAAGCCTGGCTACCAGGCTCGAATGTCATGTGGGGACTGTCAACAAACTGACTGAAAGAGGGAAAATATTTCAGACGAATCGAGCAGAAGTGATTTTTGCAGCACCTATGGATCCTGGGCATTGGAACAATCCGGAGAGAATTTAAACAGATTAATGAAGGGCTAGTTCCTTTATGGGTAACTAATGTGTATTTATTTAATCTGTCAAGGCACAAGGAATATGACTTGACCAGTTGCCAGCTCATAGGTTTAACACCCATATATAGAATGAACGTTGAATGTATAGCAATTGTTAATATGCTAAAGTCATTGTTTTAGTGATACCTGTCATACCTATGTCAACAGCTGGCAGGGCATTATATATAATAGAAAATATTCGGGTTATAATGAAGGCTGATTATATTAGTTAACATGGCATTCCACCATATGCAGTAGACATTGAAGGGAATATTGTTAGCAGCATGTTAGAAGAGTGTCGGATAGAAGGCACAGCATTAGTATGCACACCCAATGTATGAGACAGCTGATGCTAAGTGGATTTAAAGTAGCAGCAAACTTTACAATGGAAACTATATGGGCTGCAATATAACCGACGCATGTTGCATTAAGGGGGAATGGGAGATATTGTATTACCATGTGGCAGCAGAGGATCCAATACGGGAACAACCGGATATGCCCCATCTATAATCATTCCATGTCCCTACACAGACAGGCACCAGCAAATGTAGGGAAAGTGGGACTGGTTAAAATATACAAGAGAGGAACGACTACTATTCACGTCGATGAAAGCCTTCAGGATAACCTGACAACGTATTTGAACCAATTGGCCCATGAAATTCCCTTAATACCCGATCACCTGACCATGATTTGGAGGCAGGCTGCACAGATATACAGAACCTGCTCTAGTCTGCAGCAACAGGGTAGTACATTAAAGCAGGATATTGATCAAATAGATTCTTCCACATGTTGGGAAGACCTGTGGAACTGGGGCTCAAAAGTACCGACACATCCCTGGATTCGGATTATCTCCCATGCCCTGGTTATACTTCAACTTATATTGATTATCTGTCAACATACTTGATTCATCACATCCGGAAGTCACATAAAATGTGACGCTGGGCGAGTTTGAACAGGTGGAGAAGGAATTTATTAAACATGAAGCCTGAATTGAACAGCCAGATGATACAGGTGGTCTGAGGATACCTTTTACCAACCAAAACTGGATGACTAGGCAGCATTAATGGTGCATAAAGGGATGCACAGTACCACTGTAGTTGGCTCCCTTTGGCTAGGCCAAGGGCCAAAAGGGGGTTCTGTTAGGAGGAAGATAGTCAGTAAGAATTTATGTTCAGGGAGAATTTATGACAATGAATGAATTACTTCCACAAACATTCACTCCCTCCACCGCCAACACACAGCAGCAGCAATGTGTAGCATCTACAAGATGCACTGCAGGAACTCACGGAGGTTCCTTAGTCATCAAGTTCCAAACCCACGATCGCTACTACCTAGAGGGAGAAGGGTAACAGAGAGAAGGGGACACCGCCACCTGGAGTTTACACTCCAAGTCACCCATCATGCTGAATTGGAAACAAATCGCCGGTCCTTCACTATCACTGTGTGGAAATCCTGGAGCTCCATTTCTAACAACACTGTGACTGTAAGTACAGCACATGCCTGCACCATTTCAAGAGAGCAGATCACCATCACATCCCAAAGTAGAACTGTGAGGTGTGTGCATCCCTGTCCAGTTAGTGAGAGGTACCCTTGAAGGACAGGCAGCCGGGTCATGTGAGGGCAGAAATGGTGGGTGATATATTTAATTCTGTCTAATCGGTGAGGAGAATCAATAATGGACAGGCAGCCCGGCCATTGGGAGGGTGTAAATGTTGGTACTTGGGTTTTCTCTTTCCTGTCAGTGAGGTGTGTCCATGATGGATATGCATGCCAGCAAGCCAAAGGGTGGAGCTCCTCAGAATGTGCACTTGTGTCTAAGTACTGGACGACAGCTATGGTAGACAGGCAGCTCAGCCAATGAGAGGACAGTGATTTCAGGAGGTGGGCTTCTCTGTCCAACCAGTAAGGGTTATCCAAGTTGGACAGGACTAGCGGACAATGGGATGTCAGAAATGTAAAGCGTTGTTTTTTCCCACTCTCCAATCAATGAGAGGTATCCATGGTGTACAGGCAGCCTGTCCAATGGGGACTCTCAGTGACTGAGATCTTCACATCCTTTAAATAATTGAAGAATTGGAGTAAAGGGATATTTCAGTAAATTCTTCAACTGCTTTCTGAACGGGGTCTGTGTTACACCATAAATTGCAGTGTTAGTGCAGCAGCTCAGGAGCTGCAGTATGAAGTCCAATTCCACAACAAACCAATCTAAATGTACAACATCCAACCCAAAATTCCACATCCGCCTCCATATAGAATAAACCATTATCATTGACCATAACAGGATGAAGTTGGCCGAGATCACAAACAGTAAAATGATGGATTTCCTGCGACTCTCCATCTCTGGGTCTCTGGGACTCTCCCCACTGCTGTGAGCCCGGAGTCTCCTGCGGGCTCTGCTGCTCACTAAAATGTGTCTGACGGTGAGAACATTGAGCAGCAGAATCAGGACAAATGGGACACACGGGGTTAGAATGTGGTGGAGGAACTCGATCGTTGTCCAGAACGGAGAGGCCCGAACATAGGTAGTGACGGCACAGAACCAGGGGACATTCATCAGCAGGTAAGAGCCTGTGAACATAAAATACAAGGAAATGTTCTTCAAACAGCTCAGCACAGTCACTGTTCCCAGAACCACAGCTGCCGTTTTCTCACTGCAATATTTAATTTTCAGCTTCGGATAACAAATGGCCACAAACCGATCAAAGGTGAAAGTGACGGTGAACCAGACAGAACAGTCAGTGGCTGCATAAAGCAGGACAGCGTGGATATTACACATGTCGGTCGAATACAGGAAGTAAAACTGCTCACGAAAAACAATCGGAATGTGTCTCAATATCAGGTCCAGGATAATGACCAGTAGATCAGCCACTGACATGGTCACCAGGTAACAAGTGACACATCTGGAAAGGTTACAGTCCTTCCACTTCAGGATCACTATTGTGATTAAGCTCGCTGTAAGTAAATGAAATAAATACTGAGATTATACATCTGGCTGGGGAACAAGTTACCTGTTTGATTAAGGTGTTGTCGATAATTTTAAACGTTTGACTGCACCGTTAGATTTATTTAATGAAGTGGACATGACAGAACATCAGGATGCTCTGTGATACATTCGAAGGATGCAATGAATTTATTATGAACACTGGCGTTGAGGAGGGAAGGGAGGAGAGGTCGACAGGAGTGTACAACTTAAAAGGCGGATAAAATGGTGATTCAGGAGTGAACGGATAAATGGAGGGATTAGGGGTGATGGGAGAAGTCATGACTGGCGGGGATCTCAGGATGATTAGGAGGAACTGAGGTTGGTCTCCAATTACAGGCAGCCGAGAGAGGTAGGATACTTAAATATTCTCCTCACTTTTTTAGTGATGGATACGCTCATGAAGCCTCACAAACTATCCCTCTCTCTCGCTCTCCTTCAACAAACGCTCAACAGAGCACAGCAACAGTTGTCCAGTGCAAACAAGGATTAAAAGTAAATTTAATTTCTCGTTATCTTGACTCCCTTCTCTCTCCCTTGTCCAGTCCCTTCCCACCTACATCCGTGATTCCTCTGACACCTTACGTCACATCAACAATTTCCAGTTCCCTGGCTCCAACCGCTTCCTCTTCACCATGGACGTCCAATCCCTCTACACCTCCATCCCCCACCAGGATGGTCTGAGGGCCCTTAGCTTCTTCCTCGAACAGAGGCCCGAACAATCCCCATCCACCACTACTCTCCTCCGTCTGGCTGAACTTGTTCTCACGTTGAACAATTTCTCCTTCAACTCCTCTCACTTTCTCCAAATAAAAGGTGTGGCTATGGGTACCCGCATGGGCCCCAGCTATGCCTGTCTCTTTATGGGATATGTGGAACATTCCTTGTTGCAGTCCTACTCCGGCCCCCTTCCACAACTTTTTCTCCGGTACATCGATGATTACTTCGGTGCCGCTTCATGCTCTCGTCGGGACTTGGAAAAATTTATTAATTTTGCTTCCAATCTCCACCCCTCCATCATTTTCACGTGGTCCATCTCTGACACTTCCCTTCCCTTCCTTGACCTCTCTGTCTCAATCTCTGGTGATAGACTGTCCACCAATATCCATTACAAACCCACCAACTCCCACAGCTACCTCGACTACAGCTCCTCACACCCCGCTTCCTGTAAGGACTCCATCCCATTCTCCCAGTTCCTTCGCCTTCGTCGCATCTGTTCCGATGATGCTACCTTCAAAAACAGTTCCTCTGACATGTCCTCCTTCTTCCTAAACCGAGGTTTTCCACCCACGGTCGTTGACAGGGCCCTCAACCATGTCCGGCCCATCTCCCGCACATCCGCCCTCACGCCTTCTCCTCCCTCCCAGAAACATGATAGGGTCCCCCTTGTCCTCACTTATCACCCCACCAGCCTCTGCATTCAAAGGATCATCCTCCGCCATTTCCGCCAACTCCAGCATGATGCCACCACCAAACACATCTTCCCTTCAGCCCCCTTATCGGCATTCCGTAGGGATCGCTCCCTCCGGGACACCCTGGTCCACTCCTCCATCACCCCCTACTCCTCAACCCCCTCCTATGGCACCACCCCATGCCCACGCAAAAGATGTAACACCTGCCCCTTCACTTCCTCTCTCCTCACCGTCCAAGGGCCCAAACACTCCTTTCAAGTGAAGCAGCACGTCACTTGCATTTCCCCCAACTTAGTCTACTGCATTCGTTGCTCCCAATGTGGTCTCCTCTACATTGGAGAGACCAAACGTAAACTGGGCGACCGCTTTGCAGAACACCTGCGGTCTGTCCGCAAGAATGACCCAAACCTCCCTGTCGCTTGCCATTTTAACACTCCACCCTGCTCTCTTGCCCACATGTCTGTCCTTGGCTTGCTGCATTGTTCCAGTGAAGCCCAACGCAAACTGGAGGAACAACACCTCATCTTCCGATTAGGCACCTTACAGCCTTCCGGTCTGAATATTGAATTCAATAACTTTAGGTCGTGAGCTCCCTCCCCCATCCCCACCCCCTTTCTGTTTCCCCCTTTTTCCCCTTTTTTTTCCCTATAAATTTTATAGATTTTTCTTTTCCCACCTATTTCCATTATTTTTAAATATTTTTAAATCTTTTATGCTCCCCCCACCCCCACTAGAGCTATACCTTGAGTCTCCTACCATCCATTCTTAATTAGCACATTCGTTTAGATAATATCACCAACTTTAACTTTAACACCTATGTGTTCTTTTGTACCATTGTTGCTGACATCTTTTGATGATCTGCTTCTATCACTGCTTGTTTGTCTACACAAGCACCTCTCTCTCTCCCTATCTCTCCGCCCCCCACACACACACCTTAAACCAGCTTATATTTCAACCCTTTCTTGGACTCGAAATCAAGTTCTGTCGAAGGGTCATGAGGACTCGAAATGTCAACTCTTTTCGTCTCCGCCGATGCTGCCAGACCTGCTGAGTTTTTCCAGGTAATTCTGTTTTTGTTTTTGATTAAAAGTAAATGCTGGCCTAGCCATCCCTCTCTCTCTCCCTCTTACTCTATTTTGCTTTCTCTCTCTCTCTCTTTCTCTCTCTCTCTGTCTTGACACACACACACACACACAAACACACAAACACACACACACACACACACACACACACACACACATACATACATACACAAACGCATACATACACACACAAACGCACATGCAGTTTTATGCACACAAACACTGACATACACTCACTGAAACATACAAAGATACAAACTCTTCGGAAGGGCCACTGTTTTTGGGAAATAAGTGTTGGCCAAACCAGGGAATCCCACGTCCCATAAAAATAAATTTAAGTAAACACCCTCAGTCACACACACACACACATACACACACACACACACACATACACTTTTAGGAATAGATAGAGATCAAGTCAGTTATATTTGTATTTGTTGATGTAAGGATTTGATTTAGCTTAAAACTTAAAGTTTGAAGGGTATTTCTGTACTTGTGTAGTACCAAATTGTAATGTTGAGTTTTAGCTTCACACTTGAAAGGTGCCTTCATTTCTCATGACAGATGTAAGATTTGAATTTAAGTGAATTTAACAGGAAGATGGTCAGTTGGGCTGTTGCCTAGCAAGAGGGATTCAAAGGGGGAGACACGCAAACATCCCCCTTGATGGCATAGAAACAGCAGGACTGAAGAGAGACTGGTGGCAAATTGGTAGAGAGCGGGTTTCAAGCATAAATAAAAGGTCTCTGAATGAATTGGAGAGCAACAAGAATAATACCCAAATATACACTTTATATAAAGAAGGAACAGATGCTGGGAAAATGCTCTGTTGAGTGAATGTTAGAGTGAAGTGTGGAGAAATTCTGCAAAATTCATGGGATAGCGTGGAAGACAGCTTGAATGTATGTGGTGACTTAGGGGAGAGGAACATCAGAAGGAGAGTTCAAACCCTGGTGGTGATTGCTTGCTGAAGGCATTTTAAAGAAAACTTTGTGTGGGATAGGGTTCCAAGGGGAGGCCACTTATTATTTTGTATGCACACAGAGACAAACGCACGCAGATGCACAGAAAAACACACACATGCACACACAAACAGGAACACACACACACAAAAACAACACACACACAGAAACAGAATTAAACTCACACACAAACACGCACAGACAGAAACACAATCAACAAACACACACACACCAGCACAAGCAGAAAGAAACAAAGATAAAAACACACACATGCACACACAAACAGGAACACACACACACACACACACACACACACACACACACACACAAACACAGACTCAAACACACACACACAGGCACAGAGTCTAACACAGACTTTCATGCACACACTCTCACAAACACAATCTGATGCAGGCACTCATGTACACCTCCTCATGCACTCCTAAGCATCCAAATATTTACACACTCGCAAAGATTCACACGTGCACACTAACACTTACATCTACCCATTCAGACTAACTCTTACATTCAGACAGACATATTGAGACTTCGACCCACTCACATGTGCACACACATGCACACACACACACACAATCTCTCTGTCCCTCTGTGTCTCTCTCTCCCTCTCTCTCACATGAACACATGCACTGACATGCACACATACACGTACCAACACTGAAAGAAGCACCAACACATGCACACTCGCTCGCACTTGCAAACACAATCAAACATACACATATAAAAACACACATGCATATAATCACTCACACACTCAGAAACAAACACCCACTCTCACATAAGCACACACACACGCAAGCACACAAATGCAAGGTCATTCTCCCTGATACATAAACACACACACACACACACACACACACACACATCCACACACACACACACACACACACATATTCTCTCTAGTAAACACTCTCCACATATAAACCCTCAAAGTAAACCTCACAAACACTCTCACACACATGCACACTGGAAAAGTGCACATACAGAAAGGAAAACAAAAACTCACACATAAATACTAACGTATGCAACCCTGCACCCCCAGGGACTTACACATAAACACAGTAAAAAAATAAACACTCTGACAAACTCACACAAATCTAAATACTTTCTCTCTCTCTCTCTCTCTCTGTCTCTCTCTCTCTCCATCTCTCTCTGTCTCTCTCTCCCTATCTCTGCCTCACAAACACAATCACATATGTAAAGACAAATACACACACACAATGACACACACACACACACACACACACACACACACACACACACACACACACACACACACACACACACACACACACACACACACACACACACACACACACACACACACACACACACACACACACACACAATTGCATATGAACACACATATGCTTACAAAGAAGGACACCAGCACACGGACACAAACTGACACACACAAACTCTCTGTCACATCAACACTGTCTCTTCCTCACACACATAAACACCCACATATGTAAATGCACAGGCAAGCAGAGAGAAACGTGCATACATTCTCGCACACACACATGTACTGACATAATACAGAAACACACACTCTGAAACACACACAGAGACATGCAAAAACACATAACATGTACATACAAGGAAACATATACAGGCACCTATGCACACAGACAAATACAGGCTTAGACTTTCACCCACATGCACTGTCAACCAAACACTTGCTTAATCACGGGAAAACACAAGCAGAGACACACATGCTCAAAAACATATACATTCACAAGCACAAACACTAATACACACATACACAAAGCACACAAGCACGCACACATAATAATACATGCATTATCACACACATGCTCTCATCCACACATGGTCACACTAACATCACATGCACTACGTCACATGCAGACAGACATACTCAAGCACTTGCATGTACACTGATATGTAGGCACACACAAGCACCGACACTTAGAGGTACACACACATTCATACATTCACTAACGGATTCACATACACACACTATCTCTCACACATGCACAAACACAAATGCAAGCACACACACACACCCACACACACACACACATACACACACACTCACACACACGCAGAAACACACACATGCACACACACACTATCCCTCACACATGCACAAACACAAACACAAGCACACACACACACACACACCCACACCCACACACACACACACACAGTATGAATAAATGCACATACGCAATAAACAGGTACGGAGAAACACACATACAACACTCCATTTCCACACTCCTGCACACACACACTAAAAATATCCTGACCAACATACACACCCACCCAAAAAATTAACTTTCTCCATATATCTTTCTTTCTCTACCACACATAATCACATATGAAGACAGAAACACAAACACAAACTCATACACAAACATCCACATCCACATACACACACAGTCTCACACACATGCTTCACCTACACGTGCTCAAACTCAGATCACGCACACACAGACATACTCAAGCACTCATACACACACTAACATGTACACACGCACAAGTGCCAAATCTCAGAGAATCACACACACACACACACACACACACACACAGTGCAGTCCCCAGCACATTCACATAAACTCTCCCCCTCTCTCTATATATCTTCTCTCCCTTACTCACTCTCTCTCTCGCACACACATCCTCAGTGATACACAAAAGCACATGGGCACACACACACACAACACACACACACACACACACACATCTACACAGGTGCTGAAACACATTCTGGAACATATTTAAAAACAGAAACATGTGCACGCATTCAAACACAGGCACTCACAAGCCCAGGCACACACACAATGCAAACACTCACATGCACACAGACATGGGCTCACAGTAACACAGACGTACAGATGACATACATGCTCTGGCAGACACTATCTCTCACACACATAACCAAACACAGACACACCCAAAAATTATATCACTCTCTCCAAACCCTTTTTTCCCTCTGTCTGTCTTTCCCTCTCTATCTCAGACACACACACACACACATGCAAAAACACATGCACTCACAATCCCACATTCATACACTCAATCAACACGCATAGACATACAAATATGTGCGTAGACATTCACCAGCAAACACAGAAACACACATACACGTAAAGTCATTCATACGTACTTAACAGTACAGCTGACAAACTTACAGTCGACCTAATAAGCTATAGCTCTCTCACCCTCTCTCTCTTTCTCCCTCTCTCTCACTCTCTCTCTCACAAACACATGAACAAACAAACGCACAGAATCACAGGATAACAGTGCAGAAGATGCCTTTGGTCCATTGAGTCTGCACCGACACGTGAGAAACACCTGGCCTAATTATCTAATCCCATTTAACAGCACTTGGCCCATAGCCCTGAATGTTATAACGTGCCAAGTGCTCATCCTGTTACCTTTAAAAGGATGTGAGGCCACTCGCCTCTAAAGCCCTCCCAGGTATTGCATTCCAGACCGTCATCCCACTCTGGGTAAAAATGTTTTTCCCCACGTCCCCTCTAAACCTCCTGCCCCTCACCATGACATTATACCCCCTTGTGACTGACCCTTCAACTAAGGGGAACAGGTGCTCGCTATCCACCTTGACCATGCACCTCATAAGCTTGTACACCTCGATCAGGTCTTCGCTCAGTCTCCTCTGATCCAACGAAAACAACCCCAGTCTATCCAACCTTTCTTCATAAGTTAAATGTTTCATCCCAGGAAACATCCTGGTGAATCTCCTCTGCACCGTCTCCAGTGCAATCACATCCTCACATACCAATGCACACATACACACACATTCACAAACAGACATGAACACACATATGCACACACAGAAACACAGTGACATACAAACACAAACTGACACACACAGACACTCTGTCAGAAGAACACTGAAGTCTTCCTCACATGGATACACGCTTTAATTAATGCACAGACATGCACAAAAAGCACACACACACACATATACACAGAAATGCACTGACAGTCTGACATAAGCACACATCGATACACACACATACAGACAAACACACACATACATACAAACACATACATGAAAGCCACTCAAGCACAAAAACACATGTAAGCGCACACTGTCACACACATGCACTGTCACACAAACACCAGCTGCATTGCTAAATAACAAAGGCAGAGACACGCATGCTCAAATACACATGCATGCCTACACACACACACACACACACACACACACACACACACACACAGACACACATACAATAACAGAAATGCACACGCATAGCATTAAACAAGTATTCGTGCACACATGCTCTCACCCACACACACTCAAGCTCACTTCACTCTCACACAGTCTCACACACAAAGGCACACTATAAAATTCATATGCACACTGACATGCACTCGCGCATTAGCACTGACACTCTGGGGCACATTCACAAATTCATGCAATCACTAACGCATCCACACACTCTCTCTCTCTCTCTCTCTCTCACACATGCACAAACACACACACACAAAAACACACACACGCAACCACACACACCATCAAGCAAAGACTATCCAAACATATATAGACCATCACACACAAGCTGTAACACACTGTCTCACACAGACTGAAATAGTGCACATACACAAAAAACAAGTACAGAAACACTCAGAAATAAATCCCTCTACCCCACACGGCTGCACACACAGTACCAAAACGCACTGATAAACAAACACGCGCCACCAAAAACTAGTTCTTTCTCACACACAATTACACCATGCAAACAGTAGCACACATACACACACTTACACACACACACACACACACACACACACACACACACACACTATTAAATACAAACATTCTCACACACATGCTCTCACTCACACACAAAAACATTCAGATCACACGCGCTCAGGTACACGCACATAGACATACTCACACTCATATGCACACTAGCATGCACGCATGCACAAGTGCCGACACCACAGAAGCATACACACGTGCTTTCAGTCACTAACACATTGACATACACTCTCCCTCTCTGTCTCACATTCCCCACCACACACACACAAACCCACACACACAAACACACACAAACCCACACACACACACACACACACACAAACCCACACACACACACACAAACACAAACAAACACACACACGCAAACCCACACACACAAACACACACAAACCCACACACAAACAAACATACACAAATACAAACAAACACACACACGCAAACCCACACACACACATGCATCCACCAACATACACACGCACACCCACATGCAGGAACACACATATGCACTCATAAATATGGACAAACTTGGACACAGGCACCCACAAGCTTAAGCACTCATCAAATCAGAAGCACTCACATGTACACACACATCGACACACAGTAACACAAACACACAATGAGATAGACACACTCAAGTATACAAACATGCACAGCATCTCACATAGACAAAGACACACACACACACAAACACACACACACACACAAAAACACACACACACAGAAAATATCTCTCACTCCCTCCCTCTCCGTCATTCTCTCCCTCTCACATACGTGCAGCCAAAACCACGCACACACATTTTTAAACATGGAAATATCCATTGATTCACCCATCCGTGTTCACATTCATATCACACGCACTCAGTCATACACACACACAAACTAAAGCACTCATACACACAATCACATGTACACACGCATAAGCACCGACACTCACAGAATCTCGCACAGACACGCATACATTTGTGAACACATGCACAGGTACACACATGCACGCAAACAGGCGTGCACACACACTCACACACACACAAATGCACAGAAACACACGCATTCACACTAAAAAACTCACACACTCAATCAGCACCCATAAAAGCAATCATATGCACGCTCATATGTTCTAACAAATACGGATACACACACGTGTATAGTCATTTAATTCACACAATGTACATAGAAACGCTGAGGGACCAACATACAGGTACACACATGCAGAAACACACTCACACACTCACACAAACGTACACATGCACACGTGCATACACACATGCCCTCGTTAACTCACATGCAGAAATATACACACAAACACACTGTCAAATAAATGCAGGAACATCCTTATATACACACTCGCAGACACTCTCTCAGTCTAGCACTCTCACACAAATACACAAACACAATCACATGAACACACATGCACAAGCAGAAACACATGTTTAGTATTGAGATATACACACATTTTCATCAGAACACTTCCTCTCTTTCTCTCACTCACAACCTCTGAGAAACAAATACACACAAATACACATGAAAACAAAGCACAACATAAATTAATGCACAAACTCTCTCCCTCTGTCTCTTGCACATACATGCACACGTGCATGTGCACACACATGCATGCACACACAAACACACAACCACACTTTCACTTAGTCATGCACAAAAACTCAAATACACACATTCAAACATACACTCTCAAGCACACACACTCACACACAGACTCTCACACACATACTCACGCATGTACTCGCAAACCATTCTGATGCTGACATTCATATATGTACTCTCACACAAACAAAATGATGCACAGCTGCACACAAACACATCAACTCACACATTCTCACAGACACTCAAACATACAGACATTCACATTCATTCACATCTGCACACATACACACACACACACACACACACGCAGAAAGTCTCTCTGTCTCTAGGCCTTTCTCATTCTCTCACACTCACAATCTCACATGCACAAACATACACAATGCCAACCGACAAACACATTTGCTTGCAGACACTCACTCATACATTCCACAAAATTGAATATAAGCAACACTCGCTCTCAGAAACATAAACAAAAAAAATCACATAAACACACCCACACACTCAAACACATGCAAACTGTCACAACAAAACATGCACGCCTGTGCACACACATGTAAACAAGAAAACACACGAAGATACACACACACTTCACAAGGGCAATTATGAATGCAAAATGATTGAAGGGTTAGGCTTCGAAGGACACATCCTGCAAAAAACGTATAAACAGCATGATCACTCACACACACACAAACACACATGTAAACATGCACACACACATGCAATCACAAACACTCGCATCGTGACATGTATGCATTCACTCTCACACAAGAATTCAAGAACACTCTCTCCCTCTCTGTCTCTCTCTCTCTCTCTCACACACACACACACATACACACAAACAAACACACACACACAAACACATACATAGGCGTACGCACACAAATATGCACACATGTGTTGGCAAAACGACACAGATACAAATACATACATGTGAACAAATGCAAGCACTAACAGGCACAGACACAAAATAACACACACACTCGCATTACTCACTCACATGTACTCACACACACACACCAGTCTAATGCACACGCACATGGATAGTGTTTGTGAGCGTCAGTGTGGGGCTCCAATTCATTTGTTTGTTTAAGTATGTATTTTGGCACGTGTGTTTATTTTGGCCTGTGTGCCTATGCATGTCTCCATGAATTAGGATGTGTGTGTGTGAGAGGGAGACAGTTATTGTGTGTCATTGTTTTGTTTGTATGTTTTCTCCTCTGCCTGAATGTCTGTGTGTTTGTGTGTGTGTGTGTGTGTGTGTGTGTGTTGAGTGTGTGCATGTATGATATTATGTGTGTCATCATGTGTGCATGTCTGTCGTTCAAATACAATCATGCACTGACTCAATCTCTCTGTCTCTTTCACTCTTCCGCTCTCTCTTCCAAACATACACACACACAGACACACACACACATACACACACACAGACACACACACACACAGACTCACACACACACACACACACACACACACACACACACACACACACACACAGACACACACACACACACACACACACACACACACACACACACAGACTCACACACACACAGACACAAACACACACACACACACACACACACACACACACACACAGACACACACACACACACAGACACAAACACACACACTTGCTCTAATACATATGCCCACATGCACACACAAGCACAGGTACCCAAAGAAAAACACATGTACACACACACAAGCAATAACATACACACACACACACACACACACACACAAACACACACACACACACACACACACACACACACAGACTCACACACACACACACACACACCACAGACACACACACAGACTCACACACACACAGACACACACACACACACAGACACACACACACACACACACACACACACACAGACACACAGACATACACGCACACATATACACATGCACACTGACAAATACAGACAGAAACAGAAATGTGCAAGTTCGCATTACAGGAGCACATTCATACCGAAGCACAGGCAGATATGCAGAATGTTGAAACAAACACACACACACATACAAATGTTGAAACACAGACACACAAACGTGCACATTCACACACAGGCACATTCACACACACGCACATTCACACACATGCACACGCACTAACAAATGTTGCCACACACACACACTGACACACATACACAGAAACACGTACAAACATGCACACGTGCACACGCACACATTCACATACACAGAAACAGACAGGCATCGCTCTCTCCCTCTTTCTCTCTCTCTCTTGCTTTCTCTCTCACCCCACTCTATCTCCCCCTGTCTCTCTCACTTTCTCTCTCTCCCTCGCATACCTGCACACAGACACATAAATATACACTCATATATGCACACATATATACATGCTAAAACACACAGCCGCACAGATGTACACACAGGCATGCACACACTGGATCACACATTCACCCAGACACACTGTCACAAAACACTTGTCTCCCTCACACACACACACACACACACACACACACACACACACACACACACACACACACACACACACGCACACATAAACATGCAAACAGAACTAGATAGGCACAAATACAAAAAACACATACACGTACTGAAACACACGCACACATATGTGAACACACACTTGCACACACGAAAACCCACTGACACACACATTCAGTGCAACACAAACACTCTCAATCTCTAACAAACACTCATGTACATAAAGATGCACACACACACCCACTAAGTGTCACATACAAAGACAAACAAGTAGCCATGTGCACACATAATCATAAAAACAAACACACACACACATCTGCACACAAACGGACATGTAAAGACAGAAAACCAGACACAGGCAAAGACACACAAGCACACACAGACACAAACACACATGCGCTCATACACACTCAGACACACATAGCCACTGTGTGCATAAGTCAGTGTAGGCCTGTGTGTGCCCAGGTAAGCGTTTTGGTTCATGTGTGTAGCTTTGCATGTGTGCCTGTGTTTTTCCATATGATTGAGACTTGTTGTGTGACCAAGAATTTGTTTGTGTGGGAGGGTCTTTGTGTCACCCTGCTTCTGCGCATTCATGTCTATGTGTGTATGTTTGTGTGCGTGCAGGTGCTTGTGTGTGTGTTTGTGCGTGTGTCTGTCTGTGTGTTTGTGTTTGTGCGTGTGTCTGTGTGTGTGTTTGTGCGTGTGTCTGTGTTTGTGTGTGTTTGTGCGTGTTTCTGTGTGTGTGTTTATGTGTGTGCCTGTGTGTATGTAAGAGTATGTGTGTTGGTAACGGTACATTACTGTATTTCACACTGACACAGTCATATTCTCTCTTTCGCACACACACAAACACACACACACACACACACACACACACACACACACACACACACACACATATTGACGCACACACAGGGACACACACACACATCAGGCACACTTGCATTGAACTCACAGAATCACTTACACGGAAACAGAGAGATCTCCTTCTCTCTCTCACTCTCTCTCTCTCCCTCTCCCCCACCCACTCTATCTCCCACTCTTTCTTTCACTCTCTCTCTCTCATACAGATACAACGCAAAATAAATACTGTTTATTTTTGAAAAGCACAAACAGAAATACACACACACCAAACCATGTGCACACGCAAATAATCACACACAGAGAAACACACACAATTGCACATGTGAATAATTAATAACACATGCACGCACACACATACATGTATAAACAGGCAGACAGAGACAGGCTCACAAACACTCACATATGCTCAGACAAACTGTGGAGAGTCTATGTGTTTCAGTGTTTGCTTGCGTGTTCATATTTATGTTCATGTACGTACTTTAGCTCATGTGTCTGTATTTGTTTATGTGCCTGTGCATTTCTGTATGTGTGTGTTTGAGAGGGACACAATGCTGGTGTGACATTGTGTGTGCACATGCACATGTGTGTTTGTGTGTGTACATGTCTCTGTGTGTGAAATTATGTGTGTGTATGTGTGTGTGTGTGTGTGTACATTTATGTATTTCAAATACACTCACACACTTGCCTGTTCTCTCTCTCTCAAATACACACACATACACACAGACGCACACACTGTTTCTCTCTCACACACACGTATATGCAAACACACACATTTAAGCACTAATTCTCATAGAGATGCCCTAATGCACACACATGCACAGACACCTAAAGAAACAACAAAACACACACACTCTAACATTAACTTGCACACAAATCCACACAGGCACAGCCACTCACATGCAATAACTCACACACATGCTCACATGCACACACAAACACAGCTAAATAAACAAGTCCACACACACTCATTCACACATGTATAAACACACTGGCACACAGAGACACATACACAGACACACCCATTCACAGTGGCTGTGTTTGTACATGTGTGTTATTGAATGTTATTCTGTATGTGAGTGTGATTTTGCCCCGTGGCTGTTTATTTCTCTATGTATGTGTGTGTGAGAGAGGTTTTGTTTGTGTTACATGTTGTTTCTGTGCCTGTGTGTTTTTATGCGTGCATGCTTGTGGCTCTGTGTGTGTGTGTTTGTCTTTGTCTGTGTGAGTCAATTTGGGGCTGTGTGTGTGTATGCATTTACGTGTGGTTGTGCGTGTGTGTGTGTCTTTGACTATGTGTGTGTGAGTGTACTTGTGGTTGTGTGTGTGTATGCATTTACGTATGTGTGTGTGTGTAAGAATGTGTGTGTGTGGGGTTGTGAGTAAGAATTTGTATTTCACATGCTCACAGTCACACACTGATGCATTGTCTCTCTCAGACACACAAACACACTAGCACACAAACACATACACAGTTACACATACAGGAACACAGATTAAAACATGCACAAACACAAACATGCACAGACTCACACACACACAGAAATGTGCACACACTTGCACACAAGTAGCATTCAGTGACGCACAGTGTCAGACTCACACAATCTTAGCTTCTGACACATTATCATTAGCAGAAACATGAGCTCACAAAAGCGCACACACAAAGACATTCCTATGTACAGACACATGCAGAGAAACAGAATCATACAGGTTTTTCAATATCAGATGATCAAATGAAATAAAATTGTGATTATTGCCTGATCCATGTGTAAACTTGCATTGGGTAAGTAAGTTAGGAGTGATTAAAGACTGGCGTAAGAGAAGTGACTTCTGGTTCATGGAGCATTGGGAACATTATTTGATAATGTGGTGGCTCTAACATTAGTCAGGATTTCACCTGAACTGTGCTGGGACTATCGTCCTGCTGAGTCCTATAACTAGGGAAATACAGCGGGCTTTGAAATAAATAAAGGGTGAAGTTGTCTTGTCGAGGAAGATTGTCCAAGTTAAAGGGAACTGCCAAGACAATAGATCAAGATAATATATGAGAGAATTATGATTAGAGAATGGCAGTAAGAGATATTGATTGAAATCTTCAGAAAGGTTTTACAAAAAGAGCGACAATACTGAACTAAGGGCTCAGTGTAAGAATACCCGCAGCATCCATAAAAGAACGATGAATTACCAGCTCAAATGGAAATGCATTTGTATGACATGATGCCCATTACGGAAATTCTTGAGAAACAAGTGGCTGAAGGTTTACAGGTGGTAGGCGAGATGTTTGCAGTCCGTATACCCATGATCTTAACAAATGGTTGAGCAGGCCGGAAAGATTCAATTGTCTATTGTTGCCCGTAATTTATAAGTTCTTAAGTTTGCATTTATTTACATCCTAGAGTTCTTTTGGATCTGACCGTACCAATAATAGATGCATCAGGCATTACCATGCAATTCTAAATAACCCTGAATTATTTGTAACTATTGGAGTGAGGTAACAGTAAGTCCATTATTGAAGAAATGAGGGAGAGAAGAGCAGTGACCTACAGGCTAGTGACCTAACATCAGCAACATGGTAAATGCTGGAGTCAATTATAAACAATGTTAACAGGGCACATAAAGTGTTAAGATTGGGCAGTGGTAACATGGATTAATGAAAGGGGAATCTTGTTTAGGAAGCCTGATGTATGTGTTTGAGGATATAACTAGTGCAATAGATATGGGGCGGGGGTAGTACATTTAGAATATTAGAAAGATTTTGATAGGGCCCAGTGCAGCCATGATGGGCCGAATGTCCTCCTTCTGTGCCGGAAAAATTCTGAACTTTGGTGTTCACACAAAAGAGATTACTTGGGAAAAATTGAGTGCATGAGATTCCGGTCAATATACTAGCCTGGATTGGGAACTGGTTAACGGGCATAAAACAGAGATAGGGTAAAATGGGTAAATTTCAGGTTGGCAGACAGCTACTAGTGAGCACTGCAATTATCACTGAGTGGGGTCCGACTCACAACATATCTCGATGATTTGCATATCGTCAGTAAATGTAATCCTTCCAAGTTTGCATCTGAAATAAAACTAGCAGGAAATGTGAATTCTGAGGAAGAGGCAAAGGTCCTTCAAAGAGATTTTGAGAGGCCAAGTGAGTGGGGAAAAATGGCAGATGGAAGCTGGAAAAATGTGAGCTAATCCACTTTGGTAGGAAACCCAGTCATGCAGAATGTTTCTTAAATGGTGAGAGGCTGAGAGGTGTTGAATTTTAATCGGGCTTCTGATGAAACATTCAGGTACTGTCATCAATAAAGAATGCTGATTGCATGTTGTCAGTTATTACTAGAAGAGTTGAGTATGTTATTAAATATGTCTCACTGCAATGATAAGGAACCTTGCTGAGGCAGTACCTGGATTACTATGTGCAATTTTGGTCTCTGAACCTAAGGAATAATGTAGATGTATAGAGCGATTGCAGTGAAATTTCACAGAAATAATTCCTGGGATGGAGGATTGTCCTATGAGGAAAGGTAACATAGCCTGGAAGTTTATCCTCTGGTCCGACAGGGTTTGTGTAGGATGTTTCCCCTGGCTGGTTGTTCTAGAACCAGGGGGCATAATGTCAGAGACATGGACAGGGCACATAATCCGAGAAGGGGAAATGTTTTCTTTTCCAATCAAAGGGTGGTGAAACTGGAATTATCTGACCAACAGGGCTGTAAGGCTCTGTGTGGAGCATGCTCAAGACTGAGATCGATTGCTTCCTGCAAATTAAAAATATCAAGCAAACACTGCAGGGCAATCATGTTCAAGGATCAGACATGATCTCACGGAATGATGGAGCGGGGTTAAAGGGATAAAGGACGTACCCCTACTCCTGTTTCATATTTTCTAATACGATGGAAGTGTTTGTCTGCATAACTGGGGATGGAGAGAAAATGTGTTTGTAATCCAGCTCAGGTAAACTGGAGAATGGAGTTTGAGAACATACTCAGACATCTGTCAGACAGGGGAGAGGAACTGCTCTATAGTGAATGGAATCAGTGACTGAAACTGTAGACAATGGCTTCAATTTCTTCAAAGTTTAAAGGTCAAGAGCAATAATACAGTTACACATGTTTTATAGAACAAAAAACTGGATAGAGACACTTACCAGGCACACCAACAATTGCAAGGATGGGATAGAAACCTGCTTGAATAACCATAAGTACATCTTCGATCCGCGCTGCTAATGATACCCAATCTTGTGAAAGCCAGTAAAGACCCTGGGATAAGCCCCTGTTATTGGCTGGAATGTTCAGGTCCATTATTCCGAGATTCTGATCCATTGTTGAAATATTCCATTCCATTGTTGTCGGATTCTGATCTCTCCCCTCTCTCCTTTCTCTCTCTCTCTCTCTCTCTCGAGCTTCTGATCACTGTTAATTGCTGGTATGGATGCTCCCGCACACAGTTTGGTATAAAACATGGAAACATGCCCCTTGTTAATAAAAGAGGGACCCCCCAGTGACAGAGTTAGGAACCTTGGAGACTGACGTTAATTACAGCCACTGAACAAACATCCATCCAACACGTTTTATACAGCAATACAGTAGAGGACTTATCGGGTCCCAATGGGATGCATGGGGCCCACTGATGGTAGGAAAGGCAGAAATAGCAGATGGCCGGACTTCAGTCTTTCACACAGTGTCAGAGTCACACAGTGCAGAAGAGACCCATTGGTCCATCGAGTCTGCACCGACAAGTGAAATACGCCTGAGTTATTTAACTAATTCCATTTACCAGCACTTGGCCCACAGCCTTGTACGTTATGAGGTACCAAGTATTCCACCCCTCTTAAAGCAGCATTTCGAGTAGGAAATCAAGTTCTGTCGAAGGGTCATGAGGACTCGAAACGTCAACTCTTTTCTTCTCCGCCGATGCTGCCAGACCTGCTGAGTTTTTCCAGGTAATTCTGTTTTTGTTTTGGAATTAAACATGCCCTGCAACCTGGAGCAGGTGTTCAAGTCCATGGTGTTCTTCACCCTTCACACTGTTAACAAGTAGAGACAAATAATGAAGCCGTTAATTGCTTTATGCAGTGATGCAATAAAGGCTAATTTGTGTCATTTCTTTCTGCACTGTCCAGCTGGTGAGAGCCTGAGCGAAGGACTTGCGGTGACTCTCATATTCACTACGACTGGCAGCACCATTCCTCCCCTAGAATTCAGCTGCAAGTGCTCCTGCATCATGCTCTACACCCTTGTTTCCGTAAGGAAAGATTTTTAACTTTTACTCTTAAGTTTGATTTGTATTTCTTTCTCTGCGTTAAGTAAACATGAAGCTAAGTTTTAGTTTCACTCAAACGAGTTTCCAGATTCTGAGAAGTTAAAGCAAACAAGAACAGAAATAAAACGGTGCAGTTGCCAAGCAACAAGTTTTCAAATTGACCCCCCACCACTGCACCCCACCCCCACCCTCCATGCCCACAAATCCCTGCAGTTTGTGTTCAGTTTGAAGACAGCTGCCAGGGGAGACTGGAACCAAAAGGTCCAGAGTGAAAAAAACGGGAAACACAATCCTTACAAACTCTCTAAAAGTCCATCTGGTCAAACGGAGAATAAGGATCTTGGAAAATGTGCGTTAAGTGAAACTAAACATTATGAGCAGAGTGGGAGACTCCAAGCTTCAAATTTAACTTTGAAAACATCTGCCAGAACCAGATGTAACGTGATATAAAGGCTTTTTAGAAGTCAGAAGTTGCAGATAAACATTTGAATGCCTGTAACACTTGTCTATGGGAATGTGACGCAGCGATACTATTAATGGCTGAGTCAGCGAGGAGTAGTTCCTAGAACACAGCTTGAATGGATGTGATCACCGAGGGAAGAAGAGCATTGGAAGGAGAGCTAAGAAGCCTGGTGCTGAACCCTTGAGCAAGATATCTGAGAGAAATTGTCAGTGTGTGAGCTGATTCCAAAGGGGGCTCTTGGAGATTGGAAAGTTTCCTGTAAGAAATGGAGTTCAGTGAGAGTGGTTGTCTCATGGTGGGAAAAGCGAATGGAAAGACTTGAAAACAAACCCATTGCATTTCTTCCAGTTGTAATGGTCACTTGGATACAGTGTGGTGGGTCTGGGTACAGGTGTTCTCTTGGTTTACGTGGACTGTGTACATACTATGAACAGGAGAGTATAATACAGACTTTGTAACTTGTGAAATCCTAACAAGAATATTTACCTATTTTTTATCTATCTTTCTATCTATCTACCTGTCTATATATCTATTCAGATAGATAAATATATATATATATAGAGAGAGAGAGAGATGTCGCTGAAAGAGCATTGCAATATAGTTCATCTTGTCTTGTTTATTAAGAGTGCTTTTTGTTAAAACATCATTACATGTCTCCAGTGATTCTGATCAGTAGCCCCTCTTCACATATTTAAACAATGAATGCAGTTAGGGTCTATCCAGCTGTGCTGCACACTGGGATTCGGCTTGTCCAGTTGCTACATCAACAGGTATGATAACCATATCATCACCATCGAGAGCACATAGGCACTGACTCCAGGAAAGTGTAGGACACCTCAAGAGGAGGAGGAGGAGGCAGGGAGAATATTTCATCGGTGCCTTAGAACCAGACAGGCTGTCGGAGAGCGCCTGATAATGCTCTGATTTCCATTGAACAGCTTCACTCTCCCACCATTCTCCCCTGTTAAAACCATCTTGGAAACCCCATCACAGCTTCCCCTTGGTCACTTTCAGTAATAAAAATCTGGAACACAAACTTGATTATTAACATCTGTATCCAACAACACATCCAATTATACAGCCAAAACTGAACTATTCACACGTCTGTGTTCGATTGGTGCCTATACTTTATTTTCCCTCGACTTAACTAGTGTTCCTACATAGTACATCCCCAGTGTTGGCAGCATGGCTTGTGGAAGGCTGCTGACTTTAACTGCGGGAGGCTGCAGATAGTTTTGCTGGACAGCCTCGAGCAGCTCCGGGACACACGGACACATATGGGGACTGCACCACCTTGACATGGGCAGCAGCATTCTGGCTGATGGGGGTGACAAGGACACTGACAGAGTGGCATTGAACAGAGAACAAATTATGTTAGCTGGAGAGAGGGCAGCAGGTTTGTGCTCCAAGGAGACACTGCCATTCCCATGGGCCAGAATCTTAGCCATGCTAGTAATCTGCTGGAGCACATGTTGCTAGAGGGCTGAGAGAGTCTGCATGTCAATTTGAACACTGAGCTCCACAACCAAGGTGACATCAGTCTGAGCCTCCATGACAGCAATCATGGATCTCATTAGAGCAGTCAGAGCTTCCACTGCAGGGATGAGATTTGGAATAGATTCGGTCTGTACTGCAGAGGAAGTTTTGACAATGTCCAACAGATGCTGTATCACAGCTGGGTCCACTAGTGCTGTCATGGAGTTATTGTCCACTTCCAAATGCCCTCACAAAGGTCCCATCTGAGTCCCCTATATCAGAGCCCGTTGGTGATCACACTCTCCGTTGGGCTGACACAGGAACTATCCTTTCCACCTGGCCTGGCTGCAGCCCATTGCTGCTCGGTGATTCACCAAATACATATTTCTACTCTGCACTCTTCTCCATTTTTCATACATTGCAAATATTTCAGCTGATGGCGGTGGCTGTCAGATCAATTGACCAGGCTTCATCATCAGTGATTTCATTTTTCTCCCTTCTCCATCTTTCCTACCTCCCTCTCTCCATTACCCGCACACCACCCCCCCCCCAACACTCCCCCCCACCCGCCCCACACCCACCGCCCCCCCTCTCTCTCTCTCTCTCTGTTTCTCTCTTTCTCGCTCTCTCTCTCTCAGTCTCCCTCCCTCTCTCTCTCTCTCTCGGCCCACATCTCTCTCCCCCTCTGTCTCATTGGGTACCTGTCTGTTTTTTGGCTGACATTGCCAAGTTTGAATTCAGAAGTGGGTATTTGTTATGAGGGATTGTGGATTGGATGGAAAGCAAGATGTCCATTGTCCCACCAAGTGCAGCTTATATATGATCATTCCAGACTGCAGGATGAGTGTGAACTGGACCTTCAGAAACGACATAAGGCATGAACACAACATTCTACTGAATACATTTGGAGATTACTAATGCTACAGGTTATGTCACAGCCGCACCCATGACTCGGAAAACCATCTCCTCCCTCAGGCACAGGGGATGAAGGTTTGCCTGGTCCCCTCTGGTCCTCTGCCACTCCCTGTGTTAAGGGGTCACGTTGACCTGCCAGTGAGAGAGGGCAGAATGTAAGTGGTAGTGTTGTACTGCGGTAGGTGATGTAGCTGTCGTAGCTGAATAGCTGAAGTTATGTTGAGACAGTGACTGGTTTGTGTGAGGGTGGTATCAGTGGAAGGTGTGTGAGAGTGAGGTGGTGATGGTGAATATTCAGCATTAATCCTGAGTGTTCAGGACTGAATGGTGAGTGAAGGAGGTGTGGTACATTGAGCTGTGTGAGAAGTTGGTGCTTTTGTTGGTAGGTGATGCAATGTGGAGATGGATTCAGTGACCATTCCCACCCGTGTGAGCACAGTGAACTTCTTTTGGCTCTGCTGACCGGTCACCGAGGCCAGACACCTTACATTGGCTCCCTTTTCAACCTGTTCCCATCCCCATTTGGAGATTCTTCCTTTTGGATCTGTAGCCCGCACCACCCATGGGAACATGGACTCATTCCACCTGTAAAACTTTCTCAAAGTTCGTGTCCTAAATAACTTTTGTCAATTACCTTAAATGTGTGACTTTGTATACCTGAAATTTCAGCAACTTGAAACAATGTCATCTGAACCACTCATCAAAACATTCATGAATTTGAAATCTAGAGCTAATGTCCCCTTACACTTAACTGTACTACAGAGACAATCCCATCATTTTCAATCTCTCCAGATTCTGTGAAACATTCCAATAAATGACCTGTGGATCTTCACCACCTCGTTTCATTCTTCCCAAATTCTGATGATTAGAGTTGGACAAAATCCTCCCACCAGGGCCTCACAAAATCTGTGCATAAAATTAAAGGTTCTTCCTCGCTATTTTCATGCCTGTCTGAATTTAAATCCATGAACGTTGCATTATTTTATTTTTCACCTGCCTTCTCAACCTGTCCTGCCACCTTCAAAGATCTTTTGTGTATTCCCAATCCTGGGGTTTCATGTCCTGCTAGATGCAGAGATCTGGCCCGGAATCACCAGAGTTAAGGTATTTTTTTCTGTCTATTTCTGCTTTAAAAGTGAATATCCAATAGATAATTGATTCCACAGCACATTCAGAGCTTGCTGCAAGAACTCTAATGGATAATCACACACACGCACGCGCAAACACACGCACACACATTTCAGGTCATGTCCCTGATGTGTGGATTGTTACAGACACTTCGTCTACAGAAAATGAATGAGACAATGTCCACTCAGGAATGTGTGAATCCCCTTCTTCCTGCCCCAAGACACAGTGATCACACCCATTGTTGGCTTGCAGCTGAAGGCAAAGCTGAGTGCAGAGTATTACCATGTAAGCGTTGTCATGGATGATCAGGGTGAGTTTATTAATCCATTGGACATTCCGATTTAAGGAATCACCTCACAAAAAAGGAGCAGGATCAGGAAGGTGTAAAAAGAAACAATCCTAAAGGAAATTCTTACTGCAAAAGGCTGAGTGTCTTGGGCAGCCATTGCGAGATTGTGCAGGGAGATCAGTTGAAGGACCGAACACCTGAGTCAGACGCTAACTCGCAGGGTTCCTAAGCAAGCTGTGTCATTGTGAGTATGGACTATTTCTTAGAGATTTAATAAAGGTGTTTTACATTTAGTGTAGCAGTTTCCAATATGTTTTGTGTTATCAACATGAAGAGTGGAGATCAGGACATTTAGACCAGAGAGCAGAGGATCAGTAGCACAATGAAAAGGATTGAGGATATTTTAAGTCCGTTTTAGGATTTGGTGAATATAAAGGTTGAGCATGAAGATTCAATTGCCATTTCAATGCTGTCTGTCTCTCTGTTATGTTTCCTAACGTTAGAGAATGAGGGAGGGTGAGGCAGCCAGAGAAAATGAAAGAGCGAGAGAGAGTGAGAGACAGAAAGAGAGAGGAAAACAGAGAGAGACAAAGAAAGGGAGTGAGGCAGAGAAAGGGACAGTGAAAGAAAGGCGGAGGGAGAGAGAGATGAAGAGCACGAGAGTTACAGAAACAAAGAGAGAGAGAGGGACAGATAAAGCAAGACAGAGGGGCAAAGTTAAAGAAAGAAAGACAGATGCAGAGAGAATGTTAAAGAGAGAGGATCAGAAAGAAAGGGAGACACCACAGAGAGGGAGAGAGTAACTGAGAGAGAGAGAGAGAGAAAGAGAATCAGAGCAAGAAAGAGAGAGAGAAAGACAGTAGGATAAATAGGGAAGTAGGCAGTAAATACACAGTGAGAAGCTCAGAAAACTGTATTTTGAAAGTGGAATAATTTATTTTTGAAAGCAAGTTTCACGTAGAATTATTAAACATTACTTAGAGATAACGTTCGAGATGCTGCACAACTGAAGATCAGACACCCACCTCCCAACTCGGCCGTGATAGGAATTCATTTGTCAGAGGCTTCACTATGTGACCTGATTCTTGAGAGGCAGCAGGAGAGGGTAAACTTTACAACCACAGCAGGAATGTGGCCAATATTGGGACATTGTTGCGCACCAATGGTTTGTAACGCTCATTAGGAAGAGTGAGGGATTTGCGGGATAAATTACATGAACAAAGACCAGTTTAATGCAGTTTTCTGCGGTTCAGATGGTGGATTTGGGTGGGTTTCTCTGCCTGCGCCTCCATCTCCAGGTAAGAGAGAGAGAAAGGAGAGGGCGAGTGGATAACAGAGAGAGAGGGGGAAAGGGCTGAGGGTAAGGGGACTGTGGAATTGAGAGAGAAAGATGAGACAATTTTGGGAACTGGGGTAGTTTGAGAAAAGGGAGGGGCTAAGGAGCAAACAGGGACACAGAAAAAGCGTGGGGGCGAAACAGGGATGTAGAGGGTAATGGAACCGGTGGTCATCGGAGCATGGTGTTTGAACAGAGACAGGAACTGTGGTGTATCTTGTGTGTAGCCACTGTCCAGATCCTGTTACATCTTCCCAGAAATAGTGTTTTGCTAACAAATCCGGTTTGGTGATTTAAAGTAAGTGTCCCAAAGGGATTGGTTTTACCTTCCCAGTTTAAAGGTGGAGTTTAACACTTTGGTGACAGAGGGGGGTGGGGGTGATCCTAAGATCAGATCACAGACACTGTTGGGGTTTGCAGCAAGCTTGGGCTGAGGGAAGGACAGGCTTCCCATGTCCTACATGATTCAGAACTCCTTGCCACTTGTGGGATCTTGCTGTGTTTACGCATTTCTTATCTCTGTGTCTGATGATGTCCCTTCCCCTTTAAATCTCTCTCCCTCTCTCTGTCCTTATTTCTCACCCTCTCTTTCTCTCTGCTCAGCTATTTGTTTCCATATTAATCTTTTAAAATATGAAAATAAAAACACGCCAGTATGATGTGTAATTATTCTAATTTTGGGGGAGGATGGGAATGCATGTGATTGGGTGTGGATGGAGTGTCTCCCATTTGCCATTTAAGCTTTCCAGTCCTGTCCCTGCAGTTTTGGGGGTGAGTTGTGGATGGAGGGGATTGTTCTGTTTCACTGCCCCACGTTCCTGTCCTTGTGTTTTTAGTTCATGCTGAGTGATTGGGTCTCAGAGGGTTAGAATGATTCAAACTGCATCTTTTTTTACAGCTTGATGTTCTGGACAACATTTACCCCTTCAATCAAAAGCAATGAGATAGATTTACCTGGAGATAACACCTTGCTGCTGTGGAATCTTGCTGTGAGGATCAAATGCTTGTAGCCTTCTCTACAGAAAGGGACTTTGAGGGACAACAGGAATGGGAAGTAAAGCAGAGCGAGCAGTGACGGTGTGATAGTGAGGAGGCTGAGGAACATGAAGGAAGGAGCAGTTACAAAAATAACACTGGGTATATGAGGGGGTGAATCCCGTGCACTTGCTGTGCTGTTTTGCTTGAAATATATTTTTCCACTCTGTCTCCTCCTCAATTCTCACATAAATTACTTTCATCTGGCAGTTCAAATGGTGCAGAGTGTGGGATCTCACAGCACAAATATAACGCTGGCATGTTAGACAGTGCGATGGGGAGAGGTTTTATGGAAATTTCAAATCATTTTATTTAGGTGCAGGCTGTTTTTCTTTCCCTCCTTCTGCATGTCCCTTCAATGACTTATGAGACAGAGACGGAGGTGGAGCGAGGGGTGTGGGACATGTGGAGGTACAGGCAGGGGCAGAAAGAGGGCAGAAAGAGAGAGAGTTACACAGAGTGAGAGAGGCCAATTGATGGAAACAGTGTGATAGGGAGAGAGACAGGTAGAGAGAAAGCACAGGTTGAGGGTGGATATCAGTTAGATAGAGCGAGAGAGTCAGCGAGAGGGAGAGATAGAGGTGGCTGCAGTGAGCAGCTGAGTTTGTGAGAGGTACATAGAGAGAGAGAGGGTGGATTTAAGAACCACGGTGATAGAGAGAGAAAGAGAGAGATAGTGAAAGAGACAAATCGAGAGAAAAGGAGTAAGATAATCAAAGTCTGAGAGGGGAAATTGATGGGAACTGTGAGAGAGAATCGTAGAGGGAGGAACACATGAAGTAGAGGGGCTGAATGGTCACACCAATTCTGGTGGGAGTGGGGTGTGAATGGGAGAGGGACAGTGCTGGACTGAATGAGTATGGCTGGGGTTGTAGGAGTATCAATAACAGAGGAAGGGTCCTGGGCTAAGGGGAAATGAGATGCCAGGCAGTGAATGGAAGTGGGAAGGAGCTAAATTATCATTGGGTTTTTTTGCAATGAGACAGTGAAAGAAATGGAGACGACCATGGCATGGGCTAATATTCAAAAGAGATGGAAATAGCATCAGAATGAAAGGGAGCATCAGAATTAAAGGGGGCATCAGAATTAAAGGGGGCATCAGAATTAATGGGCTGCGTCAGTATTAATGGGACTTGAGCCTAATTGATGATGCTCTCCTTTTAATAAGGTTTTAAGGGAATGAGAGGGGGAAACACAATGATTGAGGAGGGGCCATACATTCCAGCATCAACAATTTAAAAAGAAATATGTCTCTGTGCCTCTATCTGAGAAACTCTGTTTAAACAAATCTCTTTCCCGCTGGCAGTGTCTCCTGCACTACGCCCCTGTGTCCACTTTCTCAACCTCTCAGTATCCCACTGACATCCAGCCCACCCCCACACGTCTCTCTCTCTCTCTCTCTACCTCTCTCTCTGGATCTCACTCTTTTTCCCTTTGCCTCTCTCTGATCCCCTCTCTCTCTGCCTAACAGCGTCTTTCTCTCTTGTCTCACTCCGTGCCTCTGTCTCCCTCTCCTTTTCCTCTCTCTCTGTCCTTCTTTCTTTGTCATCTCTCCCTCTCACCCCATCTTCTCTCTCTCTCTCTCTCCATTAACTTCTTCATCTCCGCCCCACTCACGTTGTCTCTGCCCAGAGAAGGAAAGAGGCAAAAAGTGTGTGGCTGAGTTGGAGAGCTGGGTGAAGAGAAGGAGATCGGCATTGAGTGGCCTGGAGACTATGATTGCCCGAGTCCCAGACACAGACACTGAGGATATTATTCTCCTGACTTGGTGATGCTGCAATTGATTGTATGCCCTTTTGCGTAGGAAGAACTAAACCTATTGATTTGCTTCACTTATTCGCTAATTGTAAGTGTCACAACATTCCTTTGAAGGCCACCGACTACTTTAATTATCCAAAAAAGCAAACTTGATTCATACCACATCTTTTGAACTCTCATCTAAGCTTATGAATCTTCATTTCAAAAGCCTGCTGTACACCTTGCTCAGGCTCAACTAACACTTTTGGCTAAGGCCCAACCTAATACATGCATCCCCTGTGACGCTTACAAGGCAGAATATGTGAATGCAAACGTACTAATTTTCAGCATGTGTAGGCCAATTGGCCCTTCAAGCCTGCTCCATCATTCAGTAACATCATGGATTAACTGGTTGTAATCTCCCGCCTAGCTCACTAATGTCAGGGTTAGGTAATTTTTAGTAAGTGAATCAGAATGTTGTGGATGTCATCAGCATTTCTAGCAGCATTTGTGTTCAGGTGAATAGCCAACAATTTGGGTATTTGTTGCCTTGTTCATTGTCTGCTCGTGGTAACTTGTTGCAAATCATCGACATTAGGAATTGAAAGACGAAAGTGAAAGCAGCGAACTCTAATCCTGGCCCATCATGCTGCCTCTCTGGTAGATTCATGCAGCGCCTACAGCTGTCCGTTATGTGGTTTGAGACCAGCAAGTGCCAAGTTGACTCTCTTGATTCTAATTACATTACTGATATATTTCTGCTTTGTGTTCGTTGGCTACAGGGAAATAGCAACCAAACTTTGCCAGCACTGCTGTTATTCAGAAAGTTCACACACTAATAGATTTATGATGATTTATTTTAAATAAAGTGCGGAAATTAGATCTAAACTGTGCATAACATCCAACCTATTAAAGTTTAGATGTCAGAACAATAGTAATCGATTACATATAATGAACTAGAACAGAAAACCACAATGAGTGAAACCACTGTCTGCTTAAATGTTGCTCAGTTAAAATTCAAATCACCATGCACTGTGTATCACACGGGCACTGAATCAATAAGCAGTCACCAACCAAAAACAATACAGAATGTGTCAATCTCCTCTTACACATTCTAGATCGGTTCTTATTCTCTTTGCCATTTAACATGAAAATGCATTACAAAAATGAATACAGTTTGTGATGAAAAAAATGTTTTAATTCGTCGGTGAACTGAACAACATTGATCCACATACACACATACACCAAGATTGACAGATGGCAAGAATTCGTCTCTCGGCAGTGACAAACACCCAGGGAATAAGCTTATCACCGACATGGGTCTGAATCTTTAAAATTTCCAGCAGCGGGTTTGGTGAATTCTTGCAGCGAACTGAAATGAGTGAACTTTGGAACATTTAGCAGGAAGAACATGGAGTTTTTGAAAGAGATCGAATTTAGCCATAAATTAGTTCTAGAGGCATCTAAAGGAAGGAAAGGTGTACAGCGCAGTCAGGAGGAAGACTCAAAACTCCGTGTGGAAACTTCAATCCATTGTACGTCCATCGCCTTAACCAACTCAGCCAGAACTGCAGCAATTATGCAGATGTTAATGTTGTTGAAATGAAATAACAGGATGGTGAGAGCAGAGAAAGCTGGGGCTCAGTCCCACCTATGTCCAGTCACACTGCAAAGTAAATCGCCTCTCCTGGTTCTTCCAAAGGAAATCAAACATCAGACCTCTCTGTCTCAATCTCTGGTGATAGACTGTCCACCAATATCCATTACAAACCCACCGACTCCCACAGCTACCTCGACTACAGCTCCTCACACCCCGCTTCCTGTAAGGACTCCATCCCATTCTCCCAGTTCCTTCGCCTCCGTCGCATCTGTTCCGATGATGCTACCTTCAAAAACGGTTCCTCTGACATGTCCTCCTTCTTCCTTAACCGAGGTTTTCCACCCACGGTCATTGACAGGGCCCTCAACCGTGTCCGGCCCATCTCCCGCGCATCCACCCTCACGCCTTCTCCTCCCTCCCAGAAACATGATAGGGTCCCCCTTGTCC
The DNA here is from genome assembly GCA_026770705.1 of Isurus oxyrinchus. Classification (NCBI taxonomy): domain Eukaryota; kingdom Metazoa; phylum Chordata; class Chondrichthyes; order Lamniformes; family Lamnidae; genus Isurus; species Isurus oxyrinchus. The sequence goes on along the minus strand of JANJGN010000526.1, from coordinate 94,057 downwards.
TCACTTATCACCACACCAGCCTCCGCATTCAAAGGATCATCCTCCGCCATTTCCGCCAACTCCAGCATGATGCCACCACCAAACACATCTTCCCTTCACCCCCCCTATCGGCATTCCGTAGGGATCGCTCCCTCCGGGACACCCTGGTCCACTCCTCCATCACTCCCTACTCCTCAACCCTCTCCTATGGCACCACCCCATGCCCACGCAAAAGATGTAACACCTGCCCCTTCACTTCCTCTCTCTTCACCGTCCAAGGGCCCAAACACTCCTTTCAAGTGAAGCAGCATTTCACTTGCATTTCCCCCAACTTAGTCTACTGCATTCGTTGCTCCCAATGTGGTCTCCTCTACATTGGAGAGACCAAACGTAAACTGGGCGACCGCTTTGCAGAACACCTGCGGTCTGTCCGCAAGAATGACCCAAACCTCCCTGTTGCTTGCCATTTTAACACTCCACCCTGCTCTCTTGCCCACATGTCTGTCCTTGGCTTACTGCATTGTTCCAGTGAAGCCCAACGCAAACTGGAGGAACAACACCTCATCTTCCGACTAGGCACTTTACAGCCTTCTGGACTGAATATTGAATTCAACAACTTTAGGTCGTGAGCTCCCTCCCCCATCCCCACCTCCTTTCTGTTTCCCCCTTCCTTTTTTTTCCAATAAATTATATAGATTTTTCTTTTCACACCTATTTCCATTATTGTTAAATATCTTAAAATCTATTATGCTCCCCCCACCCCCACTAGAGCTATAACTTGAGTGCCCTACCATCCATTCTTAATTAGCACATTCGTTTAGATAATATCACCAACTTTAACTTTAACACCTATGTGTTCTTTTGTTCTGTTGTTGGTGACATCTTTTGATGATCTGCTTCCATCACTGCTTGTTTGTCCCTACAACCACACCCCCCTCCACTTCTCTCTCTCTCTCTCTCTCTCCCCCCCCCCCCCACCCCCCACCCCCCCCCCCCCCCCCCCCCGCCCCCACCAAGACACAGACACCTTAAACCTGCTTATATTTCAACTCTTTCTTGGACTCAAACTCAAGTTCTGTCGAAGGGTCATGAGGACTCGAAATGTCAACTCTTTTTCTGCTTTTCTTGAAAGTCTAACTGGCTTAAATCGTGCCAGTGGTGGGGTTCATACTGACGGCTCTATAGAGATGAGAACCTAAATACTGAACCGGAAACCATTCTCAGTACAGTAACTGCAGATGTCAGAGCTATCAGTTCGGGAATAGAAAATAACAAACAGGAGAGCGAATGGAACCATTCAGCCCATCGAGCCAAACATAGTGTGAGAGAATCAGAGCCAAGTTTAACATCACAGTAAGAGGCCATAAACCAGGGTCATAGGAACATTGCACTGAGGAACTGGAGAAGGCGACTCCGGACTCTGACCCTGCTTCGCCCTTCAGTAAGATTATTGCTGATCCCATTGTAGCCTCAACTGCACTTTCCATTGAGCTCCTAATTCTATCCCCAACCCCCTCCCCTCCCCCAATCCCTTTCACCCCTCTATCACAAAACAGTCTTCAGTTAGTTCTGTGATCCAGGCTCCACTAATTTCTGGAAAAACTATGACAAATGAGCGATTCTCTGAGAGAAAAGAAAAACCTCATCTCCGACTGAAAGGGGAGACCTGTTACTATTCAGGAAACACTGGGAACAAAATCACCCTCCACACTACCTCGCCTTTACCCCGCAGACCAGCACTATGTGTCCAATAATCAACTGAAATTCGGCAACCAATCTACCTCCCCCACACTCTCAGGTAGTGCATTCAAGATACAAACCTCAGGATCACTGAATTTTAAGGGCATTGAAGGGAATAATTCTGACCATTGTGTCTTCAAACGCTTTAGATAATAATATCATGACCCAATGCCAATGCCCTGCCTTTTCCCAGAACCATTAAACCTTGTCTCTGTTCAAAAAATAATCTAATGCCCACTTGAACGTCTCGATTGAAAATGACTCCACAATAGTTCCAAGCCTTTAATTCCAGGCCTGAAAAACTTGTTGTGTTAAAAATAAAATTATTTTCCTCACACCGGCTTTGTTCCCTTTGTAAATCTGTTCATCTCTGTGCCCTCTCAATCATAATATTTTCACCAGCGGGTTCAGCATCTGTCTATTTACTTTGCCCAGACATCTAATTATTTTGAACAGCTTTATCAAACCTCCTGTTAGCCACCTTCTCTCTATCGAGAAGAGTCTCAACATCTATCCTTGCTGCTGAATGTTCTCATCCCTGGAACCATTCCTGTAGATCTCTCCTGAACTGCTGCAATGTGCTCACACCCTTCCATTATCTTGGCACCAAGAGCTTCACACATTACACCAGCTGAGGTCCAGCAGATGCCGAATATAATATCAACATAATCCCTCCCCCTTTTCTTGTTCTCCATACCACTATTAATATAGCCCAGAGCCCATAATGCTTTAATAAATACTCACTCCGCCTGTTCTGCCACCTTCAATGATCTATGCGCTTATACACCTAGGTCTTTCTGCTGCTTCAAGCCTTTCAAAATTTCGCCCCTCATTTTGCATTGTCCTCCCATGTTCTTCCTACAAAAATATATCAACCTGCACTTCTGCACATAGAATTTTAACTGCCACCTCAGTCCTCACTCCACCAACTTGTCTATGTTCTTTTGAATTGCTACACTGTTCTCCTCGCAATATACTACACTCCCAAGCTTCGAATCATCCACAAGCTATAAAATATTTCCCTGCACACCAAGATCAAGATATATCAGGAGAAGCACGGGTCCCAGTTCTGACCCATGGGTACTTCCACCGCAAAACTTCTCCAAGCCCAAAATAATATCAATTGATCCTTCCTCTATGCTCCCTATTCTCCAGCAGAAAATTGTATGCCTGTTGCAAATGTTCGTTTATTTCATGTTTAAATCTTATCGCACAAGCCTGTTTCGCGGCACTCCATCAAATGCTTCTTGAAAGTCAATGCACAGCACATCAACAGCATTAGCCTCATCGACATTTTCTGGTACGTGTTGAGAAACCTCCAGCACGTTAATTTTAAACGATTTTCTCTTTAGAAATATGTTCTGGGCCTTCCTTAACAAAATGATGGGGTTTATTGTGCTTCTTATGTCGCTTCTTATTACATCCTGAAAAATTAGTTCTAGAATCTCAGCCAAACATGCAGTTAAACTGACCATTCTGCCATGGCGGGCTTTAACTTTTGACCAGATTTCAAGAAAGGAGCAATGTTTGCCATCCTCCAGCGTTTTTGAACCTCTCCTGAGTCCAGAGAAGGGTGACCACTCGCTGACTAACTTAGAAACCCCTTCAAAATTGTACACTTCGTTTGAAGTTAATACTCCTCATACATTCAAACAAATTGAGAATATTCACAATCCCCTGTAATAAATCCCAGCTTTCACTCATCCGCCAAATGGATTTGCTGCAGAGCACGAAAGGAGAGAGGGATCTTATTGGGAATGAAAGGAGAAGTGAGTCATCTATTTCGGAAGACCCCAGGGGAATGAAGCTCCAGGATCAGTTCATTCTGACTGTTCAAACAACAGCAAGAAAGCCAAATTCTCTGATGAGGGCCAAACCCTGGTGGCAGGAGTGGGATCGGATTTAATAGGATGTTTTTGAAAACACACAAGACTTGTTCAGACAATAAAAGCCTCAACTGTGTTCGGCAGAAAAATTACATGAAAAGTGTGCCAAAAGTAAAATCATTTTATTTTTTTTTCTGTTTATTGCTAAGCAGGTTTATGGGACTGAGTGTAGATCAGTCTCTCCATGCGTTTTAATTGCTTTTGGAGTGAAGTAGACTTCAAGGCTGAAAACATGAAAATAAGCTTGTGTGTGGCCTGCCTAAGTGCACATACAGGCTGCCTTAGCACGTAAGGTGTGAAGCAAATTTGCATTGTAGATAATGAAGGGATTGAATTCCAAATGGGTGTTAGTATGTTTAAAACTAACCAGATAAGCAAAGCTCAGCAGTGTGTTTATTTTTCCCCCAAATTTCCTGCCAATATAGGCAAAATGAAATTGTTTTACATTGTGAGAAAGATACAGTTTCAAAGACATGTGGAACAATGTAATTCACATCCTAAAAGTGGAATCCTGTATGAAGAAGAAGAATTAAAGGCTACGTGGGGTAAGGCGATGTAAGATCTAAGAGGAGTGTGTGAAAAAGCTGTAATTTTGCCTCCAACCATTTGCACATAAGTCTGCAATATAACGAAACTTACATTGGGGAATAAAACATTTGGAACTGATGTGACCAGTGCGAATTGTGTTGCCTTGTTTATTTTCTTTTAAATTTAAAACCTAAGTTGGACTACTGCCTTAAAAGGGCTGTAACTGGGGCTGAACTTGATTATTACTTTTAGGATAAAATCAGTAGTAATTAAACATCGTCTTACTTATGGGCTTTAAACATTTTTTTTACCGTATTAAATATTTTATTTAATTTTGAAAATCTCGAAATGCCTCAGTGGAATCATTGCAGCTTTAGTCAGTGCTCACATCTTCCTGTGCTATATAAAAATAGCAAAATCGTTGTGGTAGTGCGACCAAGCGAGACCTTGTAGATTTGGTCCACCTGTCACACATCACCTGCCACTTCCTAACAACAGTGAGGGTGACTAGTGCCACAAGCTGCGGATGTACAGCTTTCAAACTCCAAACCCCCCAATCTAATCAATGTGGCTCCTCTGGAACGTGCAAGGCCACTATTGATCCTTTATAACTCATCGTTCCCAGACCTATACACAGCCTTCCAGGTGTGGCCCACCCGAGGCTTCACAATGCTGTGGAGATCCTGTTCCTCTTTCTGAAACAACCTGTGTTACAGACTGTACAGCAAGGGGAATTATGTTATGTATATCGACTGAGTACAATGAGGATATGATTGGACGGTGCAAATTTCTTTGAAAAAAAAATCGATTTTAAAACAACGTTTGTTTTCAAATCGATAAATGTAAAATATCCCCGAATCCAACTCTTTGTGTCATTGGGTCGGAGAAATATTATTAGTTCTCTCACACTGTGCATGGGCAATGGAGGAGCACCATAATATTATTATTATTTTTTAACTCAGAGTATTCGAAGCGGAATTGGACAAATACTTGAGATGGAAGCAAGCAGGATTTTTGAGGGAGAGATAAAGTAATTGGAAAGGTCTGTGTACAAAGAAGACAGAGCAGCGATGGGCAGGAGGTCCTCCCATAGCGTTGTGTCATTTGATGATAATATTTTAAAATCACTCTGTCTCCAGCATTCTGAGTTTCAGCAGCTGAATTCCATTTCTTCAGAAGCAAAGACCCAAAGTTTTTCCGTATGGTGGCACAGATTTAGATTTTAGCCACGCTTATTGAGGGCTGTGCTCTTGCTTGTTTCTAACAACAGAGAGGTGGAATAGCACCACAAGCTGCGGATGTACAGGTTTCCCATAGCGTAGCGATTATTATGTTTGCCTAACACGCAAAAAGTACGTGGTTCGAAACCTTCCAGAAACATTTTCACAATCTGTGCATTCACGATTGTAGGATACAGGACCTCACAACAATGCCTCCTGGCCAATGCTTACCCTCCAATCAGAAACACATTATCCGCTCCTTGTTACGTTCCTGTTTATGGGTGTTTGCTGAGCGGTGATATGCTGCCATATTTCTAAAATCCAACAATGATGGCACTTAAAAATTCCTTCATTGACTGGAAAGCTCTTTGTCCCCTCTGTTGTTCCAGAGAAGCGCTTTATAAATGCAAGTTTCTCTTTCATTAATTGTCTTAAATCCCAATCATCTTGTTCATGACTCTGGTAAGTGGAAATAGTCTCTCTCTATCTGCCTATCAGGCCGCCCTCACTTCAAGATTTTGCACAAATGCATGAAATCTTCCTTTAATATTCTTTGCACTAAAGAGGATCAAAAGGGCAAACAGAGTCTGCAGGTTGGTGAACCGTTAAAAATTAGTTGTGAAGCGGAATCAAACTGTCCGTCTTGAACACTCTGGGACATTGACTCAGATTTTATCAGTGAAGTTATCAGATCTGAGGCTGAGAAATATTGTACATTCTGCAAATACTGAATTCAAACTTAATATCGCTTACAAAACAAAAATAATATTGGTAACAGAGAAGAAACCGAAAGGCGGAAAGAGAGACTTCACCGGCTGTCGGAGACCTGTTTACCGTCACATGGATGTGTCGCCTAGGGTGGGGTCAGACTGCCTCCATTTCTCCATAATGAATACCCCACCCACTATATGGGAAGAGTAAAACTGTTAGGTAACAACTTCATCCCGGAGCGGCGATCTGAAACTTAAACGGATTGATACCCTGGTCCCTGGTTAAGGATATGTTGGTTAGCGAAGTCGGCTATTAACCGAAAGGATGATATTAGGAGACCTCCCAGCGTTTGCTATTTTCTGCCCATTAGCATGCATTGTCACTCACTTCTGGATTATCACTGGGCACCTGAGCAGCGGGAAAATAGCGCCGACGCATTGGGATCATCCCTGTTCTACAATGAATTCCAACACAACTTTTTTCTGATTATTGTTTCAAACATAGTGCAAAATAAATTAGACACTGCGTAAGGTACTAAATTCAGATTCTATTTTTTTATAGTGCTGAGGGATCGCATTTTCTGCTAAAATTGGGCTATGGCCGAAAACGCCCCAGTTTAAAGTTAAGGCCCGCGTCTGTGGTGTTTGATTTTAACAGAAAGATTGAGGAAGGACAATACAAAAATAAATTGCTTTGTGGAAAAGGCGGGGTTGTCGATTCAGCAGAATTCTTCTTCCGTAAATTGGCCCCGCCCAAAGAGCCAAATGCCTCCCTTCATCTGCTGCAGCCGTCGAAGCTTTTGAAAGGACGTGGTGACCTCCAGTGAAAGTTTTGGCCGAATTAATGTGACATCAAATTAGTCTCGTGTCAAATCTGGTGTTAGAAAGGATAAGAGAAGCCGCTGAAATTGTTCACGAATCTCTCTACATTTGACTTAAAATGTCCAATGCCCCCGCCTCCACAACTTCAGTGGCAGCGAATTCCAAAGTGCCAGTTTAAGCTGCCTCGACAATGTCACCGTCAAACGTTCCTTCGATGGGCACATACCTGGGTTAGTTAGAGGGTCAAGATCCCTCTAAACTACCCCGTTAAACCTCCCAAGGACCTTGGAACATCGGAGGGAAACAGTATATTTCAGTCTGAATTGACCCATGAGAAGGTCTCACTTTTTTACAACCTGATGAATGAAACAGAGTAAAGCCCATTCTTCACAGTGTAATTAGACATAAAACGTGATTCACTTGCATAACGAAAGTCAGTTTTAACCAGCCTTGAAGAATTTCAATGACCAACCCTCCACTGTTTTCAGGGGTACGGAATTCTGCACATGAAGGCACAAAATTCCGCTGATCCAAAAAAAACCTCCTCGTTTCTGTATAACTAGGGAATTCTCTTATTTTGGTACCAGGTCCGCCAGCTTTACGACCCCCCGGCAGAGGCACATCCTCTGGGCATCCACGCTATCAAGGCCTCTCAGGATCTTATGTGTTTTAATAAGAAAAACACAAATGCTGTGTGACCTGTGACCATGCCCTGATCCTGGGCTATCATTCTGCTGCGATCGGCAAACACAGTCGCTTCTCTGCTTTCATTCTCACTTATTAAGCTTGAGACCGATTTCCTCATCTCTTCAACAAATATATTCGGGCGGACAAATGACAGCTGAGACTCAATGCAGGTAAGTTTGAAGAAAATCGTTACAGTCGGAAGAAGGAGAAAAATCAACGTGAAGTGAAGTGTACATTTCTAAGGATGTCTCTATGTTACACAGTGAGTAACATTGTAAACATTAAGTTGAAAACAAAGAAAACTGCGGATGCTGGAAATCCAAAACAAAAACAGAATTACCTGGAAAAACTCAGCAGGTTCTGTCGAAGGGTCATGAGGACTCGAAACGTCAACTCTTTTCTTCTCCGCCGATGCTGCCAGACCTGCTGAGTTTTTCCAGGTAATTCTGTTTTTGTATTGTAAACATTAACCCGTTCTTCTAATCAATGTTGTAAGGATAAGCCCAGCAGTTACAGAGGAGTCCATTTAACTTCAATTTAGGTAAAATTTCTAGAAACAATTACGGGGAAAGAAATCGATGTCACGGGAATTTAATAAGGAATACTCAGCATGGATTGCTAGAGGGAAATCGAGTTCAACTAACTTGCTGGAGTTCGTTCTTTACAAGATAAAAATAAATGTCAATGCGGATAATGTTTTTTTACGTGGTTTACATGAATTATCAAAGGCAATTGTTACACTGCAACACAACAGACTTGTTAACAACGTTATTGTTCGTGCACTAATAGGAACAGTGGCAACGCGGATATTAAATTGGCTGAAAAATCGGAAGCCAAGAATAATGGTCAATGCTTTTTCTCGTGGCTGGGTGAAGGTTTGCTGTGGAGTTTCCAACGGGTCGTAATTGGAACCCTTGCTTTTTCTGACATAATTTACTGATCTGGATCATTGTGTCCAGGGGAAACTGTTGATGTTTGTGGATAAAATCAAGCTTGGATTTGTTAAAAATTGCGAGGGGACATGCTGAACTTCAAAAGAACACAGAGAAGTTGGTGGAGTTTGCAGATAGGTGGCAGCTATTATTCAGTGAAGCGATGTGCGAGCTGATGCAATTAGGTATGAAGAACATGAACCGACAATGGAAAATAAGGGTTGATATTTTGGAGGGAGAAAAGGGACAGAAAGAACTATGTGTGTATTTGCATAAATCATTGAAGGTAGAAGGAGTGGTGGAGAAAACAGTCAATAAAGCCTGTTGTAACCCGGGCTTTAAAATAGGTGCATGGAGAACAAGAACAGGGAGTTTATGCTCAATTTATTTACGATAATTTCTCGACCTCAGCTGGAGTGTTATGCACGCTTCTGGGCGTCTCAATAGAGGAAGGATGTGAGTGCATTGCAATGAGTGTAAACGAGGTTTACAGGAATGGTTCCAGGAGTTCGAAACGTCAGCTATGAGGATAGATCTGGAAATCTCCATGGCGAGAAGGCGGCGAGAAGGAGAATTGATAGAGATGTTCAACATCATGAGAGGCTTCACACAGTAAAATGGAGAAGCTGATCCCGCTTGTAGAAGGGTGTAGGACGATAGGGGAGAGATATTATTGATTTGCAAAAGAAGAAAATGGGACGTGAGGATAAAGAGACATTATTCACTCAATGAGTTCTTCGGGTCTGGCATGCACTGCCTGGAAGGGAGGTGGAGGCACGTTCAATCGAGGAATTCAAGAGGGTATTAGATGGTTATCTGAACAGAGACAGTGTGGGAAGGTATGGTGAAATGGCAGGATAATGCTTCTCTGTTATAATGCTCATTTAGAGAGTGATGGGAAGAACAGTGTCCTTGTGTGCTGTGCAGGTTCTGTGATTCTGTTGTTAGGGTCTGGAATTCACTACCTGAGAGTGTGGGTGGGGCAGAATCAATTTCCGAAATTCATAAGGAAATTGAACAAAAAGTGGTGGTTTCCTGTGAAGAAGCGGGATACTGGGAACAGGCGAGTTTGTTTCCAAAGGAGTAAAATATCTCTATTTTCATCCTGAGATGAGGAATTCTGCTTCCTGTCAGATGCCCGCAGTTTGGTGGGATTATGTATTTATTCTTTCCAGAAAACAGTGGAGTCTGGCTGCTTGAATTTACTGAAGACCATTTTTTGCTGGAGAAGGAGTCGTGAGGTTGGGGCTGATGATCAGAAAGGGAAGTGGAGTTGAGATCATAACCAGATCTGCTACAAAATATTGGATGTTGAAGCAGGGTCAAAGACCCGAGCAGCCTACCCCTGATCTAAGCGCAATATTAATTTGGTTCGGGCCGAGTGGCTTTTATCTGTGGTGTTAAAATTGGCTCTGATTCCCTAATACCATGAGTGGCTCGAGGGGCGAAATGATTCCATTCCTGCTCCTATATGTTATGTTCTTATTCAGTACTGATAGCAATGAAGAGTATGGTTAGTCTACTGCCCAACGGTGAACAGCCCTGCGTTTAGGTGACCTTCTCTCAGGAATTGTGTTTTCAAATCCATCTACAAGCGTGGTTTCTGGCAGTTAGATGTTACAGTCATTCCCTCCAGATGCGCTTGTGTAGCAGTAATCTTCAATTTGTTATTTTGCTGGTAGGAAATAGGGTAGTTGATGTAAATTGGAGGCTGACGGTAAGCAAGTGGGAGCGAGTCCCAGCTTTCTCTGCTGTGACATTTCTCATATTTTAATGTTAACATTGCTTGCAAAGCTGCTGTCGTGGCAGTGGTTAAGGTGATAACACTACAATCTTTTTGGTGTATACTCACGCAGTTTCGAATACTACTGACTGTGCTGATCATCCTTCCTTCATTTGGTTATATCCAGAGCTAAATATTGACTAAATAGAAAGCGAACAATGTCAAACAGTCGATAAAAACAAAAAACTGCGGATGCTGGAAATCCAAAACAAAAACAGAATTACCTGGAAAAACTCAGCAGGTCTGGCAGCATCGGCGGAGAAGAAAAGAGCTGACGTTTCAGTCCTCATCACCCTTTGACAGATCTAGGTAAATCCCAGGAAGGGTTGAAATATAAGCTGGTTTAAGGTGGGGGGTGGGGGGGGGGGGTGGGGGCGGGGGGGCAGGGGAAGAGGTTGGGGGGGGAGAGAATTGGAAGGGGGAGGTGTGTTTGTAGGCAAAAGCAGTGATAGAAGCAGATCATCAAAAGATGTCACAGACAGCAGAACAAAAGAACACATAGGGGTCGAAGTTGGTGATATCAACTGAATGAATGTGCCAATTAAGAACGGATGGTAGGGCACGCAAGGTATAGCTCTAGTGAGGGTGGGGGGAGCATAAAAGATTTAAAAATATTTAAAAACAATGGAAATAGGAGCAAAATAGAAAAATCTGTATAATTTATTGGAAAAAAACAAAAGGAAGGGGGAAGAAACAGAAAGGGGGGTGGGGATGGAGGAGGGAGGTCAAAACCTAAAGTTGTTGAATTCAATATTCAGTCCGGAAGGCTGTAAAGTGCCTAGTCGGAAGATGAGGTGCTGTTCCTCCAGTTTGCGTTGGGCTTCACTGGAACAATGCAGCAAGCCAAGGACAGACATGTGGGCAAGAGAGCAGGGTGGAGTGTTAAAATGGCAAGTGACAGGGAGGTTTGGGTCATTCTTGCGGACAGACCGCAGGTGTTCTGCAAAGAGGTCGCCCAGTTTACGTTTGGTCTCTCCAATGTAGAGGAGACCACATTGGGAGAAACGAATGCAGTAGACTAAGTTGGGGGAAATGCAAGTGAAATGCTGCTTCACTTGAAAGGAGTGTTTGGGCCCTTGAACGGTGAGGAGAGAGGAAGTGAAGGGGCAGGTGTTACATCTTTTGCGTGGGCATGGGGTGGTGCCATTGGTGGGGGTTGGGGAGTAGGAGGTGATGGAGGAGTGGACCAGGGTGTCCCAGAGGGAACAATCCCAACGGAATGCCAACAGTGGAGGTGAAGGGAAGTTGTGTTTGGTAGTGGCATCATGCTGGAGTTGGCCGAAATGGCGGAGGATGATCCTTTCAATGCGGAGGCTGGTGGGGTGATAAGTGAGGACAAGGGGGACCCTATCATGTTTCTGGGAGGGAGGAGAAGGCGTGAGGGCGGATGCGCGGGAGAAGGGCCGGACACGGTTGAGGGCCCTGTCAACGACCGTGGGTGGAAAACCTCGGTTAAGGAAGAAGGAGGACATGTCAGAGGAACTATTTTTGAAGGCAGCATCATCACAACAGATGCGATGGATGTGAAGGAACTGAGAGAATGGGATGGAGTCCTTACAGGAAGCGGGGTGTGAGGAGTTGAAGTCAACGTAGCTGTGGGAGTCGGTAGGCTTGTAATGGATATTGGTGGACAGTCTATCACCAGAGATTGAGACAGCGAGGTCAAGGAACGGAAGGGAAGTGTCAGATGGGCCATGTGAAAATGATGGAGGGGTGGAGATTGGAAGCAAAATTAATAAATTCTTCCTCGAACAGAGGCCCGAACAATTCCCATCCACCACTACTCTTCTCAATCTGGCTGAACTTGTTTTCACACTGAACAATTTCTCCTTCAACTCCTCTCACTTAGTCCAAATAAAAGGTGTGGCTATGGGTACCTGCATGGGCGCCAGCTATGGCTGTCTCTTTCTGGGATATGTGGAAGATTCCTTGTTACAGTCCTAGTCCGGCCCCCTTCCACAACTCTTTCTCCGGTACATCGATGATTACTTCGGTGCTGCTTCGTGCTCTCATCGGGACTTGGAAAAATTTATTAATTTTGCTTCCAATCTCCACCCCTCCATTATTTTCACGTGGTCCATCTCTGACACTTCCCTTCCCTTCCTTGACCTCGCTGTCTCAATCTCTGGTGATAGACTGTCCACCAATATCCATTACAAACCTACCGACTCCCACAGCTACCTTGAATACAGCTCCTCACACCCCGCTTCCTGTAAGGACTCCATCCCATTCTCCCAGTTCCTTCGCCTCCGTCGCATCTGTTCTGATGATGCTACCTTCAAAAACAGTTCCTCTGACATGTCCTCCTTCTTCCTTAACCGAGGTTTTCCACCCACGGTCGTTGACAGGGCCCTCAACCGTGTCCGGCCCATCTCCCGCGCATCCGCCCTCACGCCTTCTCCTCCCTCCCAGAAACATGATAGGGTCCCCCTTGTCCTCACATATCACCCCACCAGCCTCCGCATTCAAAGGATCATCCTCCGCCATTTCTGCCAAATCCAGCATGATGCCCCCACCAAACACAACTTCCCTTCACTCCGACATTAGGCATTCCGTTGGGATCATTCCCTCTGGGACACCCTGGTCCACTCCTCTATCACCCCCTACTCCCCAACCCCCACCAATGGCACCACCCCATGCCCACGCAAAAGATGCAACACCTGCCCCTTCACTTCCTCTCTCCTCACCGTCCAAGGGCCCAAACACTCCTTTCAAGTGAAGCAACATTTCACTTGCATTTCCCCCAATTTAGTCCACTGCATTCGTTGCTCCCAATGTGGTCTCCTCTACATTGGAGAGACCAAACGTAAACTGGGCGACCGCTTTGCAGAACACCTGCGGTCTGTCCGCAAGAATGACCCAAACCTCCCTGTCACTTGCCATTTTAACACTCCACCCTGCTCTCTTGCCCACATGTCTGTCCTTGGCCTGCTGCATTGTTCCAGTGAAGCCCAACGCAAACTGGAGGAACAACACCTCATCTTCCGACTAGGCACTTTACAGCCTTCCGGTCTGAATATTGAATTCAACAACTTTAGGTTTTGACCTCCCTCCTCCATCCCCACCCCCTTTCTGTTTCCCCCTTCCTTTTGTTTTTTTCTAATAAATTATATAGATTTTTCTTTTCCCACCTATTTCCATTATTTTTAAATCTTTTATGCTCCCCCCACCCTCACTAGAGCTATACCTTGCGTGCCCTACCATCCATTCTTAATTAGCACATTCGTTTAGATAATATCACCAACTTCGACACCTATGTGTTCTTTTGTTCTGCTGTCTGTGACATCTTTTGATGATCTGCTTCTATCACTGCTTTTGCCTACAACCACACCACCCCCTTCCAATTCTCTCCCCCCACCCAACCACCCCTCCCCCCGCCACCCCCCCCCCCCCCCCCCCCCCAGCACCTTAAACCAGCTTATATTTCAACCCTTCCTGGGATTCACCTAGTTCTGTCGAAGGGTCATGAGTACTGAAACGTCAACTCTTTTCTTCTCCGCCGATGCTGCCAGACCTGCTGTGTTTTTCTAGGTAACTCTGTTTTTGTTTTTACTGTCAAACAGTGTCTGTTCTTCCAGATTAAATTCCAATGTTCCTTCATTTTCCATCATCCACAAGCATTCACTAAATCTGCTGCCGGAAATGGAACAAAGCTGAGCCAAACTGGTGGCAACCCTACTATCCGATTGTTTGCCTCTCGTTAGAGGCAAACTCTTGCCCTCTGTGACGCTTTTTTATGTGCCTGTGAGTAAATGTGGTTCAGTTCCCCGAGGGATGATCACATTTTTACCACAACAACATTTAGTCAATTCGTAATTTGCTCCATTGTAATTTATACCGATAATAATAACAGGTTTAAACGTTGTAAGATGAGATTGACACGTTCTGTATTGTTTTTGGGTGGAGAATGCTTATTGACTAAGTGCACTTATGTTACAAAGCGGACAATGTTGAAATTTTCACTGATCAATAATTAAACAGACAGTGGATCCACTCGGTGTGATTGAGTGCATTTATGAAACTGGTGCACACTATGTCCACTGCTCTGAACTCAATATTTTCATAGGCTTGATGATATACAAAGCTACATGTAATTGTTCAGTGTATTTGAAATCAATATTCATAAAAGTGAGAGAACTTAATGAATAATAACCGGTCTGGTAACGTGTCGATAGTAATTCCTTTGTTGTCAAAGAACACAAAGCAGAAATATGCCTGTAATGTGAGTAGCAGCAAGAATAGACACAGACTACTTGGCCTTGGCTGCTCTGAAATTACAGAGCCGACAGCTAGAGGCGCTGCAGGAATTTGCCAGAGGGGCAGCATGGTTCGCCACTGGTTAGATTGCGGTGCCTTCACTTTCCTCATTCGATTCCCTGAGTCAGTGATTTGAAAAATGTTGCAACGAGCAAACTATGAAGAATCAACAAAGGCCCAAAACTTTAGATGTTGCTGCTACACAATTTCTGCTATAATTTTTGAGAACTTCTACTGCTTTCATTTTCAATTATAATTACAGACCGTAACATAACATGAGACGTAGGAGAGAGGAAAATAGCAGATCAGCCATGATCTTATAGAATGGCGGAACTTGCTTGAAGGGCCAAGTGGCCTAAAGCCGCTATAATTCATATGTTTGCATGACCTTATGTTCGTATTCTATCTCCAAACCTTAACAGCCGTCATAGTGATTCGGTTGTTATTGTTTCTGGAAATTGTAATAGCAACATGAGATAGGTTTACAGCTTTTGGATTGGAGATGGATAAGCTGGGGTGAGGGTTCCACAGATGGGGTGTGAGTGACATTTCCATTTTTTGATCAATGAAGTGGTTGTTACATTTCGAAAGGAATTATCTGATGGTGACAGATAACGAGGCAAGTAATGCAGAGTAATACGTTTATTATTCCCAAACCTGAAAGAGCATATTGACCACAGGATGCACTGCTATATAACGGGAAAAGTAAATTTTTGAAAGGCATGATGAGCCCTGGGATGTTACACATTAAAGATAGATAAACATGTATAAAGGAGGTTGGAGATCAATGCAGGGGATCGGCCTAGGAAAATCTGGAAAGTTGCACAGTGTGAACCAGCCTTGTGAAAAGCCTATAGGCACACTGAAGATGTGCTGCTCCATGAAATTACGTTGTCTCAAAAGCCTTCGAAATTCCACTGTAGACTTGGTGCTGTGGTAAACTTGCTAGATTGCCTGTCTATGTTGAAACAAATTTCCAACGGTTGCCATATACAGGGCGCAAATTTGTTCATCAGGGAAATTAGGAATTGTAGGATTTGTTACCATATCAAGTAAAAGTAAACTTATGTATGATTTTAACATTATTTTATTTGGCTAATAAAGATTTTAAGTTAATTTCTAAAATCTCTGAAGTCATTGGTGGACTTATAATTCCGAATTCAGTGCATAAATCTTCTCAAAATAATTACATTCCGTTATGAGAGAGTGGCCAAGTTCCCCTTGTGGATTTTGTCCGGCTAGCACATGTCACTTGGCATGTTATAATGCGTGCTTCACATGTGGCATTTCCAGCCATGATGTGATAATTTTCCTCCCACTCCACTCGTACTGGTAGAGCCTTAATGTATTTTCTCCTGTCAATTAATAATGAATTCATGTTCCTCCAAGCAACTTCAACAAATCATTTTTACTGACCTTATTCAAAAGCAGAACATGATGGAAAAAGCGCCTATATCCAAATCACAAAACAGTCAGTGAAGCTGCTGACAGATCTTGCAGCAAGGTTTGGTTATTACTTTGTATTCCTGGCTATTTTCACCCTAGACAAATTTATCCGACCGTGTGGCATGTTAAGCTAGAAAACAAACTAATTCTCTATGATGTTATTGTAAATTGAGTGGCCGGTAAGTACATAGAGTTAGGGACAGTGGCTCCCCCACACTGTCTCTCACTCTCTCTCTCTCTCTATTCCTATCTCCTATATTCTCTCTCACTCTCCATCTATCTCCCTCTCTCCCTGAATCTATCTGTGTTTCCCTTTCTACTCCATCTCTCTCTCTCTTCATCTCTACACTCACACGTTCCATCCCTCCCTGTCTCTCAGTTTTGTACATCTTCCTCCCTCTACAGCATTCTCTCTATCACTCTGCTCCCCTCTCTCTGTCTCTCTCACGTTACTTCTCTGTCTCTCTCTTTTTCAATGACTCTCTGTAACGCTCTGCTCCTCTTAACCCCTCTGTCATTCTCTTAATAACGAGCTTAGGACATGGGAGTTAAGGAGATTGATCAAAAAAACCTAAAACTTTATAAAAACAGAATAAAATAATGTTAAAACCACCTAATACGTATTGCTGTGTAGCTAAGAAACATCTAACATTTATCTGTGCTTGGTACTAGCATTTTATAAGCAGAGTAAATTGTAGCAGACATAAGCATTGCTCTAAGTTACTAAAGGAAGTAATTAAATTCAATTAACTTAATAACTTCAGTAACATCGGAAGCATTTACGTTATGCTGCAGCTATGGAATGCAAGGCCTTTTGCATGCCTAGGTGATTCTCAAAAAACAAGTATGAAGGGAGTATAAGCAGCTGAATGAGTTCAGATCAGGAGCATTGAGCTGGAAGTCGAATGGCAGGCATTGTACAACGTAACAAGCTCATTCTCAATCTCTTTCTCTCTCCCTCTCTCTCTCTCTCTCTTGCTCCGTATGCCTTTGAAATTCGAGGAGAGATTCAGTCAGGTAGGATTATATTCGTTAGAGTTCAGAAAAAATGAGTGCGTATCTCATAGAATCCTACACAATT
Organism: Isurus oxyrinchus; assembly: GCA_026770705.1. Classification (NCBI taxonomy): domain Eukaryota; kingdom Metazoa; phylum Chordata; class Chondrichthyes; order Lamniformes; family Lamnidae; genus Isurus; species Isurus oxyrinchus. Next base: position 76,986 of record JANJGN010000526.1, on the reverse strand, counting down.
CTAACAGGACTAGACAGGTAGATGCAGGAAGGATGTTCCCGATGGTGGGGGAGCCCAGAACCAGGGGTCAGACTCTGAGGATATGGGGTAGACCATTGTGGACTGGGTTAAGAAAAAAATTCTTCACCCAGAGAGAAGTGAGCCTGTGGAATTCGTTACCAGAAAAAGCAGTAGAGGCCAAAATATTGTATGTTCTCAAGACGGGGTGAGCTGTAGCTTTTGGGGTGAAAAGGATCAAAGGATATGGGGAGAAAGCAGGAGCAGGCTACTGATATCCGTGATCAGCCTTGGTGATGATGAATGGTGAAGCAGGCTCGGAGGGCCAAATGGCCTCCTTTTGCTCCAATTGTCTATGTTTCTGTGTTTCTTCCTCTGTCTCAATCTATCTCTACCATTCTCTCTCTCATACTCTCCCTTTTTCTCTCTCTCTCACTCTGTCTATGTCTCTCTGTCTCGGTCTCTCACTCTCTTTATCTCTCTATTGTTCTCTGTCTCTCCGTGTCTCCATCTGTCCCTTTGTTACTCTGTCTCTTTTCCCCTCCTCTCTCTCTCTCTTTCTGTCTCTCTCTGTCCCATTCACTATGTCTCCGTCTCCCTGCCTCTCTCTCTGCCTCTCTGCCCCTCTCACTCGCTCTGTCTCAGTATCTCACTCCCTGTCTTCCACTTTCACTGACTATCCCAATCTCTCTCTTTTTGTCCCTCCTTCCTTTTCTGCCTTTCTGTCTGTGCCCTCTGCTCTCCACCTCTGCTTGTATCTCTTTATCTCCGCCTTTCTGTACTGGTCCTGTTGCTCTTCCTCTGCCTCTCTCTCGCCCTTTTTCTGTCCTTCTGTCTCTGTCTCTGCCTCTCTATTGCTGCACATCTCTACCTGTACCTGCACCACTCTGTCTATGCCTCTCTCTCTCTCTTTTTCTCCACCTGTTTCCCTTTGGTTCTGCTCCTCTATCTCACTGCCCCTTTCACTTTCTTCTTCTGCCCATCTGCATATCCCTCTCTGACAATTCCTTCCTATCAGCCTCTCGCCCCCACAGCCTCTGTCCCTCCCTCTGCCTCTTCCTCCACAGCCTCTGTCCCTCCCTCTGCCTCTTCCTCCACAGCCTCTGTCCCTCCCTCTGCCTCTTCCTCCACAGCCTCTGTCCCTCCCTCTGCCTCTTCCTCCACAGCCTCTGTCCCTCCCTCTGCCTCTTCCTCCACAGCATCTGTCTCTCCCTCTGCCTCTTCCTCCACAGCCTCTGTCCCTCCCTCTGCCTCTTCCTCCACAGCCTCTGTCCCTCCCTCTGCCTCTTCCTCCACAGCCTCTGTCTCTCCCTCTGCCTCTTCCTCCACAGCCTCTGTCTCTCCCTCTGCCTCTTCCTCCACAGCCTCTGTCCCTCCCTCTGCCTCTTCCTCCACAGCCTCTGTCCCTCCCTCTGCCTCTTCCTCCACAGCCTCTGTCCCTCCCTCTGCCTCTTCCTCCACAGCCTCTGTCCCTCCCTCTGCCTCTTCCTCCACAGCCTCTGTCTCTCCCTCTGCCTCTTCCTCCACAGCCTCTGTCCCTCCCTCTGCCTCTTCCTCCACAGCCTCTGTCCCTCCCTCTGCCTCTTCCTCCACAGCCTCTGTCTCTCCCTCTGCCTCTTCCTCCACAGCCTCTGTCCCTCCCTCTGCCTCTTCCTCCACAGCCTCTGTCTCTCCCTCTGCCTCTTCCTCCACAGCCTCTGTCCCTCCCTCTGCCTCTCGCCCCCACAGCCTCTGTCCCTCCCTCTGCCTCTTCCTCCACAGCCTCTGTCCCTCCCTCTGCCTCTTCCTCCACAGCCTCTGTCCCTCCCTCTGCCTCTTCCTCCACAGCCTCTGTCCCTCCCTCTGCCTCTTCCTCCACAGCCTCTGTCCCTCCCTCTGCCTCTTCCTCCACAGCCTCTGTCTCTCCCTCTGCCTCTTCCTCCACAGCCTCTGTCCCTCCCTCTGCCTCTCGCCCCCACAGCCTCTGTCCCTCCCTCTGCCTCTTCCTCCACAGCCTCTGTCCCTCCCTCTGTCTCTTCCTCCACAGCCTCTGTCCCTCCCTCTGCCTCTTCCTCCACAGCCTCTGTCCCTCCCTCTGCCTCTTCCTCCACAGCCTCTGTCCCTCCCTCTGCCTCTTCCTCCACAGCCTCTGTCCCTCCCTCTGCCTCTTCCTCCACAGCCTCTGTCTCTCCCTCTGCCTCTCGCCCCCACAGCCTCTGTCCCTCCCTCTGCCTCTTCCTCCACAGCCTCTGTCCCTCCCTCTGCCTCTTCCTCCACAGCCTCTGCCTCTTCCTCCACAGCCTCTGTCCCTCCCTCTGCCTCTTCCTCCACAGCCTCTGTCCCTCCCTCTGCCTCTTCCTCCACAGCCTCTGTCTCTCCCTCTGCCTCTTCCTCCACAGTCTCTGTCCCTCCCTCTGCCTCTTCCTCCACAGCCTCTGTCCCTCCCTCTGCCTCTTCCTCCACAGCCTCTGTCTCTCCCTCTGCCTCTTCCTCCACAGCCTCTGTCCCTCCCTCTGCCTCTCGCCCCCACAGCCTCTGTCCCTCCCTCTGCCTCTTCCTCCACAGCCTCTGTCCCTCCCTCTGCCTCTTCCTCCACAGCCTCTGTCTCTCCCTCTGCCTCTCGCCCCCACAGCCTCTGTCCCTCCCTCTGCCTCTTCCTCCACAGCCTCTGTCCCTCCCTCTGCCTCTTCCTCCACAGCCTCTGTCTCTGTCTTTGTCTGCATCTCTCTCTCATTGCCTCAATCTGTCTCTGCCACTCTGTGTGTACGCTCTCTCTCTCTATGTCCCTTCTGTCTCCCTCTCTCTATCTCTCTCTCTCTCTCTCTCTCTCTCTCTCTCACTTACTCTCTCTCTCTTTCTCTGTCAGTTCTTTTCCCCTGTATCCCTCTCATTTCTTTCTCTCCTCCCTTTCTTCCCTGTATACCTGTAATTTTCTTCCTCTGTCTATGTACCTATCGATCTCTGACTCCCAACTGTCTCCACCTCTCTATCTGTGTCCCGGCCTCCCTTTCCCACTGTCTCTCTCATTGCCTCTGCCCGTCTCTGTTGTCTCCCCCTCACTCTCTCTCACTCTCTCTCTCTTCCTATCTCCTATTTTGTCACTCATTTTCTATCTATCTCCCTCTCTCCCTCAATCGATCCGTGTTTCTATTTCTACTCCATCTCTCTCTCTCTTCATCTCTCCGCTCACACGTTCCATCCCTCCCTGTCTGTTTATTCCATCTTCCTCCCTCTACAGCATTCTCTCTATCACTCTGCTCCCCTCTCTCTGTCTCTCTCTTTTTCAATGACTCTCTGTAACGCTGTGCTCCCTCTTAAACCCTCTCTCATTCCCTCTCTCTTTCAATCTCCTCTCCCACACTCTCTCACTCTACATGTGTAACTGAGTCTCCATCTCAAAAATAATCCCTCTGATTGTGACTCACTCTGCCTCACTCACCCTTTTCTCCCACTCTCTCTGTGTGTCACCCTCTCTGTATGTATCGCTCCCTAGAAATCTCGATATCACTATGTGCTTCATTCTATCTACCTGTCTTTCTGTTGCTTCTTGGTTCACTTTCTGGATTGCCATTCCTCTCTGTCTCTCTCTCTCTGTCTCTCTCTCTCTCTGTCTCTCTCTCTCTCTCTCTCTGTCTGTCTCTCTCTCTCTCTCTCGCTCTGTCTCTCTCTGTCTCTCTCTCTCTCTGTCTCTCTCTCTCTCTGTCTCTCTCTCTCTCTCTGTCTCTCTCTCTCTCTGTCTCTCTCTCTCTCGCTCTGTCTCTCTCTGTCTCTCCCTACCTCTCCCCCCCCCACCCTCTCTCTCCTCCCTCTCTCTGCCCCTCCCTCTCCCCCCTCTCTCTCCCACACCCTCCCCCGCTCCGTCTGCGCCCCCCTCTCTGTCTCTGCACCTCTATCTATGAAACCACTCTTTCTCTGCCCATCTGTCTTTCTCTGTCCAACTCTGCCGTGCTCCACACTCTCTCCCTCTGTCCTTCTCTCTGTTCCTGCCTCTCTCTGTGTGTCTCTCTGAATTTGAGTGTGTCTTTCTATCCCTTTGACAACTCTCTACATCGTCCTCTCCACCTTTGCCCATGGCCATCTGAATCTCTACCGCTGTCTGCCTCTCTGTGCCACTTTCTCCCTTCTTTACTGCCTTTCTGTCCCTCTCATTCTCTGCCTCTCTCCTTCTCTCTGTGCCTTTCCTCTCTACCTTTCTATCCCTGAATTTCTTTCTATAGCTTTAACTCTCTCTCTCTCTCTCTGCCTCTCGCTTTCTGCCTTAATCTATCTATCCTATTATCTTTTGAACTTTTTTCCGATATCCACATCTATCTCTCCCTCTCTGTCTTTCTTTCCAGCACATCCCTTCTTCATCCCAAACTGAATATCAGACTGTATCATTCTCTGTCTCTGACCCTCTTTATCTTTTCTCCTTCGGTGTCTCACCCTCTCTCGCTCCATCTCTCTCTCTGTGTTCACACCCTCCGTCTCTCCCTTTCTCTCTCCACCTCATTCTCCCTCCCAATCCCTCTGACTCTATCTCACAGCACCCCCAACCACCAACCCACAGACAAACCCCCCTCACTCAGTCGCCCTCTCTGATCATCTCTATCTCTCACGGTTTCCCAATAACTGTGGCACACTCCTTTCACTCTTAATCCTTCTCTTCTTCTCGTTCCCTTTCACTGTCATCTCCCTCTTGCTCTCTCACTCTATATTGCTATCTGACTCTCTGAATCTCATGTTTCTCACTTTGTCTGTTAATCTTACTCCTCTCTCTCTCTTTTGTCTCTCTGTCTCTTTATCTATCGCTATCACTCTGTCTCCTCTCTCTCTCATTGCTCTCTCTCTCTCTCTCACTCTCTCTCTTTCTCTGTATTGCACCCTCTCTGTATGCCCCGCTCTGTCCCTCTCTGTCAGCCTCTCTGTCCCTCTCTGTGACTCGAACACACTATCAAACACGTTCTCCCACTCCCTCTTGTACCCATCTCTTTCATTCGTATTCCCTCTGCTCTTCTCACAGACTTTCTCTCTCTATATATATATTTCTACCTATTTGTCTCTCTGAGCTTCTATTTCACTCTCTGGCCATCTCTTTACCCTGTTGTATCTCCATCTCTCTCTCTCTGTCCCTGTGTTACACATTCCCTCTCTATCTCCCACCCTCTCACCTTGCCTCCATCTTTTGTCTCCATCTCGCATTTACTCTGCCCCGTGTGCACCACCTCCCACTCACTCCGCATCCCACCCTCTCCGCATCCCACCGTCTCCGCATCCCACTCTCTCCGCATCCCACTCTCTCCGCATCCCACTCTCTCCGCATCCCACCCTCTCCTCATCCCACCCTCTCCGCTTCCCACTCTCTCCGCATCCCACTCTCTCCACATCCCACTCTCTCCGCATCCCACCCTCTCCACATCCCACTCTCTCCGCTTCCCACTCTCTCCGCATCCCACCCTTTCCGCATCCCACTCTCTCTGACTCACATTCTCGCTGCCTTGCACTCCCACCACCTCCCACTCTTTGTGCCTCTCCCTCTTGGTCTCTTTCCCTCTGCATGTCTCCCACGGAATCCCTACCACAGTCTCCCTCAATCTGTCTATCACTCTTTATGTAAGATTCTCCCTCAATCAGTCTGCTCCTTTTCATGTACCTGCCTTTCACTAACGCTGTCTCAGTCCCAATCCCTCTCTCCCTCTTTGCTCCCATTTCGATCTCTCTATCTGCCTCTCCCTCTCTCTCTCTCTCTATCTTTCTCTGCCTCTCTCTCTGCCCCTCTGTCACTTTCTGCCTCTACATTTCTGATCCTCTGTCTATTTCACATGCTGTGTCCCACACTGCATCCCTCTCTCCTGCTTAATCCCCATTTTTACCTCTGCCTCTCTCTCTGTCTTCACTGTATGACATTCTTTCTCTGACCCTGTCTCTGCCTCTGTCTCTCTCTCCCTTCTGTCTATCACTCTGTTCCCCTCATTCCCTTTCTTTCTCTCTCTCTCTCTCTCTCTCACACCATCCCCTCCTCCTTCTTCAACACTCTTCATTATCCCTCAACCTCTCTCCACCTCTCCATCAGCTTCCTCCTCTCTCCGTCTGTCTCTGTCTATGTTCCTCTCTCTTCATCTCACTTCTCTCTCTGTGCCTGTCTATAACTAAACTTCTCTCTTGCAATCTTACACTCTGTCTCATTCTACTTGCCTCTTTCTCACTCTCCATCTCTCTCTCTGTCTTTATGTGACAGATTTTTCTCTCCATCTCTACCTCTATCTCTTTTCCTTTCCAATTTCAGCCTGACTCTCTCGCTTACTCTCTTACCGATTATCACTCTCTCAATCCATCCCTCTCTTTCCGCCCTTCCCACTCTGTATTGCAATTCACACTCTATCTCTCTTTCTTGCCGTCAGCCTCAATCTGTCTTTGTCACTGTTCCCCTCTCTGGCTCTGTCACTCTTTATCCTGCTCTAAGTCTCTCTCTCTCTCTCTTTCTCTCTCTCTCTACCTATCTCTCTCTATATATGTATAACGTTCTCTCTCTCCCTCTCTTTCTCTCTATCTCCATCTCTCTCTCTCTCTCTCTATTAATCTGTCTCTCTTTCTATCTCACATCTCTCACTGACCCCCATCTCCCACTCATTCTCCCTCTCTCAAACACTCTTTATATTTGATTATCACTCTCTCTCTGAGAACCTCTCCCTCTATGTGTCTCTTTCTCAGTCTCTCTTTTCTCTCTCTGTCTCCGTGTTTCTGTTATTTTCCTTAAATGTAACCCAGTATTGTCATCCTCCTCCTGAACCATTTACCCTTATGTAAATTCCTTTTTATCACCTCACATCTACCTCTCCCCCTACGTGTGGTGTTACCATCTCTCCAGTCATTGAGAACTACCATTATTGTCCAGCAGCCTGGCTAATGGCAGGGCAGAGATGTTAGGAGGATTATTTATTTTTCTGTCCAATCATTGAGTTGTAACCATGATCGACAGTCAGCCTGACCAATGGGGGTAGACGGCTGTTAGGAGCTGCCCTTCTCTCTGTCCAATCATGGATACACATGGAGAACAGAAGGCCATGCGAATTGGAGGGAATATATTTTAGGTAGTTGAATTTCTTATTTTATCCAATTAAAAAGAGGAATCGCAAATGGACAGGAAGCCTGGCAAATGGGAGAGTTGAAATGTGGGGATGTGCATTATTCTTTGACTGAGTTACTGGGAGCCTGCATTTGCAGGGAGATGGTGCAACGGGCGAGCAGAGATGTCCGGAGCTTTTTTCTGCTGTTCAATCAGTGGTGGGGAGCCAATAGGACAGATGTGCTAGCCAATGAGAGATCAGGGATGTGGGTAGATGTATTTCTATTCTCTCCAATCTGCGAGGTAGATCCATGATGCAGAGGTTGGCCAGAGAATGGAAACTTTCAGTGATTTTGGTGCTCTCATCAAAAAATGAATTGAAGAATTGTAGTAAAGGGGTATTTCAGCACATTCTTCAACTGCTGTCTGAACGGAGTCTGTGTCACAGTGTAAATAGCAGTGTTGGTGCAGCAGCTCAGGAGCTGCAGCATGAAGCCCAGTTCCACAACAAATACACCTAACCGGACAGAGTAAAAGCCCAAGCCATACATGCGGACCCATATAGAATAGACCATTATCATTGACCATAACAGGATGAAATTGGCCGAGATTACAAACAGTAAAATGATGGATTTCCTGCGACTCTCCATCTCTGGGTCTCTGGGACTCTCCCCACTGCTGTGAGCCCGGAGTCTCCTGCGGGCTCTGCTGCTCAGTAAAATGTGTCTGACGGTGAGAACATTGAGCAGCAGAATCAGGACAAATGGGACACCCGGGGTTAGAATGTGGTGGAGGAATTCGGTTGTTACCCAGAACGTAGAGAGCCGAATATCGTCTGTGACATTACAAAACCAGGGCATGTTAGTCAGCAAATACCGGTCTGTGAGCATGAAATACCAGAAAATGTTCTTTATACAGCTCAGCACAGTCACTGTTCCCAGAACCACAGCTGCCGTTTTCTCGCTGCAATATTTACTTTTCAGCTTCGGGCAACAAATGGCCACAAACCGATCAAAGGTGAAAGTGACAGTGAACCAGACAGAACAGTCAGTGGCTGCATAAAGCAGGACAGCGTGGATATTACACACGCGGATGGACAGCAGGAAAATAAAATGCCCATTAAAAGCAATCGGAATGTGCCTCAATATCAGGTCCAGGATAACGACCAGTAGATCTGCCATTGCCATGGACACCAGGTAACAAGTGACACATTTGGTCAGACCACAGGTTCTGCACTGCAGGATCACAATTGTGATTATGTTGACTGTAAATAAAGAAAGAATTCATCAATTGGGGAAGATGTTATTGGTTTGATTGAGGAGTTGTTGAAATTTTCAGATGAGTGCCTGCATCCAGTGACATATTTAATTAATTAGCCATAAACAAAAACATACAGAAGCTTCTTGATACAGTGGAAATAACCAGGATTATATATATAAAAAAAGAGGCTGTGAAGAAGGGGGGGGCGGGGAGACTGACATTGTGGTCAGGACCCCAACCGTGTCTTGTGAGTGAAGTCATAACGTGAAGAGTCAGGAGTGATGGGAGTAGTCTCCCATGGGAGCCGAGGGTGTTTGTCTGAAAGTGTGTGTTACAGCTGGGGTAGAGATTTGGAATCATTTCTAATTTTCCACTCTTCTCCACTGACTGCAACAAGATGTGTTTCTGAAGAGGATGGTTTAACCCCTCCAGTTCTGTAGCTGTTTTTTTTTATTTAGCAGTCACAGAACAGACTTTCTTGTAATTTTAAAAAGAAAATGTTTGCTACAAACCAGAGAGGCAAAGTATAACAAAAAATTACTCCATAATAACAAGTCACACTCGCAAGAAAAGATTTACTTTTTCCTGAAATGGAATATGCATTTAGGTTATTTGAAGTGTTCAACATAAATTGTTCACCATTCTGAAGTCGTATTTTTTTTTCATTACAAACTGCCTCCCTGCACTTTGACGATGATGTCGGATTGCTATTGTCACACACTGACATCCCCGATATGAACCAGCTCCGAATCACTCCTCTGTCCACCCAACAATCTCACGGGAGTGTGAGGTGACATTGACAGGAGTTTCTGGAAACACAGTCGGTAGTGATGCAGGGAGCCGGGTTCACAGTTCAACCCGATACACTACCAGGGACACAAAACCTAACTCGTATCCCACAGGAGAGACAGGCAAGTGTGCTCCTCTCTTATCCTGGGAATGACTAACACAAACCCAAACACACAAACTGACACATACACAAAGACACACGAGACACACAAGCACAAACAAAAATCAGCAAAATGAAAATACCGTAAAAATGAAATATTAATGATTTCCCTTCTCATGAACGCTCTTTCTCACACACAAAAAACTCACACTTAATACCGCACACAGGTGCGCACTCAAACATGCTTAAAACTACCACACACACATGCTCTCACATGCACACAAACGCATAAAGACACATTCATGCGTACATAATC